>JAESUZ010005029.1:0-436247 GCA_017311185.1 Proteles cristata cristata
TAATGGACTTGAAAGACACATTGGACCAGATGGACCTGATGGATATATTTAGAACTTTACATCCTGAGGCCAGGAAATTTACTTTCTTCTCAAGTGTGCATGGCACATTCTCCAAGATAGATCACATACTGGGACATAAAGCAGCCCTCAATAAATATAAAGAATAGAGATCATACCATGCACACTGTCAGATCACAATGCTTTGAAACTTGAAATCAATTACAGGAAGAAGTCTGGAAAACTTCCAAAAACATGGAGGTTAAAGAACAGCCTTCTAAAGAATGAATGAGCCAATCAGGCAATTAGAGATGAAATTAAAAAATATATGGAAACAAATGAAAATGAAAACACAACAATTCAAAATCTATGGGATGCGGCAAAGGCAGTCCTAAGAGGAAAGTATATTGCTCTCCAGGCCTATTTCAAGAGATTAGAAAAAGCGCAAGTCCAAATCTAACAGCTCACCTAAAGGAACTAGAGGCAGAGCAACAAGAATGCCCTAAACCCAGTAGAAGAAGAGAAATAGTAAAAATTAGAGCAGAAATAAACAACATAGGGACCAAAGAAACAATTGAACAGATCAATGAAACCAAGAGTTGGTTTTTTGAAAAAATAAACAAAATTGACAAACCTCTAGCCAGACTTATCCAAAAGAAAAGAGAGAGCACACAAATAGACAAAATTATGAATGAAAATGGACTTATTACAACCAACCCCTCAGAAATACAAGCAATTATCAGGGACTACTATGAAAAATTATATGCCAACAAATTGGACAACTTAGAAGAAATGGATAAATTCCTAAACACACACTCACTACCAAAATTCACACGGGAAGAAATAGAAAACCTGAACAGACCCATAACAAGTGAAGAAATTGAATCAGTGATCAAAAATCTCCCAACAAATAAGAGCCCTGGACCTGATGACTTCCCTGGGGAATTCTACCAGACATTTAAAACAGAATTAATCCCAATTCTTCTCAAGTTATTCCAAAAAATAGAAAGCGAAGGAAAACTCCCGGATTCATTTTATGAAGCCAGCATCACACTGATTCCCAAGCCAGACAGAGATCCAGCAAAAAAAAGAGAACTACAGGCCAATATCCTTGATGAATACGGATGCAAAAATTCTCAACAAGATCCTTGCAAATCGAATCCAGCAGCATATAAAAGAATCATCCACCAAGATCAAGTGGGATTCATTCCTGGGTTACAGGGCTGGTTCAACATTCGCAAATCAATCAATGTGATACATCACATCAACGAAAGAAAAGATAAAACCATATGATCCTGTCAATAGATGCAGAAAAAGCATTTGACAAAATACAGCATCCCTTCTTAATAAAGACTCTAGAGAAAGTTGGGATAGAAGGAACCTACTTAAACATCATCAAAGCCATCTATGAGAAGCCTTCAGCTAACATCATCCTCAACGGGGAAAAACTGAGAGCTTTCCCCCTGAGATCAGGAACACGACAGGGATGTCCACTCTCACCACTGTTGTTTAACATAGTGCTGGAAGTCCTAGCATCAGCCATCAGACAACAAAAGGAAATCAAAGGCATCAGAATTGGCAAAGAGGAAGTCAAACTTTCCTCTTCGCAGATGACATGATACTCTACATCGAAAACCCGACAGACTCCACCAGAAGCCTACTAGAACTGATCCAAGAATTCAGCCAAGTTGCAGGGTACAAAATCAATGTACAGAAATCGGTTGCATTTTTATACACCAACAATGAAGCAACAGAAAGAGAAATCAAGAAACTGATCCCATTCACAATTGCACAAAAAACCATAAAATACCTCGGAATAAACCTAACCAAGGATACAAGAGATCTGTATGATGAAAACTATAGAAAACTTATGAAGGAAATTGAAGAAGACACAAAGAAATGGAAAAACATTCCATGCTCATGGATAGGAAGAATAAATATAGTTAAGATGTCATTACTACCTAAGGCACTCTACATATTCAATGCAATTCCAATCAAAATTGCACCAGCATACTTCTCAAAACTAGAACAAACTATCCAAAAATTTGTATGGAACCACAAAAGACCCCGAATAGCCAAAGGAATCCTGAAAAATAAAACCAAAACGGGAGGGATCACCATCCCAGACTTCAGCCTCTACTACAAAGCTGTCATCATCAAGTCAGTATGGTATTGGCACAAAAACAGACACATAGACCAATGGAACAGAATCGAGAACTCAGAAGTGGACCCAAAAGTATACAGCCAATAATCTTTGACAAAGCAGGAAAGAATATCCAATGGAAAAAAGACAGCCTTTCTAACAGATGGTGTTGGGACAACTGGACAGCAACATGCAGAAGAATGAAACTAGATCATTTTCTCACACCATGCACAAAAATAGACTCAAAATGGATAAAGGACCTGAACGTGAGACAGGAAACTATCAACACCCTAGAGGAGAAAGCAGGAAACAACCTCCTTGACCTCCACCGCAGCAACTTCTTACTTGACACATCCCCAAAAGCAAAGGAATTAAGAGCAAAAATAAACTGTTGGGACCTCCTCAAGATTAAAAGCTTCTGCACAGCCAAGGAAACAACCCAGAAAATTAAATAGGCAACCAACCAAATGGGAAAAGATAGTTGCAAATGACATATCAGATAAAGGGTTGATATCCAGAATCTACAAGGAACTCACCAAACTACACGCCCGAAAAGCAAACAACCCAGTGAAGAAATGGGCAGAAGATATGAACAGACACTTCTCCAAAGAGGACATCCAGATGGCCAACAGACACATGAAACGATGTTCAGCATCGCTCCTCATCAGGGAAATACAAATCAAAACCACACTGAGATACCACCTCACGCCAGTCAGAGTGGCTAAAATGAGCCAATCAGACAACTCTAGATGCTGGCGAGGATGTGGAGAAACGGGCACCCTCCTACACTGTTGGTGGGAATGTAAACTGGTACAGCCCCTCTGGAAAACAGTGTGGAGGTTCCTCAGAAAACTAACAATAGAACTCCCCTATGACCCAGCAATAGCACTGCTAGGAATTTACCCAAGGGATACAGAAATGTTAATGCATAGGAGCACATGTACCCCAATGTTCATAGCAGCACTCTCCACAATAGCTAAAACATGGAAAGAGCCTACGTGTCCATCAACAGATGAATGGATCAAAAAGATGTGGTTTATCTATACCATGGAATACTACATGGCAATGAGAAACAATGAAATCTGGCCATGTGTAGCAACATGGATGGACCTTGAGGGGGTTATGCTGAGCGAAATAAGTCAGGCAGAGAAGGACAAATATCATATGTGTGCACGTATAGGAGGATTAGGAGGAACTTAACAGAGGACCAAGGGGGAGAAGAAGGGCGGAAATGGTGGGGGAAAAGGGGAGAGGCAAACCATGAGAGACTCTTGAATGCTGACAAAAACTGAGGACTGGTGGATGTGGGGGGGAGGAGGGGTGGGCATGGAGGAGGGCACTTGTGAGGATGAGCACTGGGTGTTATGTGGAAACTAATTTGACAATAAACTATTTGTTAAAAAAAAAGATGAAAAAATAAAAAAACCATCTTCTATACATTCATTTTTATGAAAATGAGGATGTACTTTATATACCTAATTCTAACCCACTTTTTTCCTCTCAAATTATTAGCAACATGGGCAATCTATTGATTGTTCTGTATTTATTTTTTAAATTTTTAATGCTTGTTTGTTTGTTTTAAAGCAACCAGCTTAATAGATCCGAGAGGTTAATAGGCCTGCATGCTTATTAGGAAATTATCCACTGTGTCTGGTCCATTTGTATCCCCATTTTCAATAAATTAGTCAAATTAAAACCAGTTGAAGGATAGAATTGATTCCACCATTAACAGATGGAAGTGGACTCTCCAGTGCTATCAGAGCCTTCAGGAGTTAGTAATAATATTTCATTTCCCTCAGCCCTTGTGTTTGCTGCAGGGGAAGACTGCTGGCCACCTGCCTCCTAATAGGTGCACAGCAGGTCTTGGTTTCTCTGTGTCTAGTGATGGAGAGGATAGTAAGAAACTGACCATTGAAACATGGCCAGTTTTTTAGTTTCCATTCTAGGATATCTTTGCAAGGAATTTGTAATGTTAGACTTCCTTCTCCCACAGAGCTCCAAGTAAGCATACATTAAGGAAAAGCAATCTCATGTCTTCCTAAATAACAGATAAGTTGTATAAAATTTTCACATAATATATTTCAGAGCCAAATGGATTTTAGATAATTTATCAACAGTTTTGGATTGTGTGTGCTGTTATTCTCCTTTCCCAGTGTTCACAGAGTACAGGAGGGAGAGGGAGAGGGAGAGAGGGAGAGAGAGAAAGCAGGGAAAGGCAGGGAAAGGCAGGGAAAGGTCAGAGATAGAAGGAGACACAGAATCTGAAGCAGGCTCCAGGCTCCGAGCTGTCATCACAGAGCCCAATGGGGGGCTTGAACTTAACAAATGTGAAATCATGCCCTGAGCCAAAGTCAGGTGCTTAACCAGCTGAGCCACCCAGGCGTCCCTGACTGTTCTATATTTAGAAGTGCAGCCATGTTACCTGTGTTTTACTTGTTAGCCCCCCTGTGCTGTGAAGGGTACGGATCTCCGGCAGCTGTTTGGAGCTCTTTATCCCTCTCAGCTGTGCTGTGCCCCTTGCGCTGGAACAGACTAGGCTGGTTGTGCTGTGGACCCTACGTGGGAACTGACACTACGGGTTGGATGGTAGATGCTGTGTGAGTTGCACTTGGCCTTGATATCCCTTCCAAGAGCCAGTGTGAGGGAAGGTCCACTCCTCAGGATGGAAAGTGAGCTGACTGGACCCTCTACCCTCTTAATCTGCCCTACAAGGCCCCTCTGGGTCAGACACCCACTGAGTTCACACACCATTTCCCCTGTTTGCCTGTCCCATTTGCTGCTGCTGGAGGAGAGGGCAGAGTCAGCTCCCTCTCAGGCTCTCATTCAAGCCAGGTGGAGGATAGGCTGTGTGTGCAGCAGAGCAGGCCTCCTGGCTCCCACTGGCTGGTGTGTGTACGTCTTGCCAGGGAAGGAGCCTGAGGGCAAGTGTTGGTAAGCCTGGACCTCACAGGGGTGCAGCTGTGGTTGGGGCCTGCTGGAGGCCCTCAGTCAGTTTGGGCTGTTGGCACCCAAATAACATCGACTGTCAGGAAATAATCAGGAATTTAACTGCCAGGAAACAATATGGAAAGGTTTATTGAAGTTAAGCAATTGTTTGTAAAGATTAAATACTATCTTAGGGGCACCTGGGTGGCTCAGTCAGTTGAGTGTCTGACTCTTGATTTCAGCTCGGGTCATGATCCCAGGGTCATGGCATTGAGCCCCATGTCAGACTCCACACTGAGCATGGATTCTCTCCTTCTGCCCCTCTCCCCAGTTGCATGCTCTCTCTCTCCAAAATAAAAAAAAAACAAACAGACTTTACTTTCCTAATTAAAATTAGTATGTTTTTGTAACAAACTCAAGCAATGAAGAATTGGATAAAGCAAAAAGTGAGCCTCAGATTCTCCCCACGGAGGTAGCTTTCCTATTTTAAATCCCATTAAGAAAGAAAAATTGCTGCCAATTCTTTCTTGTTACTTCTGATTTTTGTTATCCTTTTTAAATTATTTCTTTTGCACTTATTAATTCTGTGTATCAATCTCATGCACACATTTAAAAGGGAAATGTAAACAAATGTTTTGATTAAAGCGAACTTTAAACAACTCCTGTGTGCTTCCATGGCCTTTCACTCCAGGTAGGAGCCACACCTTCAACACTTGCAGAATTAGCAGCAGGAACCTGAAATAAAGTCCTAGGAAAATAACACAGTCTTCTTTTTAAAAAGACTGCCTGCCTAAAATTAACAACAAAAGAAACAACAGGTGTTGGTGAGGATGTGGAGAAAGGGGAATCCTGTACACTATTGGTGGGAATGCAAACTGGTACAGCATTTTCTGTGGAAAATAGTGTGGAGGTTCCTCAAAAAGTTAAGATAGAACTACTCTGTGATCAAGTGATTGCACTACTGGGTATTTACCCGGGAAACAGGAAATACTAATTAAAAGGGATACATGCAGCCCTATGTTTATAGCAATGTTATCTATAATAGCCAAGATATGGAGGCAGCCTATATCCATTGATAGATGAAAGGATAAAGAAGATGTGATATGTCATTAGAAGGATAATTGCATGTAGCAAATTAACTGTCAACAGGAACAACAGAAGAGGAAAAACTGAAAACATTACAAAATTTTGAGAAAGACCAGGAAATCTTGTTTGAAAAGACATAGAATAGAGCAGTATCTATCATATCTCCTATATATTGAAGTAAAAATAATAAAAAATATTTTAAAAGTTAAAAAAAGATGTGATATGTAAATATATAATAGAATATTATTCATCCATAAAAAATAATGAAATCTTGCCATTTGCAATGATATGGATGGAACTGGAGAGTATTATGCTAAGCAAAACAAGTCAGAGAAAGACAAATACCCCATGACTTCACTCATATGTGGAATTTAAGAAACAAAACAAATGGGCAAAGGGATAAAGAGGGAAACAAACCAAGAAAGAGACTCTTAAGCATAGAGAACACGCTGCTGGTTACCGGAAGGGAGAGGGTTGGAGATGGAGGAAACAGGTGATGGGGATTAAGAAGTGCACTTGTGATGAGCATGGGGTGATGTGTGGAAGTGTTGAGTCACTATATTGTACACTTGAAACTAATATTACACTGTGTACTGGAATTAAAATTAGTTAATTAATTAAGACTGCCTGCAATGCTCCTAATGGCACACAGGAAAATATTATGCAGGAAAACCATGAATGTTGACAGCTCAAATGGAAGATGTGCTTCAGAAGAGTTGCACCTGAATAACTTGTCCTGAATTCAAATCCCTTGTGTGACAGGCAATTTGCAAATATTCTCTCATTCTGTGGGCTTTTTACTTCCCGGTAATGTCCTCTGAGCACAGAAGGTATAAATTTTGATGAAGTCCAATAATCTATTTTCCCCTTTTGTTATTTGTGGCTTTGGTCTGTATCTAAGAAACCATTCCCAAATCTAACGTTGCAAAGATTTACTGTCAGGGTTTCTTTGAAGTCTATGATCTGCTTTGAGATAAGTGTTCTCATGGTACGAAATAGGGGTCCAGCTTCATTCCTTTGCATATGGGCCTCCTGTTGCCCCAGCACCACCTGTTGAAAAGACTACTTCAGCAATGAAAAGAGCCCTGAGAGTGCCAACTGTCTTGTCAAAAATTAATTGGTCATAGACGTAATGGTTTATTTCTGAACTCTGAATACTATTCCATTGGTCTCTATGTCTACCCTTATGCCAGTGCCACACTGTCTTAATTACTGTAGCTTTGCAGCAAGTTTTTGGGGCATGAAGTGAATCTTCAAATTCGTTTGTCTTTTTAAAGATGTTTTTAGCTATTCTAAGTGCCTTGTGTTTCCATATGAATTTTCAGCTTGTCAATTTTGGCAAAAAAGACAACTGAGATTTTGGTAGGAATTGAAATAAATCTGTACGTCACTTTGGGGGAAGTTGCCATCTGTATTAGTTTTCTGGGGCCATTGTAACAAACCACCACAGACTGTGCAGCATAGCAATAAAACTATATCTCACAGTTCTGGAGGCTCCAACTCCAAGACCATGATGTCTGTAGGCTGGTTTCTTTTGAGGTGTTTCTCCTTGGCCTGCAGACAGCTGTCTTCTTACTGTCCCTTCACATGGCTTTTTCTCTGTGCACAAACACCCTGGGGGTCTAGAACCTACACTAATGGCCTCATGTTAGCTTAATTACCTCTATCTCCAAACAGAATCACTGTCTGAGGTTCTGGGGGCTAGAATTTTAACACATGAACTGGGGTGGGGGTACATAGTTCAGCCCATAACCCCATCTTAACAATATGAAGTCTCTGATCCATGAAGATGGAATGTCTTTCCATTTATTTAGAGCTTCATCAGTTTCTTTCAGTGATGTTTTGTAGTTTTCTGTGTCAGGTGCTATACCTCTCTTGTTAAATTAGTTCCTGAGTATTTGGGTTTGATGCTATTGTGAACGGAATTATTTTGTTATTTTCTTTATTTCACTTTTGGTTAGTTCATTGGTAGCATATAGAAATATAACTGAATTTTGTGTGCTGACCTTGTATCCTACAATCTTGCTGAACTCACTTATTAGTTCTAAATGTTTTTTTGTAGATTCTTTAGGATATTCGACATACAGGATCATGTCCTCTATGAATGGACTTAATTTTACTTATTCCTTCCCAATCGGAATGTCTTTCATTTCTTTATCTTACCTAATTGCCCCTCCAGTACTATGTGATTAGATGTGAAAGGGGGCATTCTTGTCTTGTTCCTGGTCATAAGGAGAACCATTCAGTCTTTCCCTGTTGGGTGTAGTGAGTTTTTGTAGATGCCTTTTATCAGCTTCAGGAAGTTCCCATAAATTCTTTGTTTAGAGCTTTAGTATGAACAGGTGTTGAATTTTGTCAAAAGCTATTTCTGTGTCTATTGAGATGATCAATCAGCTTTGTCTTTTATTAATATTGTGCATTACATTGATTGATTTTTATATGTTAAGCCAACCTAGATTCTTGGGATAAACCCTACTTGGTTATAGTATATAATTTTTTAATGTATTGCTGGATTTGGTTAGCTAGTATTTTGTTGAGGATTTTTGAGTGTATATTCATAAGAGATAAAGGGTCTGTACTGTTTTCTTGTGACATCTGTGACTGGCTCTGGTATTAGGGTAACACAGGCCTCATAATATGAGTTGGAAAGTGTTTGTGAGGTATTGGTTTTAATTTTCCTTTAAACATTTAGAATTCACCTTTGAAAACATGTGTGCCTGGGATTTTATTTTTTGAGTTTCATAGCATTGTGATCTGAAAGTGTACATGGTATGATCTCAATTCTTTTATATTTATTGAGGGCTGCTTTATGTCCCAGTATGTGATCTATCTTGGAGAATATGCCATGCGCACTTGAGAAGAAAGTGAATTCCATGGCCTCAGGATGTAGACTTCTAAATATATCTGTCAAATCCATCTGGTCCAATGTGTCATTCAAGTCCATTGTGTCTTTAGTGATTTTCTGTCTAGTTGATCTATCCATTGCTGTAAGTGGAGTATTAAAGTTCCCTGCTATTAGCATGTTCTTATCCATAAGATTGTTTCTGTTTGTGATTGTTTTATATATTTAGGTGCTCCCATATTCAGTGCATAGACATTTATAATTGTTAGCTCTTCCTGATGGATAGACCCTATAGTTATTATATAATGTCCTTCTTCATCACGTGTTACTGTCTTTGCTTTAAAGTCCAGTTTGTCTGATATAAGTATAGCTACTCCAGCTTTCTTTTCACTTCCAGTAGCATGATACACATTTCTCCATCCCCTTACTTTCAATCTGAAGGTGTCCTCCAGTCTAAAATGAGTTTCTTGTAGACAGCAAATAGATGGATTTTGTTATTTTATCCATTCTGCTACCCTATGTCTTTTGATTGGAGCATTCAGCCCATTTACATTCAGTGTTATTGCTGAAATATATGGGTTTAGAGTCATTGCGTCCTTTGTGGTATTCGTGCTTGTGGTGGTGTCTCTGGTATCTTGCGTTCCTTGCAACATTTCCCTCAGAGAGTCCCCCTCAGGATTTCTTGTAGGGCTGGTTTAATGGTGACAAAGTCTTTCAATTTTTGTTTATTTGGAAAGACTTTTATCTCTCCTATTCTGAATGACAGGCTTGCTGGATAGAGGATTCTTGGCTGCATATTTTTTCTGTTCATCACATTGAAGATCTCCTGCCTTTCCTTTCTGGCCTGCCAAGTTTCAGTAGATAGGTCTGTCACCACTCTGATAGGTTTCCCTTTGTACGTTAGGGCCCATTTATCCCTAGCTGCTTTCAGAATTCTCTCTTTGTCCTTATATTTTGCCAGTTTCACTACGATATGTCATGCAGAAGATCGATCCAAGTTACGTCTGAGGGGAGCTCTCTGTGCCTCTTGAATTTCAACGTCTACTTCCCTCCCCAGTTTGGGGAAGTTTCTGCTATAATTTATTCAAGGACTCCTTCAGCACCTTTCCCTCTCTCTTCCTCTTCTGGAATTCCTATGATACGGTTATTGTTCTGTTTGATTGTATCCCTGAGCCCTCAAACTCTACTTTCGTGTTCCTGGATCAGTTTATCTCTCTTTTTCTCAGCTTCCTCTTTCTCTCTAATTGTGTCTTCTAAATCACTTATTCTCCTTTCTGCCTCTTCAATCCGTGCATTCGACGCCTCCATTTTATTATGTATCTCATTTATAGCATTTTTAATTCATCACAACTATTTTTAAGCTCCATAGTCTTTGTAGCACTGATTTCTCTGATGTCTACCATGCTTTTTTCAAGCCCAGCAATTAATTTTATGACTATTGTTCTAAATTCTTGTTCAGTTGTGTTGCTTATATCTGTTTTGAGCAGTTCTTTAGCGGTCATTTCTTCCTGGAATTTCTTTGGAGGAGAGCTCTTCCATTTCGTCCTTTTGGTTAGCTTTCTATATCTTGTTAATTTTAAAAGCTTGTTGTGCACTCTGCCCCTGCAGGTTCTGCTGTATTAAGGAGGGCTCTTTGAGGGGCACCTGGGTGGCTCAGTCGGTTAAAGCATCCGGCTTCAACTTAGGTCATGATCTCACGGTTCGTGGGTTCGAGCCCCGTGTCGGGCTCTGTGCTGACAGCTCAGACCTGGAGACTGCTTCTGATTCTGTGTCTCCCCCTCTCTGACCCTCCCCTGCTCACGCTGTCTGTCTCTCTCTCTCTCTCTCTCTCTCTCTCTCAGAAATAAATAAAAACATTAAAAAAAAAGAGAGAGAGAGAGAGAGCTCTTTGACTGTCCAGGGCCTGTCCATTCAGGAAGTGTTCTTTGAATGGTCTCTTGGTTTCTCTTGTTGAGTCTTTGGTTATTTTGTTCCCCTACTCGTAGTGGTATTTTGGATTCTCCACCATATGTACTTTGGCTTGTTTCTTGAGGTAGCCACACTTATGAGGTTTCCTTCCCGGTGTATTCTGTCTCTTTCTCTTCCCAAACTCCTGTGGCTCAGTGTCCTATGACTTCAGACCTTCTCTGTTTGATAGATGGGTGTAAGCGAAATCACAGAGCTCCCTTCTTCTCCGCCACCTTCCCGCAGGTCTCCAGGGATGACTCTGGGATTTTATTTTTTGGAGGTTTTGTTTTTTTTTTAATTACTAATTTAATCTCTTTACTTGTTATAGAGGTACATTCAGATTTTCTATTTCCTCTTAAGTCTGTTTTGGTAGTTTGTCCAGGAATTTCTCATTTCTTGTAGTATGTCTAATTTGTTGGCGTACAATTGTTATAGTATCCCCATATAATCAGTTTTATTTCTGTAAGGTCATTAGTGATATTTCTGCTTTCATCCCTAATTTTAGTAATTCGAATCATATCTTCTTTTTTCTGGTCATTCTACCTATATCAATTTTTTAAAATATGAAACACTTCACAAATTTGGATATCACCCTCTGCACGGGCCTTGCTAATCTTGTCTGTGTCATTCCAATTTTAGTAACATATGCTGCCAAAATGAGCACTATTATATCAATTTTTAAAACTGTTTTCAAAGTATCAACTTTTGATTTAAATTTTTTCTCTCTTGTTTTTCTTTCTCTATTTTATGGATTTTTCCTCTATTCTTTATTATATTTTTCCTTCTGCTTACTTTGGGTTTAATTTGCTGGGGGATTTTTTCTATTTTATTAAGGTGGAAGTTTGGATTGTTGATTTGAGATCTTTATTCTCTTCTGATATAGGCACTTACAGGTAGATACAGGTATAGGCATTTTCAGGTACAAGTTTTCCTCTAAGCAGTGTGTTAGCTGTATCTCATGCGCTTTCATTCTCATTTACTAGAAAGTATTTTGGAATTTGCTTTGTGATTTCTTCTTTGATTCACTGGTTATTTCTAAGTGTATTCTTTAGGAGCGCCTGGCTGGCTCAGTCAGTTGAACGCTGGACTCTTCTTGACTTTGACTCAGATCATGCTGTCACAGTCATGAGATCAATCCCCATGTTGGGCTCCACACTGAGCTCTCTCTCTCTCTCTCTCTCTCTCTCAAAATAAATAACATTTTTAAAAAGAAGTATATTGTTTAATTTCCACATACTTTTGACTTACCAAAATTTAGTTTTATTCTATTATGGTCAGAGAACATACTTTGTGATTTCAATCCTTTTACATTTTCTTTAAAAAAATTTTTTTTTATAGTTTATTGTAAAGTTGGTTTCCATAGAACACCCAGTGCTCATCCCCACAAGTGCCCTCCTCCATGCCCATCATCCCCCTTCCCCTCCCCTTCCCACACCCATCAGCCCTCAGTTTGTTCTCAGCATTCAAGAGTCTCTCATGCTTTGCCTCCCTCCCTCTCCCCCATTTTTCCCCTTCTTCTCACCCATCGTCCTCCGTTAAGTTCCTCCTAATCCTTCTATACGTGCAAACATATGGTATCTGTCCTTCTCTGTCTGACTTATTTTGCTCAGCATAACACCCTCAAGGTCCATCCGTGTTGCTACACATGGCCAGATTTCATTCTTTCTCATTGCCATGTAGTATTCCATCGTATAGATAAACCACATCTTCTTGATCCATTCGTCCATTGATGGACACTTAGCCTCTTTCCTTCTGCACAGCAAAGGAAACGATCTATAAAACTAATAGGCAACCGACGCAATCCTTTTACATTTTCTGAGACCATATGTCACAACCTAACATATGGTCCAGCCTTGAGAGTTATCCATGTGCACTTGAGAAGAATGTGTACCCTGCTGCTGTTGGGTGAGCTCTTATACAGATGACTGATAGGTTTTACTGTTGTTTAAGTCTTTTATTTCCTTGTTGATATTCTGCCTCGCTGTTCTTTACACTAAACCTCCCACCTAGTATTGTTTGATTCCTTCTTTTTCCCTCCAATTCTCTGAGTTTTTAATTAATCTAAATTTTGAGGCTCTGTTGATAGATACCCACATATTAATAATCGTTAGGTCTTTCTAATGGATTATTTTGTCATAACAAAATGTTTTTTGTGTCTACCAATAATTTTTGTTGTACGGTCGATTTTGTCTGATATTGCTATAGCCAACTCCAACCCTTCTTGGTTACTGTTTGCGTGGCATCTTTTTCTTTCAAACTTTTTGGGTTTTTTTTTTTAAAGTTTTTATTTATTTCTAGGAGAGAGAGAGACAGCGTGAGCAGGGGAGGGTCAGAGAGAGAGGGAGTCACAGACTGAAACAGGCTCCAGGCTCTGAGCTGGCAGTCAGCACAGAGCCCGACGCGGGGCTCGAACCCACGAACCGCGAGATCATGACCCAAGCGAAAGTCGGACGCTTAACCGACTAAGCCACCCAGGCGCCCCAAACTTTTTGGGTTTTTGAATCTAAAGTATGTGTCTTATAGGGGTGCCTGGGTGGCTCGGTTGTTAAAACATCCAACTCTTGTTTTTGGCTCAGTTCATGATCTCATGGTTTGTGAATTTGAGCCCTGCATCAGGCTCTGTGCTGACAGTACAGAGCCTGCTTAGGATTCTCTCTCTCCCTCTCTCTTCCCTTTCCCTGTTCACACCCACACACACACCCACACACACACACACTCAAAATAAACAGATAGACTTCAAAAAAATTAAATTTCAAAAAAAAGATAAAATAAAAGAATGTGTCTTATAGATAAATGTAAGATGACCATTTTAAGAAGGCCATATGCGAATCTCTGCCTTTGATTGGAGTGTGTAGTTCACTTATATTTAATATCATTACTGATATGGTAGGATTTACATCTGTTATTTTGCTATTAGTTTTCTGGGTGTCTTATGTCTTTTTTGGTTCTCTCTTCCTCTATTAATTTCTGTGTGTGTGTTAAGTTGATATTTTTGGTAATATTTTAATTTCATTTTTACTTATATGTTCATATAAATTATATTAAATTATAATGTAATATATTTATGTAATGGAATATATTATTTTATAATTATACTAAGTGTAATATTATACTATGTTATGGGTTATTTTCTTATTGGTTGTTGTGGGTATTACAATGAACATCTTAACTTAAAACAATCTAGTTTGTATTTAACACCTACAATTTCAATAGTATACAAATTCGCCCCAATCTAGCTTTTTCCTCTCTTCCTCTTATTTTTACTTTTGTCATTATTACAAATGACATTTTTATACATTATAGCTTAACACCATTTATACTTACTGATCTACACAGTTGTCTTTTAAATCAGCTGGAATAAGAGTTACAAGTGAAAATACATTTATGCCGCCTTTCCTCTCATCTATGTGGTTACTGTTACTGTTGCTCTCTGTTTTGTCACATGGGTTTGAGTTACTGTCTAGTGTCCTTCCATTTTATCCTGAATGGTACCCTTTAGTATTTCTTGTAAGACAGGCCCCCGCTAGTGATGAATTGTCTCAATTTTTGTGTATCTGAGAATGTCTCAATCTATCCTTTTTTGAAGAATTGCTTTTCTGTATATAGAACTCTTAACTGACAGTATTTTTCTTTCTGCACTTTGAATATATCATCTCACTGCCTTCTGGTCTCTATGATATCTGACAATAAGTCAACTGTTATTTTTATTGAAGACCATTTATGTATAGGAACTCCCTTTTCTCTTGGTGTTTCAAGGATTCCCCTTTGTCTTTGTCTTCTAACAGTTTGAATATAAGTATCTGTGTGTGGTCCTCCTTCAGTTTATTTAACCTGGAGCTTGTTAAGCTTCTTGAATATGTGGATGAATATTTTTCATGAAATTTGCGAGTTTTCAGCCACCTTTTCTTCCAATAGTTTTCTGGTTCCCTTATTTTTCCTCTCCTTCTGGAATGTCCATTATGCATCTATAGATATCTTGATGATGTCCCACAGGTCTCTGACATTCTGTTTATTCTTGATTTTGACAGTTTTCCTTGTTCTTCATTGCTTCTATGGAGCAGCAGACTTTGGAGGTTCTCACCCTGGCGTTCCCATCCCCTTTGTCAGGCCTTATTTAAGAGTTTTCCAAGAAACTGCCAGGAAACCTGAAATTGTTTTACTATTGATTAGAACATGGGCACATCTATCTGCAAGAGAGATTTGAGAATGAATATTTAGTTTTTCCAGGCTTTATAAATGCATATGTGCAAAGAAGAAAGTAATTTGGAATAGATATTAGAGTATCAATTAATACTATGTCAACACTATGGTTAAATTTTTCTGTGTGGAAACCTGGAAGGCCAGAAAGGAGTGGCAGGAACTATTGAATGTGTTGAATGGGGAAAATATGCAGCCAATAATTATTTATCCAGCAAGGCTATCATTCAGAATAAAAGGAGAGATGAAGAGTTTCTCAGACAAAATCTAAAGGAGATCATGACCACTAAACCACACTGCAAGAAATTTTAAGGGGGACTCTTTGAATGGAGAAAAAAAAATACCAAAGCAACCAAGACTAGAAAGGACTAGAGAATATAACCAGAAACACTAACTCTACATATTACACATGGCACTAAATTCATCTCTTTCAACAATTACTCTGAACGTCAATGAACTAAGTGCTCCAATGGCAAGACAAACTGAGCCCTGGGGGGGGTGGGGTGCGGAGAGGATGGGGGTGGTGGGCATGGAAGAGGGCACTTGTTGGGCTGAACACTGGGTGTTATATGGAAACCACCTTGACAATAAACTATTTGCTAAAATAAAATAAAATAAAATTGTAAAAAATAAATAAATTAAAAAAACAAAAACAAATAAGAGTTCTGGGCCAGATGGTTTCCCATGGGAATACTACCAGACATTTAAAGAAGAGCTAATACATATTCTTTTCAAACTGTTCCAAAAAATATAGGTGGAAGGAAAACTTCAAAACTCATTCTATAAAGCCAGCATTACCTTGATTCCAAAGCCAGACAAAAACCCCACTAAAAAAGAGAATTACAGGCCAATATCCCTAATGATCATGGATGCAAAAATTCTCAAAAAATACTAGAACAGATACAAGATACTAGAATAGAATTCAACAGTCCATTAAAAGAATTATTCACCATGATCAAGTGGGATTAATTCCTGGGCTGCAGAGGGGGCCCAATATTCACAAACAAATCAATATGATACATCACATTAATAAATAAAATTAAAAAGAAAAGAGAGGGGACCCAAAAAGATTAAAAAAAAAAAACAAATGTAGGGCACCTGGGTGGCTCAGTTAGTTAAGTGTCCAACTTCAGCTCAGGTCACGATCTCATGGTTTGTGAGTCTGAGCCCCGCGTCAGGCTCTGTGCTGACAGCTCACAACCTAGAGCCTGCTTCTGATTCTGTGTCTCCCCCTCTCTCTGTCCCTCCTAAGCTCATGCTCTGTCTCTTTCTCTATCTCTCAATAATAAATAAATGTTAAAAAATTTTTAAACAAACGAAAGAGGAGAGACCACAACCAACACCACAGAAATGCAAACAATTATAAGAGAATACTATGAAAAATTGTATAGCAAACAAACTGGACAATCTGGAAGAAATGGACAAATTTCTAGAAACTCACAAGCTACCAAAACTGAAACAGGAAGAAATAGAAAATTTGAACAGACCCATAACCAGTAAAGAAATTGGATCAGTAATCAAAAATATCCCAAAACCTAAAATGAGCAAATCAGAGGACTCTAGATGCTGGCGACGGTGTGGAGAAACGGACACTCTCCTACACTGTTGGTGGGAATGTAAACTGGTACAGCCCCTCTGGAAAACAGTGTGGAGGTTCCTCAAAAAATTCACAATAGAACTCCCCTAGGACCCAGCAATAGCACTGCTAAGAATTTACCCAAGGGACACAGGAGTGCTGAGGCATAGGGGCACGTGTACCCCAACGTTCATAGAAGCACTCTCAACAATAGCCAAAACATGGAAAGAGCCTAAGTGTCCATCAACGGACGAATGGATCAAGAAGATGTGGTTTATCTATACGATGGAATACTACATGGCAATGAGAAAGAATGAACTCTGGCCATGTGTAGCAACATGGATGGACCTTGAGGGTGTTATGCTGAGCGAAATAAGTCAGGCAGAGAAGGACAGATACCATATGTTTGCACATATAGGAGGATTAGGAGGAACTTAACTGAAGACCATGGGGGAGAAGAAGGGGGGAAATAGTGGGAGATAGGGAGAGAGGCAAACAATGAGAGACTCTTGAATGCTGAGAACAAACTGAGGGCTGATGGGTGTGGGAGGGGGAGGGGAAGGGGGGTGATGGGCATGGAGGAGGACACTTGTGGGGATGAGCCCTGGGTGTTATATGGAAACCAACTTAACAATAAACTATGTAAAAAAATAAGAATAATTTTTAAAAAATTAAAATAGATATAAATGAGAAAAAAAAAGTCCCCAAAACAAGAGTCCTGGGCCAGATGGCTTCCTATGAGAATTTTACCAGACATTTAAAGAAGAGTTAATACCTATTCTCAAGCTGTTCCAAAAAAATAGAGATGGAAGGAAAGCTTCCAAACTCATTCTATGAAGCCAGCATTACATTGATTCCAAAACCAGACAAAGACCCCACTGAAAAGAATTACAGGCCAATATCCCTAATGAACATGGATGCAAAAGTTCTCAACAAAATACTAGCAAATTGAACCCAACAATACTTAAAAGAATTATTCACCACAACCAAGTGAGGTTAATTCCTGGGCTGCCGGAGTGGTTTAAGACCCACAACTCAACCTGGTTTCAAATCCACAATTCAACCAATGTGATACACCACATTATAAAGAGAAGGGGTAAGAACCATATGATCCTGTCAATAGATGCAGAAAAAGCATTTGACAAAATACAACACCAATTCCTGATAAAACCCTCAATGAAGTTGGGATGGATAGAACATACATCAACACCATAAAGGCCATATATGAAAGGCCCACAGCTAATATCATCCTCAGTGGGGGAAAACTGAGAGCCTTTCCCGTACAGTCAGGAAAACGACAAGGATGTGCATTCTCACAACTACTATTCAACAAAGTATTGGAAGTCTGCCTCAGCAATCAGACAACAAAAAGAAACAAAAGGCATCCAAATTAGCAAGGAAGAAGTTAAACTTCCACTATTTGTGGACAGCGTGATATTCTATGTAGGAAACCCAAGACTCCACCAAAAACTTGCTAGAACTAATACATGGATTCAGCAAAGGTGCAGGATATAAAGTCAACATGCGGAAATCTGTTGCACTTCTGCACACAAATAACGAAGCAGCAGAAAAAGAAACCAAGGAATAAATCCCATGTGCATTGCACCAAAAACCATAAGATATCTAGGAATAAACCTAACTAAAGAGGTAAAAGATTTGTACTCTGAAAACTACAGAACACTTATGAAAGAAACTGAAGAGGACACAGAGAAATGGAAAAGCACCCGGGTGGCTCGGCTGGCTGAGTATCTAACTCTTGATTTTGGGTCAGGTCATAATTTCACAGTTTGTGAGTTCAAGCCCCACATTGAGCTCCACACTGAACGTGTGGAGACTGCTTGGGATTCTCTCTCATTCCCTCTATCTCTGCCCCTTACTGATTCATGCTTTGTCTCTCTCTTTCAAAATAAATAAATAAACTTAAAAAAGGGATTTCATGTTCTTGGTTGGAGGAGTAAACATTGTTAAAATGTCTCTACTACTCTGGGGTGCCTGGGTGGCTCAGTTGGTTGAGCGTCTCACTACTGATTTTGGCCAGGTCATGATCAGGGTCATAGGATTGAGCCCCATGTTAGGCCTGTGCTGAGTGTGAAGCCTGCTTGAGATTCTCTCTGTCCTTCTTCCTCTGCCCCTTCCCTGCTCACATGTTGGCTCGCTCTCTCAAATAAAATTTAAAAATAAAATAAAACAAAACAACAAATAACGATGCAGTGATACTCTTGTAGAGGCATTTTTGTTCAGACATTCATGCATTTCCATAAGTTAGTTTTGTGAGAGTGGGGCTGTTAGATCATTGGATATGCAGACTTAAGATATCAACAGGTATATAAAATTCCTGTGGAAAAAGGTTGAAGTATGTTAAAATCCCCTCATAGTAGTATAGAAGGCCAGTTTCTACACATCCCATGACACTGGATGCTGTGAGGTAAGTGAGAAATAAGTGAGAAATTTCATCTCATTACTTTGAGTTTCATTTCTCTGATTAATACAAAAATGGCCAGCTTTTCATACATTTGTTAGTTACTTCAATTCTCTGTAAAAAGAAATAACTATTTATCTCTACTTCCCCTCTTTATAATGGGATTTTACATATTCCTTTTTTTAAGTTTATTTATTTATTTTGAGAGAAAAGGAGAGATCACTAGCCAGAGAGGGGCAGAGAGGGGCAGAGATCAAGCTGTCAGCACAGAGCCGGATGTCAGGCTCCATCCCATGAAACATGAGATCATGACCTGAGCCAAAATCAAGAGTCAGAGACGTAACCACTGAACCACCCAGGCACTCCTTACATTTTTCTTATCAGATTTTTAGGACTCTTTGTTTTTTTTTTGTTTGTTTGTTTGTTTGTTTTGTTTTGTTTTTAAATATTTTTATTTATTTCTAGGAGAGAGAGAGACAGCATGAGCAGGGGAGGGTCAGAGAGAGAGGGAGACACAGACTCTGAAACAGGCTCCAGGCTCTGAGCTGGCAGTCAGCACAGAGCCCGACGCGGGGCTCGAACCCACGAACCGCGAGATCATGACCTAAGCGAAAGTCGGACGCTCAACCGACTAAGCCACCCAGGCGCCCCTAGGACTCTTTGATATGAAATAAACATTAGTTCTTTTTCTGTTTTATGTGTTGGAAATAATTTTTCCAGCAAAAATTTATTAGCAATTACAAAACATTTATTAGCAATTACAAAATATTTACCTTATATTTTTTCTTTGTTAATTACTTCTGAATTGTGTAATTTAAAACCTGTCTTTAAAAAAATCTATGTGACCCTGTCATTACTAAGGAAGGGATGTTGATTTCTCCTACTATAATCACGTTCCATTAGGTTTTCATGTATTTTAAAAAGCTTACTTTGACATATTCAGTGCACATTAGGATCTGACAATTTATATTCTAACAAATTGTGCCTCCTAGCAGCATAAACACGTGTTTGTCCCTTTGGTAACTGCTGCAACCTGTGCTTTCTTCTGTTCATTCCAACATTTTAAGTATCTCCGTGTCATTTTGTTCTTGATAAATGCCTGGGATATACACTACACCTTTGACACAATCTGAAATATTTTTTTCCGTTTTAACAGGAGAACTGATGTCCTGTTTATCGTGATTGCTGGTAAATGTGGCATCGTGATATACTGGCCCTGTCCCTAGCGTTTGCTGCGTTGGTCACATTTAGCTTGTTCCTGATCTCCCCTGACACTCTGGCATGTCCATGTCCTGTTGTTCCGGTGGTCACCCATAAGTCTGAAAGTAGACTTAGATGTATGGCTACTGATGAACTTGAAAACTCAGTATCTTTTCATCTGATCAGAAAGAGACCCTTAGCATACTTCTCTACTACCACTCCAATTCTCGGGAATTTTAGTTTCAGAATATTAGTTTTAAATTTGTTCAAATATATTTTCTTCTATTTTGTAAGCTAGTTTTTAGCAATTACATTAATATTTATAGCCACCTCATCAAGTGATGATTTGCCCTCAAATACACGCTTCACTTTTCTGTTCGTCTGTTACTTCAACATCATGTCGTCCGTCTTGGATCTCTTCTCCCAGACATAGAAAATCTACACTCAGCCAGGCTTTATGCAGAGGGCGGACTACATGAGGGGGCACTTTGGATATCCACTGAGCCCTCCTTCTCAAGATGCTTGTCAGGACATTGTGTTCCTTGACTGCCTTCCATCGAACCATTCTCTTTAGCAGCAGATCCTGTGGAAAAAAACACCTTCCTGACTCAGTGTACTGAGTTTTTTCTTCCTTCACACTCACAGGAAAGACGTACTAGCCATCTCAGAAGTCCTTTAAGAGGAAACTCAGTAGCCATAAATCCATAGATCACAGAGGGAAAGGTAGAAGAATATCACTTCTCTGGGCAGCCAAAAGGCTGTGAATATGCAGGAAGGAAATGGAGTAGGAATGCAGTTGAAAATGTTCTTATAAGAGTTGATTTTAGGGGCGCCTGGGTGGCTTAGTCGGTTAAGCGTCCGACTTTCGCTTAGGTCATGATCTTGCGGTTCGTGGGTTCGAGCCCCGCGTCGGGCTCTGTGCTGACTGCCAGCTCAGAGCCTGGAGCCTGTTTCAGAGTCTGTGACTCCCTCTCCCTCTGACCCTCCCCTGCTCATGCTGTCTCTCTCTCTCCCCTAGAAATAAATAAAAATATTTTTTTAAAAAAAAGAATTGATTTCACAAATCTCTTCTGAAGGGGTACCTGGGTGGCTCTGTCAGTGGAGCATGTGACTCTTGATCTCAGGGTTGTAAGTTCAAGTCCAACATTGGGTGGAAAGATTGCTTAAACATTTTTTTTGAATTCTTTTAAAAATAAAAGAAATCTCTACTAGAAATGTCCTCTTACTTTGTAGGGTAAAGGGGTTGAGAACACCAAAATAAAAATCGGGGCCGATAAGTATGTAATGTTTAATGAACTCCTGATTAGAAATAATGACCTTCACAAAAGCCAAAATCTTCTCCAAACAAAACAGAACCAGAGAACACACAACATCACAATGTCCAAAGAGCAAGCTGGCTTGGCCCAGGATTGCTTTCCACATCAAAGGGACTGGGGACGACAAATGTGTGTTCTCTTATCTGTCCCTTAGCTCTGCCTGCCTCCATCTGTGAGTTGCTGTTGAGGATTCTGGGAGCAAACTACACTGTTTTCTGACATGCAAACATGTTAGTCCCGCTGGGTGGAAGAAGAAGCCCTCTTGAATCCCGTTTGGGTAGTTTCAGCTCACCAAGACCCCAAAAGAAATGCCAGCACACCAGTGGTTGGGGAGCTTGGCACGGAAGGGTCGCCAGAGGGGCAGAATGTCTGTGGAAGACTGTGGATCCGAGAAGGGTGGGGTGGGGGGGCAACAGCTCTGTTGCCCACCAGAGGGCAGCAGAGAAGAAGAGCAAGGACAAAGAATCTCTGAAGCAACTTTGTCTTTGATTATCTTTAATATCATATTTGACACATCGGAAAGCATGTGTGAAGTATTTCTTTTGTATACTATATGGTGTAATAACATCACGAACACTGACCAACCCATTCCTAGCCCAAAAACCACAACCCCCGATTCCAACTTCATCTACCTGTACGCTCTTCTCACACCTGACTGTCTCCCTCCAGAGGCAACCACTGTCCTGACTTTGCTTCTAATATTCTCTGTGATTTTTTCTACATTTGTATATTGTTTAATTCTTATTTTTGAATTGTAAAAGATATTTCATAGTATTTATATTCTCTGAGGTCTAAATTTTTATTCACCATTACCTCTCTGTGCCCATTGTGAGATGTGGCTGTGCTGACAGCCTGTCTTATCCGCTATCCTACCAGATTTTTCTCAAGTTTTTGCTATTGCAAAGAGTGTTGCTCAGAACATGTTCATGCATGCTTCTTGGAACACCTTGCGAGGATATCTCTAGGCTGATTATGTACATGGGCAACATAATAATACCATATTATTTCTCAAGTAGTTGAACCCATTTATACTCTTACCAGTGTGTCTAAGCACGTCTGCTGATTTACTACCTCTCCAACACTTAATACAAATAGATTTCTTAATTATAGCTCATCTAGTAGGTGCAAAGTGGTGTTTAATTGTGGTCCCAATTTGCATTTCCCTGATTGCGAATAAAGCAGAGAATCTCTTTATGGATGTGTATTCATCAAAGTTGTGTCCTCTTCTATAAAGTGCCTACTGTGTATTTAGCTCCCCTTTCCTATTACGGTTTCTGCCTTTCTCTCACTGTAGGAATGCTTAATATATTCTGGTTAAGGGTCCTTATTCAGTTTTATGTGTTGCAATGAATTTTTCCCCATTCTTTGGGCTACCTTTTCAGATGATGTGGTATTTTTTTTATGAAAAAATACTTTAAAACTATCAATCTTGGGGTTAGCACTTTTTGGGATTTAAAAAGTTTCTCCTTCATCCCCAAAAGATCAGAAAGATAGTTGCCCATTTAAAAAATTTTGCCTTTCACATTTACATCTTAAATCTATGTGGAATTGATTTTTGTGCATGGTAAAGGTTAAGTATAAAATTGTTTTCCCCATATAGATATAAGTTGTCCCAGGACAAATGTCTAAGCTTTGCAGCTTAGTACAATGTTGCTTACCATGTGGTACACAGACCAGTGCCATCTGCAATGAGAACTTACAGAAACAGAGAAGAAGTAGAAACTCATGCGCGTTGATGTCACTGTGCTCTCTAAGCACATGATCCTTTTTCTAGTGATTCATTCTTATTTTGCTTTTAAAAATATTGGCCCATACTGGATTGGAAAACAACAAAAACCATAAAATAAACAAACTCTTCACTACAGATAGTCTGAGAAGCACTGGCCAGAAGAGGCCCATCTACATAAATGTCCAGCTACTGTTCTATAATGGTAGGATTATTCAAATATCTTTCCTGAAAAAAAAAATCTTTTCTGATTAAAAAAAATGTGTGTGTTTGTTTACTTGACTTCATGTTGGACAGAGGACTGTTAATATCTTCCACATCTCCCCCAAAGGTCTATCAGTTTTTATTTTATGCATCTTGAGACTATTTTATTGGATGCATTGAAATTAACATGCCTGATCACACCTTCTGTCTTAGAGCCAATTTGTGTGTGTGTGTGTGCGTGTGCATGTGCATGCATGTGTGTGTGTGTGTGTGTGTGTGTGTGTTAATGTAACTACCCTGGCTTCCTATATGAGGCATTAAATCCAGCTTGGCTGATAATAACTTGTGAGATCAAAAGGTTGTACACAGAGCTTGTATACACCTGAAGCCTGACTCAGGGGTGGAAGGTTTTTGGAAGGGACTCACACATCACACAAGAAACCTCTACTCAGTCAGGCAACACAAAATCTTTCACCTTTACACCCCTCCACCCAAGACAAGATCACAACTAACCACCAGCTTTCAAACATAGGAGCAAAGGAAACATGGGGTAATGAACTTGTCATAGCAGTGCCACCCATCGGCCACAGCACGACCTCTAAGTGCTGACCCCATTTGCCGAGAGCCTTCCTTCTCCTCTCCGTCTCTGGCTCACAAAGTGACTCTCAATTTCCTCATAAATTAGCTAAGAAATAATGGAAACATGAAGATAAGATTTGGAGAAATATTAACCACAAAGAAAAATTCACATAGACAGAAGTGGTGAGGTAAAAATAATGGGTAAGAACAAAAAAACTAACTGATAAATCAAATCGTAATTGGGTAAATTAAATGGAGAAACGAATATAGATGAAAACCATTTAAGTAAAGTTAAATAGAAAAAAGTTAGACGTAGTTTACTCTACATGGGAATTTGACCAACATATTAGACCATAGTAACTGAATTTTAATGAAAAGTCATCAATGTTGGTGCAATTCTGTTTGTGAAGTGCATATTTATGAGAAAATGTCCCCAGAGTTAAAATTTCCTTACAGTAAAAGTGCACAGTAGGAACACTGGGGACTGAAGGTCTCCTGCCTTCCTTACTTTTAAAAGTCATCCAGGAGGACAGTTGAGAGGTCTCTGGTTAAACAGTAGGGAGTAGAGACACCCCATGGTTATATAATGTTTCACCTCTACAATCTGCATTTTCTAATTTAGAAAATAGAGTTGCCTGGAACTTATCTACAAGCAATTGCTATTAAATTTGTTCAAACACAATTTGTTCAATACTGGCTGCACATCAGACTCACCAAGAGAGCTTTCAAAAAACACTGATGTCCAAGCACCTAGGCAAGATGGCGGAGAAGTAGGGAGCTCCATGCATTTTGCTTGCACCCATCTCTCAAACAGAGAAGGCCTGAAGTCATAGGACACTAAGCCACAGGAGTTTGGGAAGAGAAAGAGACAGAGTACCTTGGGAAGGAAACCTCATAAGTGCGTGAGTGAGAACTGGGGAAGATAAAAGCAGGAAGGGACCCAGAGATGTGGAGGGAGGGGAGGGAACCCAGCTTGCGTGCAGCTGCAGTGAGTGATGAGCCAAGGTGAGCCCTGGTGAGCAATGGCGAGTCAAGGGGAAAGGAAAGAGAAGCTGAGACTGCTCATGGACCCGTCCTGGAGAAGAGAAGAACCTCGGCGTGGAAAGAGAGTGTTTTTTAGTTCTGGCTGGGGTGCTGACTTTGAACTAGGTGCCCCCGGTCCCAGAGCGTGCCAGGAAAAACTGCTCTGATCCGCTCCTGGCACCATCCCCGGTGGCGGCGCGGACACTGTGGGCCTGAGGCTATGTTCCCCGGGACTGACCCTCACCAGCGTGGAGGTGGAGGGCCGAGGCTGAGTTCCCAGGACGGACCCCCGCCAGTGAGGAGGCGGTGGACCCCAGGTTGTGCCGGGGGTCTGAGGCTGCCACGCTTACCACTTCCCCACCCCCACTCGACCCACAGCAGCAGGGAGGCACTGTGCTTCCAGCGGTATAAACAAAGCCCGCGGACTGGGACCCAAAAATGAGGCAGGGTGTGGGGCATAGAACTCAGCCCACCTTGGCTGCGTCCTCAGCTCAGGGAGATAGGACCCAAAGGAGTGATTTGCAAGCTTTGTTGAGAAGGGACTGGGGCGTTGCCATTACTCTCCCCACAACCACCAAGGTGGGGCCTCAGGGAGGGCCTGCAGGAGGCGGTGGAGGCAAGACCTGCCTACACCAAACCACACCCACCCCCGCCCGAGAGCTGTTTGGTTTGTTGTCTGTTTGTTTGTTTTACCTGAGCCTGGGGCAAGACCGACATGGATGCACTGCCATGATTAACCCTAGATAGTCCTTTCTATTCAGATTTCATCTCCCTTTTCTCATTTGTAACCCTCCACTGCTGGTCTGCGCACTCTGGTCACTGGTTTGCTTAAACAGTCGCATTTAATCCATTCTCTAGATGTACACTCTACACCTCCACCTTCTTCTTTCTCTCTGGAGTAATCAGAATATATTGTTTCTCTGAGTAACATCTTCGTTCCTTTCTCATCGCGTCTAAACATATTCTACGATTTCTCCCTCTGAATCAAGCCTCTTAGTCTCTCTACCTGGTCATTTCATTTCCAATTTCTCTTCCTCCCCACCCTGTCATTTCTCTCTTTGTATATGCTCTTCCATCAGCACTGCATACACCTGGCTCTTTATTTGTAGCTGGCAATTCTGGTTTTATGCCTTCAGACTGCCCTTTGTCTTTTGGATTCTTTCTTTTTCTTTTCTTTTCTTCTTTTTCCAATTTTGTATTAATTTTTATTTTTATTTTTATTATTTGTCTTCCCTCCTTCCTCTTTTTTTTTCTCTTTTGTATTGTTTTGTTTTTTTTGTCCTTTTTTACTTTTTCTTTTTCCCTTTCAGTTTGCGTGTTTATTGCTTTTGTCTGTGTGTTTGTGTACCTTTGTTACCTGTGTGTTTGTCTGTCTGTTTTCTTTTCCAGGGCTACCTCAAGAAACAAGCCAAAGTACACATGGTGGAGAGTCCCAAATACCACTACGGGTAGGAAACAAAATAACTGAAGTCTCAACAAGAGAAACCAAGAGACCATTCAAAGAACACTTCCTGAACAGACAGCCCCTGGACAGTCAAAGAGCTCTCTTTAATACAGCAGCACCAGCAGGCGCAGAGTGCATAACAAGCTTTTAAAATTAACAAGAGAGGGGCGCCTGGGTGGCTCAGTTGGTTAAGCATCTGACTTTGGCTCAGGTCATGACCTCACAGTTCGTGGGTTCGAGCCCCACATCGGGCTCTGTGCTGACAGCCAGCTCAGAGCCTGGAGCCTGTTTCACATTCTGTGTCTCCCTCTCTCTCTGACCCTCTCCTGCTCATGCTGTCTTTCTCTCTAAGAAATAAATAAAACATTTAAAAATAAAATAAAATAAAATAAAATTAACAAAGATAGAAAGCTAACCAAAAGGACGAAATGGAAGAGCTCTCCTCCAAAGAAATTCCAGGAAGAAATGACCGCTAAAGAACTGCTCAAAACAGATATAAGCAACACAACTGAACAAGAATTTAGAACAATAGTCATAAAATTAATCGCTGGGCTTGAGAAAAGCATGGAAGACATCAGAGAAATCAGTGCTACAAAGACTATGGAGCTTAAAAATAGTTGTGATGAATTAAAAATGCTATAAATGAGATACATAATAAAATGGAGGCGTCGAATGCACGGATTGAAGAGGCAGAAAGGAGAATAAGTGATTTAGAAGACACAATTAGAGAGAAAGAGGAAGCTGAGAAAAAGAGAGATAAACTGATCCAGGAACACGAAAGTAGAGTTTGAGGGCTCAGGGATACAATCAAACAGAACAATAACCGTATCATAGGAATTCCAGAAGAGGAAGAGAGAGGGAAAGGTGCTGAAGGAGTCCTTGAATAAATTATAGCAGAAACTTCCCCAAACTGGGGAGGGAAGTAGACGTTGAAATTCAAGAGGCACAGAGAGCTCCCCTCAGACGTAACTTGGATCGATCTTCTGCATGACATATCGTAGTGAAACTGGCAAAATATAAGGACAAAGAGAGAATTCTGAAAGCAGCTAGGGATAAATGGGCCCTAACGTACAAAGGGAAACCTATCAGAGTGGTGACAGACCTATCTACTGAAACTGGCAGGCCAGAAAGGAAAGGCAGGAGATCTTCAATGTGATGAACAGAAAAAATATGCAGCCAAGAATCCTCTATCCAGCAAGCCCGTCATTCAGAATAGGAGAGATAAAAGTCTTTCCAAATAAACAAAAATTGAAAGACTTTGTCACCATTAAACCAGCCCTACAAGAAATCCTGAGGGGGACTCTCTGAGGGAAATGTTGCAAGGAACGCAAGATACCAGAGACACCACCACAAGCACGAATACCACAAAAGACACAATGACTCATATATATTTCATATATATATATTTCAGCAATAACACTGAATGTAAATGGGCTGAATGCTCCAATCAAAAGACATAGGGTAGCAGAATGGATAAAATAACAAAATCCATCTATTTGCTGTCTACAAGAAATTCATTTTAGACTGGAGGACACCTTCAGATTGAAAGTAAGGGGATGGAGGGGCGCCTGGGTGGCTTAGTCGGTTAAGCGTCCGACTTTCGCTTAGGTCTTGATCTCGCGGTTCGTGGGTTCGAGACCCGCGTCGGGCTCTGTGCTGACTGCCAGCTCAGAGCCTGGAGCCTGTTTCAGTCTGTGACTCCCTCTCTCTCTGACCCTCCCCTGCTCACGCTGTCTCTCTCTCTCTCTCTCCTAGAAATAAATAAAACATTAAAATTTAAAAAAAAAAAGAAAGTAAGGGGATGGAGAAATATCTATCATGCTACTGGAAGTCAAAAGAAAGCTGGAGTAGCTATACTTATATCAGACAAACTGGACTTTAAAGTAAAGACAGTAACAAGGGATGAAGAAGGGCATTATATAATAATTACAGGTCTATCCATCAGGAAGAACTAACAATTATAAATGTCTATGCACCAAATATGGGAGCACCTAAATATTTAAAACAATTAATCAAAACAGAAACACTCTTATGGATAAGAATGTGCTAATAGCAGGGGACTTTAATACTCCACTTACAGCAATGGATAGATCAACTAGACAGAAAATCACTAAAGGACACAATGGACTTGAATGACACATTGGACCAGATGGATTTGACAGATATATTTAGAAGTCTACATCCTGAGGCCATGGAATTCACTTTCTTCTCAAGTGCGCATGGCACATTCTCCAAGATAGATCACATACTGGGACATAAAGCAGCCCTCAATAAATATAAAAGAATTGAGATCATACCATGCACATTTTCAGATCACAATGTATGAAACTTGAAATCAATCACAGGGAAAAGTCTGGAAAGCCTTCAAAAACATGAAAGTTAAAGAACACCCTACTAAAGAACGAATGGGCCAATCAGGAAATTAGAGAAAAATTTAAAAATATATAGAAACAACTAAAAATACAACAATCCAAACTCTATGGGATGCGTCAAAGGCAGTCCTAAGAGGAAAGTACATTGCACTCCAGACCGATTTCAAGAAATTAGAAAAAGTTCAAATACAAAATCTAACAGCGCACCTAAAGGAACTAGGAAAGCAACAAGAGCACCCCAAACCCAGTAGGAGAAGAGAAATAATAAAAATCAGAGCAGAAATAAACAATATAGAAACCAAACAGTTGAACAGATCAATGAAACCAAGAGTTGGTTTTTTGAAAAAATAAACAAAATTAACAAATCTCTAGCCAGGCTTCTCAAAATGAAAAGAGAGAGCATTCAAATAGACAAAATCATGAATGAAAATGGACTTATTACAACCAACCCCTCAGAAATACAAGTCATTATTGGAATACTATGAAAAATTATATGCCTACAAATAGGACAACTTAGAAGAAATGGACAAATTCCTAAACACATACTCACTACCAAAATTCACATGGGAAGAGATAGGAAACCTGAACAGACCCATAATTAGTGAGGAAATCGAATCAGTTATCAAATATCTCCCAACAAATAAGAGCCCTGGGCCATATGGCTTCCCTAGGAAATTCTACCAGACATTTAAAGCAGACTTAATACCCATTCTTCTCAAGCTATTCCAAAAAATGGAAATCGAAGGAAAACTTCCGGACTCATTTTATGAAGCCAGCGTCACTTTGATTCCCAAGCAAGACAGAGACCCAGCAAAAAGGAGAACTACAGGCCATTATCCTTGAATACGGATGCAAAAATCCTCAACAAGATACTTGCAAATCGAATCCAGCAGCACATAAAAAGAATCATCCACCAAGATCAAGTGGGATTCATTCCTGGGTTACAGGGCTGGTTCAACATTTGCAAATCAATCAATGTGATACATCACATTAACAAAAGAAAAGATAAACACCATATGATCCTGTCGATAGATGCAGAAAAAACATTTGACAAGATACAACATCCCTTCTTAATAAAGACCTTCGAGAAAGTCGGGATAGAAGGAACTTACTTAAACATCAGAAAAGCCATCTATGAGAAGCCCTCAGCTAACATCACCCTCAATGGGGAAAAACTGAGAGCCTTCCCCCATGAGATCAGGAACACGACAGGGATGTCCACTCTCACCACTGTTGTTTAAAAAATAGACTTTTTAAAAAGCATTTTTAGGTTTATAACAAAATTGATCAGGGAGTACAAATATTTCTCATATACCCACTGCCTCTCCCCACTATCAACACCTCTCCTGAAAGATATGTCAGTTTCAGCCAATGAAATTACATTGACACATCATATCACCCAAAACCATATTTTATGTTAGTATGTATAGTTTTTAATTTATGAATTGTATACATTATTTTTTATTAAAGTATAATTTGCATATAACATTATATTAATTTTAGGAATAAAATGTAATGATTTGATATTTATATATATCAAAAAAAAATGATAACTACAAGTGTACCTAACATCCATCACCACACATAGTTACTAAGGTTTTTTCTTGTGATGAGAACTTTTAAGATTTACTCTCTTAGCAACTTTCAAATATGCAATTCAGTATAAGCAATTCAGCATAATTAATTATAGTAACCATGCCATGACTTGTTTACTTTTAACTTGAAGTCTGTATTTGTTGACCCCTTCACCCATTTCACCTGTCCCCCACCCCAGACTTTGGTGATGCCAGTCTGTTTTGTGTTTTTATGAACTTATTTTTTTTAATTCCACATATAAGTAAGATCATAACTTTTTTGTCTTTCTCTGCCTGACTTATTTCACTTGGCACAATGCCTCTCAAGATCTATCTATGTTGTAAGAAATGATAAGATCTCCTTTTTTTATGACTGAATAAAATTATATATATAATACATATGTAAGTATATTATATATATAAATCACATCGTATTTATCCATTCATCCATTGATGGACACTTAGGTTGTTTCCCTATCTTGGCTATTGTAAATGGTACTGCAATAAATATAGAGGTACATATATCTTTTTGAATTAGTGTTTTCATTTTCTTTGGAAGATACCCAGAAGTGGAATTACTGGATGATACAGTGTTTCTATTTTTAGTTTCTGAGGAACTTCCATACTGCTGTCCACAGTGGCTGCACCAGTCGGCATTGCCACCAACGGTGCATGAGAGTTCTTATTTGCACATCCTCGTCAGCACTTGTTATTTCTTGCCTTTTTGATATGCGCTATTCTGACAGGTGTGAGGTGATATCCTATTGAGGTTCTGACTTGCATTTCGCTGATGGTGAGTGATGTTGAGCATCTTTTCATGTAGCTATTGGCCATCTGTATGTCTTCTTTGGAAAAATGTCTATTCAGGTCCTCTGCCCATTTTTTATTTTTATTTTTTTTAATAGTTTATTGTCAAGTTGGTTTCCATATAACACCCAGTGCTCATCCCCACAAGTGCCCTCCTCCATGCCCATCACCCCCTTCCCTTCCCCCCCACCCCCATCAGCCCTCGGGTTGTTCTCAGCATTCAAGAGTCTCTCATTGTTTGCCTCTCTCCCTCTCCCCCACTATTTTTCCCCTTCTTCTCCCCCATGGGCCTTCATTAAATTCCTCCTAATCCTCCTACACGTGCAAACATATGGTATCTGTCCTTCTCTGCCCAACTTATTTCGCTCAGCATAGCACCCTCAAGGTCCATCCATGTTGCTACACATGGCCAGATTGCATTCTTTCTCATTGCCATGTAGTATTCCATGGTATAGATAAACCACATCTTCTTGATCCATTCGTCTGTTGATGGACACTTAGGCTCTTTCCATGTTTTGGCTATTGTTGAGAGTGCTGCTATGAACATTGGGGTACATGTGCTCTTATGCATCAGCATGGGTAAATTCCTAGCAGTGCTATTGCTGGGTTATAGGGGAATTCTATTATTAGTTTTGTTAGAAACCACACTGTTTTCCAAAGGGGATGTGCCAGTTTACATTCCCACCAACAGTGTAGGAGGGTGCCCGTTTCTCCACATCTTGCCAGCATCTAGAGTATTGTGATTTGCTCATTTTAGCCACTCTGACTCATGTGAGGTGGTATCTCAGTGTGGTTTTGATTTGTGTTTCTCTGATGAGGAAGGATGCTGAGCATCATTTCATATGTCTGTTGGCCATCTGGATGTCCTCTTTGGAGAAGTGTCTGTTCATATCTTTGGAGAAGTGTCTGCTCATTTTTTAATACAATTATTTTTTAATATGAGTTCTTTATATACTTTGGATATTAACCCCTTACCAGATAATATGCTTTGCAAAAATTTTCTCCAGTTCTATAGGCTGCTTTTTTACTTTGCTTATGGTTTCCTTTGCTGTGCAGAAGCTTTTTAGTTTGATGTAGTCCCAGAGGTTTATTTTTGCATTTGTTGTCTTTGCTTTTGGTGTTAAATCTAAAAATCATTGTCAAGATGATGATGTCAAAATACTTACTGACACAGAGGAGATAGTAAAATATTCTCAACGGTGCCCTGCAAATCATAGGTACCATGGCCAGCATACTGGTGCTGTTGGTTCCTGTGCTCTCGCTCTCTCGCTCGCTCTCTCTCAAAAGAAATAAACATTTAAAAAAAACACATTCATTCAAATGACCAGTGTCAAAGAGGTAGCAATGCTGACACTCCCACTCTGTGGGAATTCATCCTGTTGGCTGGGTTGAAGGCAAGTCTCTACCAGATTACCTTCCCGGAAGAACAGCGTGCATTGCACCTTGGGACTTGCCAGTCCCTGGCTTTTCAAAGGCCTCAGGCCATCACACGAGGGCCTCAGGCTGGTCCTGCTGTCCTCTCTTGGGTGGGTAGGGGGAGTGGCTATTTAAGCCCTGCTGTCTCTAGAGCTACTTTCTCTGAATTTCCTTGTTCTCTGGTTATTTGCTTGCTTGCTTGAACTTCTTGAACTGAGCAAAATAAAGCAAACAAGAAAACACATAAAATGCTACAAACTTTTTCAAAAGGCAAAGGACCCATTTCAGACCATAAAAAGTATTACTGATCCTACATAAACCAAAGTGCATTGATTAGTCAGGAGCTTGATTTTTAGAGGCTTGTTCTTAGCCTTGGTGCAATATTGACATCCACCATCCATCTGGAGAACTTTAATCAACATGGGTGCCTGGGTCCATCCTCGGCCATTCTGATGTCATGGTTTGGGACATGACCTGGGCCTTCCCACTTGACTCCCATGTGTAGTCAAGCTTGGGAACTGCTCTTGTGAATCTGTGGGGCTCTGGAATAAAAACCATATTAAGGCAGGGAGCTCAAGCCTTGAGCATTTTCCTTTGTGGTTAGCAGATATCAGATCTCTGGGTCACTGGCAGCCAAGTGCAGGCATGAGTGGTGGGAAAGTCCCAGGGATCAGGGATCCCTGGGAGGCTGAGCTAAGGGAGGTCAACTGCTGACCATGGAGAAGATGGTGAAAGAGGCATTAATAAAAAGACGAGTGAGGGGCTTGGACTCAGGAAGGAGCAGTACTCCTAAATAGCATCATATGTAGAGTGGTTTTTTTTCTGTGGTTTCAGGCATCCCCCATGGATGAGGGCGGGGGGGACTACAGTGATCACATATTATTATTTTTGTTACTTGCAGATGATCCTGAGTGAGGTTCATAGGGGTTACTTTGGACGTAGTACCTTCATTTTTTAAAAATAGTTTGTTGTCATAGCTAAAACACGGAAAGAGCCTAAGTGTCCATCAACGGACGAATGGATCAAGAAGATGTGGTTTATCTATACCATGGAATACTACATGGCAATGAGAAACAATGAAATCTGGCCATGTGTAGCAACATGGATGGACCTTGAGGGTGTTATGCTGAGCGAAATAAGTCAGGCAGAGAAGGACAAATATCATATGTTTGCATGTATAGGAGGATTAGGAGGAACTTCACTGAGGAACAAGGGGGAGAAGAAGGGGGGAAATGGCGGGGGAAAGGGAGAGAGGCAAACCATGAGAGACTCTTGAATGCTGACAAAAACTGAGGACTGATCGATGTGGGGGGGAGGAGGGATGGGCATGGAGGAGAACACTTGTGGGGATGAGCACTGGGTGTTATGTGGAAACTAATTTGAGAATAAACTATTTGCAAAAAAAAAAAATAATAAATAAATGTCTTATAGTTTTCATTCTTAGGCTTTTGATCCTTTTTAGTAAATTATGTCTTGAGACAGGGGTCCAGCTGCATTCTTTTGCAGGCAGATGTCCAGTTGTCCCAGCACCATTATTCAAAAGATTGTTCCTTCCCTACTGAATGGTCTGTATGTTTGTCAAAACTCAATTGACCATAGTTAAGTGATGTATTCTAAGTTGTATTCCATCAATCTACATGTCAATCCTTATGCCTTGATTGCTGTAACTTCATAGAAAACTTGAAATCAGAAAGAGGGTTATTGGATCTATTAGCATCCTGCTGAGAGTTGCTGCCCTGTGGACCTGGAAGCCTCTGGAGAAGAGAGACTCTTGCACTATTTTGAGAATCCTCACATCCCTGAGACAGTTCTACCCATTTGGCAGGTGCCACCAGACTGTTATTACTAAATCAGTACAGATATTAAAGCTTATATGCTACAAATAATGGCTACATGTTGTGCGCCATGAGAGAAGTTAATGTTGCAGGCATCCTTGGTCACTGATTATTTTTATGGATCAACATAATCCCTTTAAAAGAATGTGTCAATTAGGAAAATCAGACATAGGCAAAGGTTATATCACATCTAAGTAAAGTAGAGGAGTTGTTCATATCTTGAATGCTGAAACTCTATTGCATTTACTGTCATGTGAAATAAATAATTATTGATCCAAGACTAAAACTATATGCTAACAATTGAGGTGAAGGAATTAGAAGGCTTGAGACTAATGGTTATTCTTCTTTGCAAAGTTAAGAACCACGTTAAATTAATAATGGCCCCTTCTTTGGCTCTTTGGCAATGACTAATGTCTGCATGCATTTTCTGAACTTGGTCACTAAGATAAATTATTGGCTTTTCCTTGTATGTATTATTTTTTTATTTGTTAGTCATGTTGTAGACAGACTATCAACAGATACTCTATCAACCAGTTTTGGGCCTCTTGACCATTCAGATGAAGGACACACCTACAATAAGCTCACTGTACCTCATCACCCACTCCAGAGACCCAGGGACTGGGAGGGGTTGGGGTTGAGCCTGCCAGTGTGGACTCTCCTCCCCTGACTGGGACATTCAGCATTGGACTGGGTACTTAAAAATGATGATAGAGAAAACCATCTTCTCCAGGCCAGCATCAACAGTGCCATCAAGTGATGAAGGTCTCCTGATCTGATGAGATGAGGGTGACACCTCACCTTGTGATCTTCCTCCTGAAATACACCATCCTCATTTGATTATGAGAAAAAGAGCACACAAATCCCAAGAGAGGAACACTCTGCAAAATGCCAGGCCAGCACCCCTCAAAACTGCCAGTCATCAAAACTAAGGAAAGGTTAAGAAAATGTGAGCCAAAAGGATGTCATGTGATGTCCTGGGTGGGCTCCCGGAACAGAATAAGGACAAACTTAGGGCAGAAAATAAAGCAATCTGAATCAACTATGGACTTTAGGTGATGATAATATATCGATATTGATTCATTACCAATAACAAATACCCATCGTAATGGAAAGTGTTAATAATAAGGAAAACTGGGTCTGGGGCTTATAAGAACTCTCTGTACTGTCTTCTTGATTTTTATGTATGTTCAAAAGCTGTTCCAAGAAATAAACTCTATTTAAAATAAAATCCCATTTTTCCTGCAGGGATTGGTTTTATATGGCTCTTAACTGAGATTGTCTCTGAGAGAGAGGCTGTCAGCTCACGTTGCTTTCACACTTGTGTGCCTTGAAGCCCTGTCCCTGTGGCCCCAGGCACCTGGTCTTTTTCAACACCACAGGGGCCCCTGTTTACTTCCTGATGCTGTTTCAGCTCCTTGCACTCTGAGCTAGCCAGCACCCTAGCACCCACTTGAAGGGACAAATTCCACTTAAAGGTTACACCAAACAAAGGAGTCACAGAACCAGGAGAGATGGTCTCAGCCTCATGCCCCATCCTCTATCCCACCAGACCTTTCCTGTGTCTGCATGAAAATGTGGATGTCTTCTATTTACACAGGAGATGGTCTAGCGCGCACCCCTTCTACTCACAGTAAGTAACTTTCTGTTATTATCTCTTCTTGCTTTGTGGAATATCTCCCCTAACTTCCCATTTGATGTTTCTCATAAGGCAGTTTTTTTTTTCTTGCCCTGACCTATTTTATTGTGGAAAAAAGTGATAGAAAATAACTTTGCTCATGGCCTTCACTGTGTCGGTTTGAAATTGCAAAGTTCCCAGAGATCTTCAGCACATCTGCTCATCTGTGACCTATCTGTGCACCAGATCAGGAAGGAGGAGAAACCAGCAGTGTGGTTTGCTCTCTAAGTGGGTCAGGATCTTTAAGAGAAACCAGAGCCCAAGACCCCTGACCAAGCAGTGAGCCTGCAGCTGGGGTTTTTTGAATCTGGGTACCTGGGGTGCTGGAAGGGAGCTCAGGCAGCTCAGATGCAGCAACCAGAGATGGCTCTTAGAACTCCTGCTTGCACACAGCAGCTCCTGGGTGACTGCCAAAAAGGGGTGTGTGTGGCATCTGGCATGGGACAGGGCCAACAGTGACCAGCAGATGGGGAGCCCTGTCCTGCTGACTCAATGTCACCTTGGCTCTGAAGGAGTGGAGCAAAGAGGGGAAAGGATTAGATATGCAGCAGAGGGGCTGTCAGGGAGCCCAGAGCCGTCCAACTTTGGAGCTCCACCATAACTGATTGCAGATGATGACATATTTCTGTAAATTGGCAAGTCTTTGTTCAGATTCCACCCTGGAAAAGCAAACTTTCTGTTTGAGACGTGCCATGTTGTTAACATTTGTGCCTCATGAGCCCCTAGGGGAGGCTGTGGATGCTCCTGCCTGATGTCCCCGGGGATGCCTGGGGTTGGCCCCAAGAAGGGAGATAGGGCTGGCCTCATTTTCACTCATGCATCACCTGATTGCTCTGTGGAATGAGGAAGACGGTTTCCTCAACTGAGTTGGGGCCTGTTCTGCCCAGAGAGACTGGGTGACCCCAGAAGTGTTGAGGACTGTGGGGACTGGTGCATAGGCCTGGGAGCTGGGTGGATGCATCGGCTGAGGTTGTGGGACTACACTGGGCTAAGTTTGTGCCTTTCTTTCCTTTGTCCCAGTCTCTGGTCCAGAGAAGGGATAAACTTTCTGTCTAGCCCAGGAGCAAGGGATGGGGTTAGAATCAGGAGCTTGGGTGACCCACATTCCCCCCTTCTCATCCCGAGTGAGCAGCCTGGACTGGCCCTGGCAGTGTTGGGCAGCTGTGGCTTCAACTGAAGGGCTATGGCCAGGTCAGTCCACAGCTGACTCTGACAGCTGATTGTGACCTTCACAAAGCAGCCAAACCCTCTGATGCCTGAGCCATGACCCCTCACTCCCCTCTAAGACCCTGTGCTTCCACTGAGTACCAGCTCAAAGCCCCCGCAGATGAAAACTCCAACTGTCCTTGAGGCCCAAGCCCAGTTGGTTGGATTCTCCTTCTGGGAATCTGGAGTCTGGACACTGTGCAGCAATGAGCTTCCTGTCTCTGGATAAGGTATGAAATGTCCAAAATCAAAGAAGAAAGGCTCATGCTAAGCTTTCTGTGTAATTTGTGGTGTGATGCTGGCCCAGCCACAACAGGCTGTCATGGGGAGGCTATAGGAAGGGCCTGGAGGGGATCCAGAGAGGAGAGTTTCTCTGACTATCTCCTAGGGACCTTCGTTGGTATCTCAATTACATGCTTTGTGCAGCAAAGTCTCAGGCAGCAAGCATTCCCACAGAGGCCACCCCGCCCTACCCTGAGCTTCACTTTGCAGGGGCTGCTGCATCCCAGAGCCAGGGGGCTTCACCTGCTGAATGGCTGCAAACAACCTCCTTGCTGCAGAGAAGTTTCTCCCTGCAGCATTTCTCTGGGGGCCCTAGGCTGCAGGCTCTCTTCTTGGCCATGTCCCTCCTCCTCTGCCCTCATTGTCACGACCACCAGCCTGCATCCAAGCCTCTGTACCCCAGTGTACTTCTTTCTCACCACCTTCACATCTTTGTAGACACCAGCTTCACATCCAAAGTTCTCTCCAAATTGCTGAAGAAGCTGGTGGTCGGAGGGGCGGGGAGGGGTGGGCACCATCTCCAACTGGGGCTGCATGATCCAACTCTTCTTCCTGACATCGTTCCTGAGGGCCAAGCTGCTGCACAAGGCCATGGCCTGTGACTGCTGCATGGTCATCTCCCACCCACTCCATGACAACACTCTGATGAACTGGCCCATCTGTGTCCTGCTCATAGAAAGCATGAGTGGTCAGTGTGGTCAGCACATCTGTGCGTGCAGGCCTGATGACCAGGCTAATGTTCTGTGGTCCCTGTCAGAGCCGTCATTTTCTGGGTGGAGTCCCCACACTGCCGCTGCTCTCCTATGGCCCAGTGACCCTGAACATCATTACAAGCATCATCATGCACATTTATCCTGGAGTGACCAACTTCCTACTCACCCTGGTGTCTTACGGCTGCCTCAACCCCAGTATTCTGGCCATCTGCTGGGCCACGGGGAAGTAGCAAGCATTTCTCTACCTGCCCTCACCTCCTGGCGGCCACTTTGCACTACTGAACCGTCATTTACACCTACATCCACCCAGGTTTCAGCTACTCCATGGAAAATGGCAAAGTGGTCACTGTGCTGTACGTAGCAATCAGTCCCGCCTTGAACACCCTCATCGACTCTCTGTGGGACAAGGATGTCAAAGTGGCCCTCAGGAAAGTATTTTTCTTCATCCAATGAATGAAGGGAAATGGCCAATGTGGAATTTTCAGGTGTTAGCTGACTAATATAGGACTAAATAGCTAAATTAATTTAGGGCCAGCTAAAACAGGACTTAGATAATCTGATGTGACAAAAAGCAAGAGGGTAATTTATGCAATAGATTTGCACATGTGTTTCCCCTGTAAGAGCCGCACAGTGTTCCGTGTGGCACTTAACTAAGCTGCCCAAGGCCCTAAGGGTAAGCACGCCTTGGGCTTCAAGAGCAGGAAGAGTCAATGGCCAGCTTGCCCACTGTGCTGCCTTGGACTTCACCTGTCTTGGACTTTGGTCTCTCAGGCCTCAGATGAAATGCCAACCACAGAGTCTCTCCTTGTCATCTTATCTGAAAGTTCTCTTCCAGCTATTCACACTGTATTACTGTTTATTTTTTGAAATCATGTTGTTTATTTACCCACATATATTTTACTAGAACATAAGCTCCATAAGTGCATGGATTCTATTGTCTATTCTGTTCGTGTTGTACTCCTGAATCTAGAACAGTAACTTGCATGAGAGTCAATATGGGAGAAAAGAGCTATGGGTGCTACAGTGGGAAGGGAGCCTTGATCAAAGAAAGGTGAGCTAAGAGTGAAGGGAAAAAAGAGTGAAAACACACACAGGGGACTGCATAAGAAAAATGTTCTTCAAAACCAGTGATCGGGAAAAAAGAGAAGGTTCCAATACCACCAGCTTTTTATATGTAGCAGAATGCAGAGTCTGAAGTTTTAGAGCTCAATGCCCGACCACGCTATGGTGAGGAAACGGTATGGAGCCCCAGGAATGGGCAACACGGTCTGAGGGCCCCTGGGTTGCATGGGGGGAAACTGCTCCTCTGCTCGGAGTCCACTGGGTAGATGCAACCTCTCTGCGGGCAAAAGAGCCAGCAGGCACCATAGAGCTGCCCCACTTACCAGCATAGGAACAGAGGCCCCGGCTGGGGCAGCAAACCTTGGCACCAGCTGTGTGTTGTGATTTACCGTAAACTCTGAGTCGTTTCCTGGGACAAGCTGGTACCAGCCACAGCATAGTAAGACCCTCCCCTAGATGATTAGTGTGCGTCTGAGCACTGGGGTTTCTCTGAAGTTTGGGGTTTTGAAACACAGTCACACCTAAGATAAAACCCAGGAGGGCAGTGCTACTGGCAGGTGGCCAGCTCAAACACAGGGTGAGCACAGGGATATAACAGAAGCTGGGGACACACGAGCGGTGATTTACTGCACATCTGTGAGGGCCTGAACTTCCCAATCCAGGAAATAGAGAGCAGCGAAAAACCATCTTCACCTCTAGCCCACCAGCACTGATGGATCCCGGTGAGCCAAACAACACCATTAAGTGGAGAACAGAACCGTTAACCAAGCCCCTCCCCTTGTGCACTCCAGTATCTTCTCCACTAGGTCAAGTCCACTTGAGAATCAGAGCAGGAGACCCCTCCCCCAGAAAACCAGCACAAATCCCTTGCATGTGCTAAGTCTACTGATCATGGAGTGCTACAAAGCTTCAGCTGTAGCAGAAACTGGATCTAGCTTCATTTGGGTTATTTGCTTATTTTCTTTCTGGTTTTGTTTTTGTTTCTTTTTTTCTTGGATACAGAAGGAGCGAGTATTTATTTTTATTTTTTAGGTATTTTTATTTTTAATTCTTTTATCTTTTATCTTTTTTCTATCAAGTTTTGCTTTACAAGCAGGCCAAAAAACACTTCAGATATAACTTCCTTTTTATTATGTGTTTACTTTTTTTTAACTTAAATTTTATTTTATTATTAATTTTTCCCCTCCAAAAAGACAAGATGGAGAAATTCATCTCAAAAGAACAGGAGGAAATGACCACCAGAAATTTAATCAATATAAAAATAAGTAAGATGTGGGGCGCCTGGATGGCTTAGTCAGTTAAGCGTCTGACTTTCGCTTAGGTCATGATCTCGCGGTTGGTGGGTTCAAGCCCCGGGTTGGGCTCTGTGCTGACTGCCAGCTCGGAGCCTGGAGCCTGTTTCAGTCTGTGACTCCCTCTCTCTCTGACCCTCCCCTGCTCACGCTGTCTCTCTCTCTCCTAGAAATAAATAAAACATTAAAAAAAAAATAAGTAAGATGTCTGACCTAGAATTTAAAACAACAATTGTAAGAATTCTAGTGAGAGTTGAAAAAAAACATAGAAGACTCTAGAGAATCCCTTATTGCACAGTTAAAATAGTTAAAATCTAGTCAGTCCAAAATTTAAAATGCTATATAACCAAGATGCAAACCTGAATAGTTGCCATAACAATGAGAATGGATAAAACAGAGAAATGAGGGGCGCCTGGGTGGCTTAGTCGGTTAAGCGTCCGACTTTCACTCAGGTCATGATCTCGCGGGTCGTGGGTTCGAGCCCCGCGTCGGGCTCTGTGCTGACTGCCAGCTCAGAGCCTGGAGCCTGTTTCACAGTCTGTGACTCCCTCTCTCTCTGACCCTCCCCTGCTCGCGCTGTCTCTCTCTCTCTCCTAGAAATATATAAAACATTAAGAAAAATTTTTTTAAAAAGAAGCAAGAAAGGTCTCAAAAACACAACCTAATCTTACACCTCAAGGAGCGAGAAAAGGGACAGCAGCTAAAGCCCAAAGCCAACAGAAGAAGGGCAATAATAAAGACTAGAGCAGACATAAACAATATAGAAACAAAACAAAGTAACAAAGCAGGAGAACAGATCATTGAAACTAAGAGCTGATTCTTCTAAAGAACTGATAAACCCCTAGCCATTCTTATCAAAAAGAAAAGAGAAAGGACCCAAAAAATAAACTCACAAATGAAAGGGAAGAGATCACAACAAATACCTCAGAAATACAAGCAAAACACAGGAGAATATTATGAGCAATTGTATGCCAACAAATTGGGCAATCTGGAAGAAATGGATAAATTCCTAGAAATATACAAACCACCAAAACTGAAACAGGAAGAAATAGAAAATTTAAACAGATCCATCCATAACCAGTAGGAAATTGAATCATTAATCAAAAAATCTCCTAACAAATAAAAGTCTTGGGGTGTCTAGGTGGCTCAGTCAGCTAAGCATCCAGCTCTTGATTTTGGCTTAGATCATGATCTCATGGTTCATGGGATCAAATTGTGCATAGAGTTCTACACTGACAGTGCATAGCCTTCTTAGTATTCTCTCTCCCCTTTTCTCTGCCCCTCCCTCGATCATGCTCACTCTCACTCTCAAAATAAATAAATAAACCTTTAGAAAAAAAAATCCAGGGTCAGATGGCTACCCACAGGAATCCTACCAGGCATTGAAAGAAGAGTTAATACCTATTCTTCTCAAACTGTTCCAAAAAAATAGAAATGGAAAGAAAGCTTCCAGACTCATTCTACAAAGTCAGCATTACCTTGATTCCAAAACCAGATGAAGAACCCACTAAAAAGGAGAATTACAGGCCAATATCCCTGATGAATATGGATGCAAAAAAATCACAAAAAGTTACCAGCAAATTGAACCCAACAATACATTAAAAGAATTATTCACCATGATCAAGTGGGATTTATTACTGGACTGCAGGGCCAGTTCAATATTTGTGAATCAATCAACGTGATAACACCACATCCATAAGAGAAGGGATGAGAACCATATGATCCTGTCAATAGATGCATAAAAAGCATTTGACAAAACACAGCATCCTTTCTTGATAAAAACTCTCAACAAAGTAGGGATAGATAGAATATACATCAACATCATATCTTCTGCCCATTTCTTCACTGGATTGTTTGTTTTTCGGGTAGAGGGACATCATAAAGGCCAAATATTAAAGACCTGCAGCTAATATCATCCTGAATGGGGAAATACTGAGCCTTTCACCAATGGTCAAAAACAAGGCAAGGATGTCCACTCTCACCATTACTATTTAACACAGTACTGGAAGTCTTAACCTCAGCAATCAGACAACAAAAAGAAAAAAGACATCCAAATCAGCAAGGAAGAAGTTAAACCTTCACTGTTTCCAGACAACATGATATTCCATGTCCAAAACCCAAAAGACTCCACCAAAAATTTCTAGAACTAGTACATGAAATTAACAAAGTTGCAGGATTTAAAATCAATGTGCAGAAATCTGTTGCATTTCTAAACATCAATAACACAACACAGAAAAAAAGAAATCAAGGACTCAATCCCATTTGCAATTGCACCAAAACAAAAAGATACTTAGGAATAAACCTAATTAAAGAGGTAAAAGATATGTACTCTGAAAACTACAGAACACTTATGAAAGAAATTGAGGAGGACACAAAGAAGTGGAAAAATATTCCATGCTCATAGATCGGAGAAAAAAATATTGTTAAAATGTCTACCCAAAACAATCTATATGTTTAATACAATCCCTTATCAAAATAACACCAACATTTTTTTTCATAGAGCTTGAACAAACAATCCTAAAATTTGTATGGAACCCCAAAAGACCCCCAATAGCCAAAGCAATCCTGAAAAAGAAAAACAAAACTGGAGGCATCACGATTCCGGATTTCAAGCTATATTACAAAACTGTAGTCATCAAGACAGTATGGTGCTGGAATAAAAAACAGACACATGGATCAATGGAACAGAATAGCAAACCCAGAAATGGACGCACAACTCTCTGGTCAACTAATCTTGGTCAGAGCAGCAAAGAATATCCAATGGATAGAAGACAATCTCTTCAATAAATGGTGTTAGGAAAACTGGACAGCAATGTGCAGAAGAATGAATCTAGATCACTTTACCTGATATTTGCTAAGACTGTACATATTAAGTTTTCTCGACAACAAAAAAGTAACTCTGCGAGATGACGGATATGTTATTTAACTTGATTGTGGCAATCACTTCACAATGTACACATCTATCAAATCATCACATTGTATATTTTTAAAAAACTCAAGTTGTTAAAACAAAATATATAAAACAGTTATTTGTCATCTATACCAAAATAAAACTGGGGGAAGCATCCCAAGTGACAGGCTGACCCTTTCGTAAACCAAGCAATTGAGGGTAAGGTGAGTGAACCCCAGATTAAACTCAAGCTGACAAGTGCCCTGACCATGAACTGAAGAAGTCCAGCCCGGATCAGCAGTCTGGACAAGTCTCAGAACACCTGGTGACCAGCCAGCCACTGCTTCCACATACTGTCCTGGAGTAAATGTCCTGGAGGTGTGAAAAGCCACCTTTTCTGGGACGCACCCTTTCTGGGAACAGAACAGCCTGTTGCCACTAGTCTGGATTAGTTTGGTTTTCCCAGAGCAGGGAAACTTCCATTCTCCCAGGTTTGTTTAAGGAGAGGAGTGTTGCCTGACTGGACGAAGTCTTCACCAGCTCTGCATGTGAAACTGGGGGCACAGAAAGCTGAGAATAATGGCCAGCAGCCACTGACAACTGGCCATTAGCTACCCCAAAGTTCTGGGACCTGGTAATATCCAGGAACAGCTCTAGGAAAATGAGGGTTGGCCTTGATTTTTTTGAGGGGAGGGATGTGCAGAGAGAGAGAGAGAGAGAAAATCTTAAGCATGTTTGACACTCAGCGCAGAGCCTGATGAAAGGCTTGATCTCATGACTTTGAGATCATGACCTGAACCAAAATCAAGTCAGTCACTTAACCATCTGAGCAACCCCGGCACCCCAATTTTTGTATACATCTATCTAGGAAGAAAGGACTAGGTCTGTCCAAGGCAGAAATGGTGGGTCGGTATGTTCATTGGCTCAATGCCATTACAGTCTGACTACCTGACATGCCCATCGGCTCTTCCTGATGCTGCTGCTGGTCAACCAGTCCCTGGGGGGTTACTGCTGAGCACCAGCCCCTATTGGAGCCTGGAACACACCATCAGGTGCCAAGAATATCTTCTATTCTTTCTTGTTAGTGATGAGATCTGTCCCCCAGGTGCTTGTCAGCTTCTCCAGAGAGTCTTGAATCCATGGGCAAGCAGATTCTGTGCTAATTGATCCCTCAGGGTGCACCAGCACTACCTGTGTCTGCCTATTCCAGATGATTTAAGGCTTCTCCAGCCCTGGTTACAAATCTCCAACTGATCCTGCTCTTGGTTACAGGTGTCTCTCACTGTATTTTTTCTTTTTAAAACCAACTCTATTTCCTAATAACTGCTGATGATTCTCTAAAGTTTTTTCCTTGGAACCAAGAAGGAAGTTTCTTGAGAGGATACCAGGAATTCCAGAAGACTTTTTTCGTATTTTTGTAAGCACCTACTATCATTGAATGTTGATTCTATGTATCATGTATGTTTTAAATATGAATAACAGTGTTTTGATCATGTTGGATAATTACATTTTACTCTGTGACTAAGAACCATGAGATCCCTTTGGCTGTTATATTTGAGGATGAAAGTTCTCTAATCATATTTCTAAAAGGGAAAAGGAGCAACATGGAGAGTATGTAGTATAAGATCCACCTCTCTCCCTCCCTCTCCCTCCCTCTCCCTCCCTCTCCCTCCCTCTCCTCCCTCCCTCCCTCTCCCTCCCTCTCCCTCCTCTCCCTCCTCTCCCTCTCCTCCTCCCTCTCTCCTCCCTCTCTCCCTCCCTCTCCCTCCCTCTCTCCCTCCCTCTCTCCTCCCTCTCCCTCCCTCTCCCTCCCTCCCTCCCTCTCTCCCTCCTCTCTCCCTCCCTCCTCCCTCTCCCTCCCTCCCTCTCTCCTTCCCTCTCCCTCCCTCTCTCTCTCTCTCTCTCTCTTTTTTTTGAAGTATCAGATTTTTGGTTGAAATGTGTCCGCATTTTCTACACCAGTGAGCACATTCCAGTGGGTGGTCTGGTTTCTCATTCTCGGACCACCTTTCACAGCGACACGTCCTCGTAATGTTTAGTGAAAGTCAACATCCCTACAAAAATGCCAGCAAGTAGGTCGCCAATCCCCTGGCTTTATGCAGAGGTCTGAAAGTCTTTTTTCGTTAAAGGGCTATAATCTAAGCAGTGAAATATTTTCAAGATGCACCGTTTTGAAATAAACACAGTGCCCCACGCTGACACAATAATCTAGAAAGAGCCATGCCACGTCTGCTTTAGAAGCTGGCACGGATGAGCCCAGGTCCCCACTATCCCAGGTTTATCTTGGGGGAACTCTGATTCAGCTGAAGAGTCTGGGTGGTGATTTGTCCCTGATCTACAGGTCCTGTTGTGGGTTGTCCTGCACCCTGCAGACAGACCTGTCCCTTGTGCCCAGTGCATGTGTTTGGGACCCTCGGTCCCCCTCAGCCAGTGCTGCCTTGATGTGTTCAGTATGGGAAGGAGATAACCAGATTTCGGAGGCAGCCTCTTTCTGTTTACTGTTCGCCCTTCTCCCCGTCCCTCCCATCCCTTCTCTGTTCCCAGACGCTGTCTGAGTGGATGAGTGGGCTGTGAACACAGTCAGGTCCCCCAGTTCTCTGTAAGCACCCCCGCAGCACCACGTGTGCTCAGTGTTCTATGTGGCTGGGGAGATCGGCCCTCGCTGACCAGGGCTCCAGGTCTGGACGTCTTGTGAGTGGCCATCTCAGGCCTGCACTAGGGAGGAGGCGGGTGAGGACTGGGGCTTCTTTATACATTAAGGCAGCTGCTTTCTCTGTGATGCCCCTGTTCTCCGAAGTTTTCAAAGACATAAATCTTCATTTTTATTACCAAAATAGTATTTGAAGTTCTCTTTCAAAGTGGGACACACAAATACTTGCAAGATGGGCTGCTCAGAACAAGTTGAAACAGTGAGTACCTCTTTCCTTCACAGCCAGGGCCTAGGCCCCCACCCTCAGCAGCTGTGATGAACCAGACCCAGGTCACCGAGTTCCTCATTCTGGGATTCTCAGAAACACCTCGGCTGCAATTGCTGTTCTTCCCCACCTTCCTCCTCCTCTGCATGGTGGCCCTCTCCGGAAACCTGCTCATTGTGATGGTCATCGGCTCCAGCCCTGCCTTACACACCCCCATGTACTTCTTCCTGACCAACCTGGCTGTGGTGGACATCCTCTGCACCTCTACAATCCTGCCCAAGCTGCTGGGCAGCATGGTGGGTGACAGGACCATCTCCTATGGAGGCTGCATTGTGCAGCTTTTCTTCTTCACGTGGTCCCTGGGGGCTGAGCTACTGCTGTTCTCTGCTATGGCCTGTGACCGCTATGTGGCCATCTGCTGGCCCCTGCGCTACAGCACTCTCATGGACCCCCGGGTGTGCAGGCTCTTGGCAGTGGCTGTGTGGACGGTCAGCCTGACCAACACTAGTGTGAACACGGGCCTCCTGCTGCGCCTGCCTTTCTGCCACTCCAACGTGTCCAGCACTTCTTCTGCGAGATCCCGCCTCTGCTGAAGCTTTCCTGCGCCCCGACACACCTGAATGAGGCCACGGCCTTCACCGCGGATGTGATCTTGGCCTTGGGGAACTTCCGCCTCTGCTGAAGCTTTCCTGCGCCCCGACACACCTGAATGAGGCCACGGCCTTCACCGCGGATGTGATCTTGGCCTTGGGGAACTTCCGCCTCTGCTGAAGCTTTCCTGCGCCCCGACACACCTGAATGAGGCCACGGCCTTCACCGCGGATGTGATCTTGGCCTTGGGGAACTTCCGCCTCTGCTGAAGCTTTCCTGCGCCCCGACACACCTGAATGAGGCCACGGCCTTCACCGCGGATGTGATCTTGGCCTTGGGGAACTTCCGCCTCTGCTGAAGCTTTCCTGCGCCCCGACACACCTGAATGAGGCCACGGCCTTCACCGCGGATGTGATCTTGGCCTTGGGGAACTTCTCTGTGATCACGCTCTCCTACGGCTGCGTCATCGCCAGCGTCCTGCGCGTCCGGTCATCCTCGGGAAAGCGGAGGGCCTTCTCCACCTGCTCCTCCCATCTCCTGGTTGTCTCCTTGTACTACTGTGCCGTCATCTACACCTACATCCGCCCAGCATCCAGTTACTCTCTGGACAAGGACAAGGTGGTGTCTGTGATCTACACTTCCGTGGCGCCATCCTTGAACCCCCTTATCTATTCCTTGAGGAACACGGAGGTCAAAGCAGCCCTCCGGAGGCTGCTCTCCTGAGCTGAGGCCTGTGTGGCCAATGCATCATGCAATGACCCAGAGTGCAGCTTTCCCTACAGTGAGATGCATCCTGGTGTCTGGAAGCCCCCATCCTGTTTCTGGAATGCACACCTCAATGCGCTAGGCAGCACCCATGGGGCCCAGCTGCGCACCACTGCACCCTGGGGCCTCAGGAAGCCCCTTGTCTTCCCAGACACTGGTTGTCCTGTCCCATAGGGCCAGGGAATGACCTGCGTGGCAGCTCTGTGACCTGAGAGGCACTAAATAGATTAAAGAAATCATGAGTGTGGACGAGGCCCTATCCTCAGCCCAATTGCCTCTCTAACATGCCTGTGCTCAAGGCGGGGGCCCAAGACACGGGCTTTGGGTGGTGTCTGTGGCCGCACTCCTCCCTCCCCCCGCCAAGGCTCTGGAGGCTGCCTTTGCTGCAGGCAGCGCTAGAGAAGGTGGTAGCTTAGGGAAATATTTTGTTTTAGGAGAAGAGGCTCTGCCTGGAAGCAGAGTTTCCAAGAGTTGTCTTTTAAAAAATTTTAGCACTGCTAGGAATTTACCCAAGGGATCCAGGAGTGCTGATGCATAGGGGCACATGGACCCCAGTGTTCACAGTGGCACTCTCAACAATAGTAAAAAATGGAAAGAGCCTAAGTGTCCATTAACTGATAAATGGATCAAGAAGATGTGGTTTATCTATACCATGGAATACTACATGACAATGAGAAACAATGAAATCTGTCCTGTGTAGCAACATGGATGGACCTTGAGGGTGTTATGCTGAGCGAGATAAGTCAGGCAGAGAAGGGCAGATACCATATGTTTGCACGTATAGGAGGATTAGGAGGAACTTAACGGAGGACCGTGGGGGAGGAGAAGTGGGGGAAATGGTGGGGGAGAGGGAGGAAGGCAAACCATGAGAGACTCTTGAATGCTGAGAACAAACTGAGGACTGATGGGGGTGGGGGAGAGGGAAGGAGGATGATGGGCATGGAGGAGGCACTTGTGGGGATGAGCGCTGGGTATTATGTGGAAACCAACTTGACAATAAACTATTGAATGAATGAATGAATAAATGAATAAATGAATTAATTAATTAATTAATTAATTAAAAATGTCCTAGAAATCTTGCAAAAAAATTTTTAGCACTTTTAGGGTAATTATCTGACAAGGCTTTTTCAAGTCTGGAATGTGGAGATGTTATGGGAATCAGTGTGTGAAGTGAACCAGGCCAGCTGTGCCCTGCCCTCTCCTATCACAAACCACAAACTCATTGACCCAGGACCCAAGGAGATTTGGGTTCCAGAGAATTTGGGCACCAGGGGAGGCCTTAGGGAAGGGAGGCTCCTCGTGGCCTGAACACTTCATTCCTCTTGAGACCTAACTGTGCAGGGCTGCGGATGGGGTGCAAGACGTGTGTGTTTTGGAAGCTCGTGGACACAAATGATCTTTGGGTGGAACAGGGTTGTGATACCTCGCAAGCTCTGTCACTATGTTTCCAGGCCAGCCCTCCTCCACATCACCTTGTCTATCTCCCTCTACAGACATTAAACTCTTTGAGGACAAGGACAATGTCCTGTTAACCCTTACTCCTGCACCTTAACTCCTGTTAACCCTTACTCCTGACAAACACTCCTGTTTGTCAAAATCAATTCACTTCAAATCAAGTGTTGTGCACCAGGCACATGGCAGGAAGCCAGTAAAACTAGCTGACAGAATGAACCAATCAGCCAGGGATGATTAGTACCAATTACAAGTAATTTTGGAAAAGCTGCACAAAAGCATTTTTGTGACATAGTTAGCCAAGGGGACGGTGACAATTCTCTTTATTTTTCCCTACTTGGAAATAAACCTCACATTTATGAGGTTTACAGAACCTGGGAAACCTGGGCAGAGGTATTGGGATGGCAGCTGGGGGCAGAGTTTGCAACACAATCCTGGAGCCTCCAAACTTTGCACGGGACACAGAAGCGTGGCTGGCCAGTACAGCTGTGTTGGGACTGGCTGCGGCCACGGAGCTGTGGGCTTTGCCTGCCTCGCTGCTCTGACTGCAGGGGAAGCTGGTTGCCAGAAGTGCTTGCAGAGATGAACTCTGGGGCCAGAATTCTGCAGGAGAGGCTTCTGTTCCCATCCTAGGGTTGAGGGAGGCATTCTATATGGGAGGCCATGTGGGAGAGCTACCATGGAGGATCCCAAGCCCAGAGAGCCCCAATATGGCTCACACCCCTATCTGCTCCCAGGTTTTCTGTTGTTCGGTGTTGTAGGGATTCCCTGAACAAGATCCATGGGGTTTCTTCTTTCCAAATGTGTCTTTCATGCTAATAAAATTGGAAAACAAAGACATTTAAAAGGAGAAAATAAAAAATCATAGCCTTTTAATTCCATCCAAAGGCTGGTGTGAACAATTTTTTTTGTCTGTCTATATTTGCATATATACACAGACTTTAATAAATATAGAATAACTTTATACTTATTATTTTATAAGCTGTTTCTTTCAGTTTAAAACCACTGTGTAATTCTGTCCTTGTCATTCCAGTTTCTTTCAAATTAGTCCATATTATTTTAAAAACTGTTTTTAATGTTTATTTATTATTAAGAGACAGAGAGAGGCAGAGCATGAGCGGGGGAGGGGAAGGGAGAGGGAGAGACACAGAATCTGAAGCAGGTTCTGGGCTCTGAGCTGTCAGAATAGAACCTGATGCAGGGCTCGAACCCACAAACCACAAGATCATGACCTGAGCCGAAGTTGGATGCTCAACCGACTGAGCCCCCAGGCTCCCCTGAATTAGCTCATAGTGGAAGTGCTCAGTTCAGTTACCAGCATGTGCGTGCAGGTCCAGAGGCTCAGTGGGCTTCAGAAACATGTCCTAGAAATGTTGGCCTTCTCCCTCTTCTCAAACCCCTATCTTCAAATTATCAGCAAGTCTTTTGTTCTTTTCTTACTTCAAAATAAAATGTATGCATATTTAAGGATTTTTAGAAAAATCTTAATTAAAAAGGACACAGAGGGCTGTTTCTAGATTCTATCAGTAGTCTTCACATAGATACCAATTACAATCTCTTGAATAAATATTTTTTAAATGTCACAACATTTTCTAGAACCTGAGAGTGACCTAAACTAGAAAAAAATCTGGATAAGAATAAACCTCGAACAGGGGCGCCTGGGTGGCTTAGTCGGTTAAGCGTCCGTCTTTCGCTTAGGTCATGATCTCGTGGTTCGTGGGTTCGAGCCCCGCGTAGGGCTCTGTGCTGACTGCCAGCTCAGAGCCTGGAGCCTGTTTCAGTCTGTGACTCCCTCTCTCTCTGACCCTCCCCTGCTCACGCTGTCTCTCTCCTAGAAATTAAAAAAAAAAAAAAAAAAAAAAGAATAAACCTCGAACCAATGGAGTCACTGTAAAGATCTCCTGCATCTAAGCTCAACTGTTAACTGAATTCAGAGCACTTATGACTCACCACGGGGTCAAAGGCCTGTTGGTCCGAGATGTCAGAGGACAAAGATTGTGGCTGCCAGGCAGATGGAAATTGAGGATAAATGTCTCAGAAAAAGTGGAGAGCTGCTGGGAAGTGGGGAAGGGTCTTCCAGCCATTGGCTGATACCTGAATTGTGCATGAAAAGGAGGCCCTATGAAGAGACAAAGCGGTATCAGTATCTGGTAGGCGCTAGTGGCCGATATGTGAGCTACTTCTTATCATGGGACAGACAGAGTTTGAAATTCGAATCCTCCCACATTAGAGGGGCTTGGTAAACACCTCGACATCTCCATTAAAACCCAAGAAAGGCCACACCTAAGGAATAAAGACTATGTCACAGGACCAAAGATTTACCTTAAGACTAAGATCACTCAAATACAAATCAAAACCATGATGAGGTGTCACCTCACACCTATCAGAATGGCTCACATCAAAAAAAACAAGAGAGGGATTGCTGGGTGGCTCAGTCCGTTAAGCATCCAACTTCAGCTCATGGTTCACGGGTTTGAGCCCCGTATTGGGCTCTGTGCTGACAGATCAGAGGCTGGAGCCTGCTTTGGATTCTGTCTCCCTCTCTCTCTGCCCCTCCCTGCTGTGCATTGTCACTCTCTTGAGAAAATAAATAAAAAACTTAAAAAATTAAAAACTTAAAAAAAAAGACAATAAATAATATGTGTTGGCAAGAATGTGGAGAAAAAGTAACTCTCTTGCACTATTGGTGAGGATGCAAACCGGTGCAGCTACTGTGGAAAACAGCATGGAGGTTCCTCAAAAATTAAAATAGAACTACCTCATGATGCAACAATTGTGCTTCTGGGTACATATCCAAAGGGATCAGAATCTTGTAGAGATATCTGCACTCTCATGTCCGTTACAACATTGCTCATAATAGCCAAGATGTAGAAACAACATAAGTATCTGTCAGTGGATGAATGGATAAATATAGGGTTCATATACAAGAGAATACTATTCAGCCACGAGAAAGAAGAAGATCTACCATTTATAAAGCTTGGATGTACCTTGAGGGCATTATGTCAATTGAGGTATGTAGACAGAGAAAGATACATATTGTATGATAACTCTTATGTGTGGAATCTAAAACAACAACAACAAAGAAACTAAGAGAAATAGACTGTAAGATGATGATTAACAGAGGCTGGGGGTGCAATGTGGGAAATTGGGGAGATATTGATCAAAGGTAATCTTCCAGTTATAAGATTAAGAAGTTCTGGAGATCTAATGTACACCATGGTTATTATAGCTAATAATATTGTATTATATACTTGAATGTTACTAAGAGTAGATTGTAAGTGTTCTTTTTTTTTTTTTTTTAATGTTTTATTTATTTCCAGGAGAGAGAGAGAGAGACAGCATGAGCAGGGGAGGGTCAGAGAGAGAGGGACTCACAGACCGAAACAGGCTCCAGGCTCTGAGCTGGCAGTCAGCACAGAGCCCGACACGGGGCTCAAACCCACGAACCGCGAGATCATGACCTAAGCGAAAGTCAGACACTCAACCGACTAAGCCATCCAGGCGCCCCAAGTTGTAAGTGTTCTTACCATAAAAAAAGAAGTGGTAATTATTTGACATGATAGAGGTATAAGCTAATGCTCTGATGGTAATATTTTTAAAATACACAAACTTTTCAATATACTAATGTATCAAATCAACATGTTGTACACCTTAATTTACAAATGCTTTATGTCAATTATATCTCAATAAATCTGGAAAAATCAATTTAAAATAATGAGGAGAAAGACTGAGGTAAAAACCAAAACAGACCTATCCTGACAAAATAAAAAGTAATTCCTAACAAACAAAACTAAGCTTACATAAGATCCCTCAATAATTTAACTCTACTAGAACAAAAAGTTATCACTCTTCACAGAAAGGTAACATAATCAGAGTCTTTGTGACGTATCATTTACAAGGTCTAGTAGCACAATGTTACACATACAATAAAGAAGTTGTGTGACCAAAGGCAAATAGAAAACACAGTTGATAGAATTAGACCTTGTGATGACCCCAATATTGGAATTATCAGACAATTACTCTAAAGTAGCTATTTTATCTGTCATAGTTGCTTCAAAGACATTTTTCCATTCCTTTCTCTCTTTTTTCTCCTTCTGGTCTTCCCATTACATATATGTTTCACCTTCTGTAATTGCCCCAGAGCCTCAGAATATTCTGCTTTTTTTTGTTTCAAACTTTTTTCTCTTTGCTTTGCAATTGTTTAAGATGCCACTGATTTATTTGCTAGCTCAGAGATTATTTTTTCCACCATGTCCAGTCTACTAATGTGCCCATAAAAGTCTTCTTCATTTCTGTTATAATGATTAATATCTCTAGAATTTCTTTTTTATTCTTTCTCGGGATTTCTACCTCTCTGCTTACATTGCCCACCTATTAATTAGAATTGTTTAAATTCCTGGTCTGATCATTCCAACATCCCTGTCATGTCTGGTTCTGATGTTTTCTCTGTGTCTTCAGTTTGTGCTTTTGGTCTTTTGATATTCTAATAATTCCTTTCTCATAGCCAGTTATGATAGAATGGGTGAAGGAACTAGTATAAATAGGTCTTAAGAATGTGGTCATGACATGGAGGCAGGAAAAGCATTCTACAATCCTATGATTAGGTCTGAATCTCTTAGTGAATCTAGGCCGAGGGTAAAAGCCATAAAACTCTGTGGCTCCTCTCTGGCTTTAGTGTCTACGGCATTCCATTTCTATGCACCTCGATTTTCAATTTCCATCCAATACAATCAATTCCCCTAACACACACTGACTTTCCAGACTGCACCAGGCCCCATTCCGAGGGATCAGGACTGAGTGTAAGGAACAAGCAGCTGGAACTTGATGCGACCTCCATTAAGAGTGTCACCCAGGAGCATGTGAACATGCTTATGGCACAGTGACATGGTAAAGTATGTATTCCTCTGAGAAAATCAGGTACAACTGTAAGGGCTTAGCTTTTCTAGTCTTAAATAAAATATATTGAGTGAGAAAAACATCAATAAAACAGGAATAATGTAGAATTTAAACCTAAAAATGCCATCTTCAAGCCAGTGACCTTCACCTAGGGAGGAAAAGGGCAAGGTCCTGAGGGCAGTGAGGTCTAAGATGGGGGTAGGGGTCAGAGCATTTTAGGGTGACGTGGTTTATCGGGTCCAAGGAGCTGAGCATGGATGTTTTCCACCAGGAGCGTCGATACCCCAACAACAGCACCAACGATTGCTTGTTCCTTCCTGCATCAAACATCATGCTGCTCCAAGATTACCCACATTTCCCCAACTGCCCTGGGGCTCATAGAAGTAGGTGTTCTGTCTTCAGATGGTGCTCGTCTTCCATTCACGGCCCCACCTCCACTGACCTGCATACGTGCCCTGCCTGCCTGATCAGCGCCACCCCCTGAAGGGGGATAGTTAGACACTCAGGGCAGAGCCCCTACCCCGGGGGTTTTGCTGCCCAGGGCAGGGAAGTCACCTTAATACAAACAAAAAAATGAGAAAAGTGAACCCCTGGCAGCTCTGAATCTGACATAAAATACTTAAATTCACAGGCACATGTCAGGGACTCTAACCTCTCATGCAAAGCTATGGGTGGGGAAAGTGCGATGTCAGAAGGCAAAGGGCCTGAGGCACCTGGGTGGCTCAGACCGTTAAGCATCACGTTTCAGCTCAGGTTATGATCTCATGGTTCATGGGCGTGAGTCCCACATTGGGCTCTGTGCTGACAGCTCAGAGCCTGGAGCCTGCTTTGGATTCTCTCTCTCTCTCTGCCCTTCCCCCACTTGCACTCTGTCTCTCTCTCTCTTTCTCTCTCTCCAAAATAAATGAACATTGAAATGTTTTTTTAAAAAAGGCAGAGGGCGCCTGGGTGGCTTAGTCGGTTAAGCGTCCGACTTTCTCTTAGGTCATGATCTCGCGGTTCGTGGGTTCGAGCCCCGCATCGGGCTCTGTGCTGACAGCTCGGAGCCTGGAGCCTGTTTCAGTCTGTGTCTCCCTCTCTCTCTGACCCTGCCCTGCTCACGCTGTCTCTCTCTCTCTCCTAGAAATAAATTTTAAAAAAACAACAACATTAAAAAAGCAGAGGGCCAGAATAACACATTCTTGGCAAAGCAAGAAGTGGAGGCTTGAAGGAGGAGCCGGGGTGAGGGGCCCTCTCAGAAGCAGGGCATGTGACAGGAGGCTGCAGAAGGGACAGCCTGGGCGTGAGCAGCGGGTGTTTGAGATCCTGAAGCCAGAGCACAGTGATGCAAGAGACAGGACAGGATGCAGATGGGGAAGAAGTAGGAGGACCTTCCAGGAGACACTTCAGTGCAGGGAAGGGCAGGAGTGAATGAGGTGAGAGGCACCTTCAGAAAGTGAACGTCTGTGCAAGACAACCCTTCAAAACCTTGAGCTGTGAGGGGACGTGACTTCCAGGCAAGATTCTTCTGCCTTTTTGCTTCTTTGATTTCAATACGTGAACAGTGTGGGAAGGAGTCAGCCAGGAGGGAAAATCAACTGTGCAGGAGAGAGAGCAGAGCAGAGGAGGAGGTCTCTGAGGGGGTGGGAGGGAGCTGGCCGCAGGTCAGGATGGTGGAGAAGCCAAGGTCAGAGGCTGAGCGACTCTTCCAGACACAGTGGGCAGGGTCCAGCACACACAGTGGGCAGGCTGACTAGGCCCCTAAGCCTCTGTGTGTGCGTCCCAGGAGAGTGGCAGTTGTAGGAAGCCTGGGTTGAAGTGCAGTGAGGACTGGGCAGGCCCTCTGTCTCCCTCAAAGCCTGTGCTCTTACCACTCTGCATTCCCACCTTCCAAACCATGTGCCCACCACTTCTTAACCACTCTGAGTCAGAGCTGGTGGCAAGTCTCCACTGTGTCTCCAAATTAATCTTTATAACAGGTCTTCAAGTTAGGTTTATCCACACTTTATGAATGAGAGAATTCAGACATCCATCAGCTAACTCACTTGACACGGACTCTCACTATTGTCTGCTCTTGTCACGGTCCCCAGTGTCTGTTTCGTCTCCAGCATGAAGGCAGAAAGCTCCCACTACTGTACAGTCTCTCCAGACCGGAGTGGAGGGATAATGAGAACAGTGATTCTCTGTTTGCTTCTCAAGAGCCCATGTGCCGACCGCACAGCCATCCTGGTCCCTCCTCTGCCCACCACACCCCTGGGGCACCCACCAAGCCGCTCAAAGATCTTAAGACACATCCCCCACTCTGAGGCCCTGCTCCACTGCCTTTACAATTTCTTTCCTCTTTTCCTACAAAACTGTTAACTGGTTTCCTGCCTGCAGTCCAGCCCCTGTCTACTTCCCACACTGACCTCAGGAGGATCTTCCCCAAAGCCTGTTTTTTTCCAGCTCCAGATCCTTCCTTCATACCACTGCTTCTGAAGTCACAGCCTGACATACACGGCACCTGGCTACCTGGACGCCCTCACCTGGCACACACATTTCTCAGTGACCTGGCTGACCTTTCTGGCATCAGGCTTCCTAACCTGCCTGGTCCCAGCATCTCCTGATGTGAGGCTCGGTTCCCCACTAGGCCCTCACGTAAGCCAGAAGGCTGCCATGCATGTGCTGCAATGATCTCTCCTGTGTGAGGCCTCGAACTCCTTGCTCAGGCACTCAGTTCCCTGTGGATGGAAAGGAAGAAGGAGGAAGAGGTGCTCATCAGCTGTATGTCCAGGGAGCTGGCCAGGCCCCTAAATGCATTATTGGTTCTATTGCAATGTTGGAACCAGGTTGTACTTTAATTGAAGACACAAAATGTTCCACAATTTGTTGACCAGACACCCATTAGATCTGGCAGATGGCTAGCCTGCTGCCAGGTATCTTCCTCTGAGGTCAGCTAATGTGTGAGGACCACTGGGCACCAGGCAGGGTGGCGGCCAGAGTCTCTGCGTGGCAGGTGCTCTAAGTCTCATACACGGTGACCACCATGTGCACACAGACCTCCATGTCCGTCCTCACATCCACAGTGAGAGATGTTGCCCCCACTCTGACCAGGTCACCTGTACCCTAACCTCCACTCCCCTGGCTGAGCTCTGCTGGCTCCTTCTGGACTGGCCCTCTGTGTGCCTCTACCTCCAATCCCTCACTTCAGCCTCCTGAGCCACAATCCCGTGCCCACCCAGCAGGCAGGACAACATGGGAGTTTTGTCTGTGGGGTTTGTGCGCAACCCTGGCTAGAGACACCATCCGTTGGCAAAAACCACCTTGATTCTGGGTGGACATGTCCCTGGGTCCTGGCATGAGGGCGGCGTCAGGGGAGCAGATGGACAGCAGCCTCCTGGAGGCACTGAGCCCCCTTCTGGGGTGGGTTCAGTACCCGTCCCATACGCTCGCTTGAGAATTGCCAACACGAGAAGAACAACTTGACTAAGCTTGGAGAAGTTTCTCTAAAATCCAAACCCTACTTACGGAGCAGGGCTGAAAAGAGCAGCTTCACCCTGAACTGGCTTCTGGGCTTTGCAACCTTGGGACTGGCCCGGAACCACCAGCATCCAGCTCTTCTCCCAGTAGGACTCCCCCTGTCGAACACCTCATGCTGAAGAGGGTGCATGCACCGTGGAATATTACTCAGCCACGAAAAAGAATAAAATCTTGCCATTTGTAAGACATGGATGGAACTAGAGAGTATCATGCTATGCAAAAGAAGTCAATCAGAGAAAGACAATTACCCTATAATTTCACTCACGTGTGCGATTCAAGAAGCAAAGCAAGTGGGCAAAGGGAAAAAGAGACAGAGACAAACCAAGAAACAGACTCAACCACAGGAAACACACTGCTGGTCACTGGACGGGAGGTGGGGGCGGTGTGGAGGGTCATGGGGATTCAGGAGCGCAGGTGTGGTGGTGGAAGAATTTAAACTGAAAACAGAGCACCGCCTGCTGCCCCACTCCAGAAAGAGTGCACCGTGGCCTGAGGGTTCTCTGCCCTCTGTGGGCCGGACTTCCTGCCTCTTCCTCAGCACGCTGGTCCCTCTCTCCCACGTCTCCTGTTTTCTCTCAATTCAATTCACTATATAAACACACTCACAGATGAACACATTCCCCTTGGAAACCCAGACACTAAGAGCCAGGGCTGAAGCCCCTCGATCACACCCCAGCACCACCGCTGTATGTGGTGTGTCCACAGAACCGCAGCCTGCACATTCGTGTGCTTGTATTTATACAGACAATTATAACCCCTGCCTCAGAACATTCATGGTAACTACCAGATATGGTTTTTTTCTGTAACTTGCTGTTTTCAGGGTCTGGAAGACGGTGACTTGGAGGTCTTCGTCCTACCCGACCCACTGCCCTGGTGAGAGACGCCATAGCTTAGCCGTGGCCCAGACAGTGGTCTTCAGGGCATGTCTCATTGTTGCTGTAGCTCGGGCTACAGTGACGGCAGGCAACACTATGTGCAGGGCCACAGACTGGCAGCTGCCGGGACCGGGGGCGGGATGTAGAGTGACCACTCCAGCATCTCCATTTGGACAACAAGAAAATTCTGGACCTAGATAGTGGTAACAGTCACATGACACTAAGGATGTCCTCAATGCCACTGAATTGTTCACTTAAAAATGGCCAAGGGGTGCCTGGGTGGCTCAGTCGGTTGTGCATCCTACTTAGGCTCAGGTCATGATCTCGCGGTTTGTGGGTTCGAGCCCTGAGTCAGACTCTGTGCTGACTGCCAGCTCAGACCCTGGAGCCTGTTTTGGGTTCTGTGTCTCCCTCTCTGACCCTCCCCACCTTGCGCTCTGTCTCTCTCAAAAATAAATAAACATTAAAAAAATTTTTTGAGGGGGGCGCCTGGGTGGCTCAGACAGTTAAGCGTCTGATTTCAGCTCAGGTCATGATCTTGTGGTCAGTGAGTTCCAGCCCCGCATCATGTTCTGTGCTGACAGCTCAAAGCCTGGAGCTGCTTTAGATTCTGTCTCCCTCTCTCTCTGCCCCTCCCCCACTCACGCTGTCTCTGTCAAAAATAAACAAACGTTAAAAAATTTAAGTATTTTTAAAATTTTTTTAATAAAATAAGATGGTTAAAATAGGGGCATGTGGGTGGCTCAGTTGGTTAAGCATCTGACTCTTGATCTCAGCTCACGTCTTGATCTCAGGGTCTTGAGTTCAAGCCCTACACCAGGATCTGTGCAGGGGAAGAAGCCTGCTTTTTAAAAAAAATGCAAAATGATTAAAATAGTAAACTTTATTTTATGGGTATTTTACCACAATAAGGAAATGTAGAAATGCTGGGGGGGTGGGGGGGATGGTAAGTCACATACCTTGAATTAAATACAACTTTCATTTGCTAATTGTTTTGTTTTTGTTTTAATTTTTAAATTTTTATTTTTTTTTATTTTTTATTTATTTCTAGAGAGAGAGAGAGAGAGAGAGACAGCGAGCAGGGGAGGGTCAGAGAGAGAGGGAGTCACAGACTGAAACAGGCTCAGGCTCTGAGCTGGCAGTCAGCACAGAGGCCGACGCGGGGCTTGAACCCACGAACCGCGAGATCATGACCTGAGCGAAAGTCGGACGCTTAACCGACTAAGCCACCCAGGCGCCCCAAATTTTTATTTATTTTTGAGAAAGAGAGACAGAGCACGAGCGGGGAAGGGCAGAGAGAGAGGCCCAGAACTGCGGCAAGCCCCTGTTCTGCTGCTGGCACAGCCCCCCCAGCCTGGAGGCCGTGCGGATGCTGCATCCAGCTCTGCTCTGCGGGCCACAGGCCTGTGACGTGGGGCAAGGCCCCCTCCTTTGCTGCAGCTGATTTCTCCTCTGTATATGAGGGTCAACACCATCACCTCCAAGGAAACTTTCAGCACTGCGTTTCCATGAGGAACCAGTACTCGGAGTGTGCACTTGGCATTTTTGTGTCTGGCCGACACCCCCCACCACCGCCCCATGCAGAGGTTAAGTTTCTTGTCCGCTGAATTTTGAGGAGTGACAGCTGCCGTCAACACTTCTCGTCTCTGTCCGTAGTGCTACCAGCTCTGTGCTGAGGCCACTGCCCTCAGGTTCCGAAGCCCCTAGGGCTTCTGAGTTCCGCTAAGTGGCAGAATCTGGAGCTGGATCCCAGCGGGTTTACACCCTCACTTGCTACGTCACACAGCAGAGCTGCCTCTATTTAGAACCAGGCCACCCTCGGCTCTGGCTGCTGGCCCCCGTCCTGACCCCAGGAGGACCGGACAGTGCCTGCACAAAGGGGATGTTTGTTTCTTCTGAGTCGAGCCCGAGGCAACTTAAGGACCATCTGCAATGTTTCCAGGACTTGGGAAGAAGCTTGAATCTGCCAAACAATTTTTAAGTGGTACTGTGTATTTCTGATCATGAATCTCTTGCTATAGTTAGAGATTCATTTTACAAAATTAGTGGAATAAAATGACTCAGATCATGAAATTTTTATTTGCTAGATCATAAATTACGGAGCAATTTTGAATGTTAAGGAGTTTTAATCATTTTCAGTTTTCACAGAGAGAGCAGGGCAGGGCAGGGCAGGGGTGGAACTCTGTGGCTGAGGTCCACGTCCCTGAGTTTTATAGCTCAGAGCAGGTGCAAGGACAGAGCTGTGCCCCGTGCCCTGTGGGACGCCAGCAGACGCCTCCAAACACGTCCCAGGAAGGTAGAGGGCAGCAGGGCTCTCCTCTGCGGTGGATGCTGCTACACGCGTCAGCTCTCCGGACCCCAGGGAAGTGAGACATGGCCAAGGTTGCTCGCATTTCTCTCTGCCTGATGCACCTCCTGGCAGGTCTTGGATTTGAGTGTGGTCATGCGGTGGCGGCCTGCTGCCTCCCGGAGCCCAGCGCCCTTAAGCTCTGCCCTTTCTGTCTGTTTGGGTCCACGTACCTCGGTTGTGCCTGGGGCTGTGTGCAAGTCTGTCCTGGACATCAGGGAGGCTCCTCTTCAGCATGTTTGAAAACGACTGACTTCTGCTTTTTGAGAGAATATGTTGTTATAATAAATTACAATTTCATAAACTAACTAATGACCACACAGTGTCCAGGCTTAGTCCTTCCCGTGGTCGGAAAGGAGAGCAGGGTGGGAGTTCTCCGCATCTTTGCAGGGGTGGAGGTTTCCCCTAGGGTGCTCCTGTGTTCCCACTGCTCCCCTCGGACCGTCAGACTCTGGCCTCTCTGTCCTTCTTGGGCCCCACATGCCCATAGCACAGCCCAAGCCACGGGCAGCAGATCAGAAATAGCTCATTCTGTGCAATATTCTCTTTTCTGGAATGGGAAGAGGCTGAAAGGGTCTGACTTCAGGTCCAATTGCCAGAATGATGTACTTAATAATGCTTCCAAGAATGTCCCTATTGATACCACAGTACTGCACAGACCAGGGGCAATAGTCTGCTACCGCACAGACCGTTTCAGAATATGGAGTGCCTTCCCCCGTGCTTGCTGGTCTTGCCAACATGAAAGTCTCTTGGGTTGTAAAAATGAAGATGCTGGGACCCATTCACACCTGATATTTCAAGCAGAAATATTTTTCTTAAGACTGGGTTGCCCCTGTGAACTTGGGGAAGGTTTGTAACCTTTGCTGGACAAAGTCATAATTATAACAGTGACAATACAACCTGTCACTCAATTGTCATAGGAAACTCTAAAAAAGTGCTTTACTGACCAACTTAATGGCAGACCATGCACGTTTGGGTTGTGTCTGGTTCATAGCGTGCTTCCCTTTAGGCAGATCTGGGCTTGGGATGGAAGAAAAAGACTCTCCCACTGAGTAGTAGGTAATACTGTCATCTGTTCTGCAACAGGCTTTCTCAGAAGTAATTTTCTGGTTGCCTGAAAAGGACCCATGTGTCTGTAGGTGTGTGGAGTATGCTTATGGTGGGTATGGTTCTGACACTGGGTCCAGTTAAGAAGACTCTATATAACTCTTTCTGCTTGAATAATGGTGTCTTTCTGAAGTGTCTGGCCTTCTCAATGGCCTGACATTTATGCACTTGTCATTTATAGGCTGATCCTTGAAATATTTCTTGTGTCTGTTTTTGTACAACAAATATGATTCAGGAATATGAAATACATCTGCAGTTGTGCTAAGTTCTGAAGTGCCAGCACAGAATCAGCATGAATAAGGACGACGGACAAGGTCACCCCTACAGAATCAGTTGATGCTGCCCTGACCTGGCCCAGGTACATCATTCCCAGGACTGGGCAGCCACTGCAGTAGAATCAGCAGCACTGTGCTCTGGGAAACCCCTTGCTCTACTCCTTCTTTTTGTGGCTGCCCTGAGTCCTCCGCCTGTGACCTCCTGCCTGCTTCCAGGCCTGGCTTTGCCCTTCTGGCCCTGACTCTACCTGGCAGCCTTGACCTTGTGTCTGTCCCCGTTGCTGACTTAGCTCTCCCACCTGAGTGCAGACTGCCCTTCCCTAAGCCTGGGCTCGTGCTCCCCAGGCAGCGGCCTCTGTCTCCCTAAGCAGAGCCCAGGCTCCCTGTCAGGGTCTGATGTTCACTTAGGAGGAAGCTCCCATCTGGGGCAGCTCATCAAGGGATGTGCAGAGGTTGGGAGACCAGATGAAGGGAGAAGGATAGGACACTTTGGGGGAGAGGGGAGAGAAGACCAGGGGTGAAGCTGGATACTCCCTGGCCAAGACGGGACATGGGGAGACTTCTGGACATCCTGCTCCTGAAGGGCTCTAGCAGGGACAGGGCGAGGTCAGGCAATCACTGTGGGAGGCCACTGTGCCACGCAGGGGTGTGTGGGGGAGGTGGTCCTGAATTCAGGGGTGTGGGGGTGGGAGGTAGTCCTGAGCGCAGGGGTGTGAGGGGGAGTGTGGGGCGGAGGCAGTCCTGAGCGCAGAGGTAGTCATGAGTGCAGGGGCGGGAGGTAGAGTGCAGGGGTGTGTAGTCCTGAGTGCAGGGGCGGGGAGGTAGTCCTGAGCGCAGGGGGTGTGGGGAGGGAGGGGTGGAGGTAGTCCTGGGGGAGGAGGAGCGCAGGGGGTGTGGGAGTGCAGTCCTGAGCGCAGGGGTGTGGGGAGGGAGGTAGTCCTGAGTGCAGAGGTGGGGGAGGTAGTCCTGAGCGCAGGGGGTGTGGGGAGGGAGGTAGTCCTGAGTGCAGGGGGTGGGGAGGTAGTCCTGAGTGCAGGGGTGTGGGAGGTAGTCCTGAGCGCAGGATAGGTAGTCCTGAGTGCAGGTGGGAGGTAGTCCTGGCGCAGGGGTGTAGTCCGAGCGCAGGGGGTGTGGGGAGGGAGGTAGTCCTGAGCGCAGTCCTGAGCGCAGGGGTGTGGGGGGAGGAAGGTAGTCCTGAGTGGGGAGGGTGGGGGAGGTAGTCCTGAGCGCAGGGGTGTGGGGGGGAGGGAGGTAGTCCTGAGCAGGGGTGTGGGGGAGGGAGGTAGTCCTGAGTGCGGGGGTGTGGGGAGGAAGGTAGTCCTGAGTGCAGTGGTAGTGGGAGGTGGGGTCCTGAGCGCAGGGGGTGGGGGAGGAGGTAGGGAGCACAGGGAGGTAGTCCTGAGCGCAGGGGTGTGGGGGAGAGGAGGTAGTCCTGAGTGCAGGGGCGTGGGAGGTAGTCCTGAGCGCAGGTGTGCGGGAGGAGGTAGGAGCGCAGGGGTGTGGGGGAGGGAGGAACCTGAGTGCAGGGGTGGGGGGAGGAGGTAGTGAGCGCTGAGCGCAGGGGTGTGGGGGAGGGAGGTAGTCCTGGGAGTGAGCGCAGGGTGTGGGAGGTAGTCCTGAGCGCAGGGTGGGTGTGGGGGATGGAGGAGGCAGTAGTCCTGAGTGCAGGGGTGTGGGTGGGTGGCAGTCCTGAGTGCAGGGGTGGGGAGGTAGTCCTGAGTGCAGGGTGGGGGAGGTAGTCCTGAGGCAGGGGTGTGGGAGGTAGTCCTGAGCGCAGGGGGTGGAGGGGAGGTAGTCCTGAGCGGCGGGGGTGGGAGGCAGTCCCGAGAGCAGGTGTGGGAGGAGGGAGGGTAGTCCGATGCAGGGGCGTGTAGCAGGGGGTGGGAGGTAGTCCTGAGTGCAGGGTGGGGAGGTAGTCCTGAGCGCAGGGTGTGTGGGGAGGGAGGTAGTCCTGAGTGCAGGGGTGTGGGGAGGGAGGTAGTCCTGAGCGCAGGGGTGTGGGGGAGGGAGGTAGTCCTGAGTGCAGGGGTGGGGAGGTAGTCCTGAGCAGGAGGCAGTCCCGAGCGCAGGGTGTGGGAGGTAGTCCTGAGCGCAGGGGTGTGGGGGAGGGAGGTAGTGCCCTGAGCGCAGGGGTGTGGGGGGGGGTAGGCAGGGGTGGGGGAGGAAGGTAGTCCCTGAGTGCAGGGGTGGGGGAGCTTGAGCAGGGGTGTGGGGGGGGAGGTAGTCCTGGGGAGCGCAGGGGTGTGGGGGAGGGAGGTAGTCCTGAGTGCAGGGGTGTGGGAGGTAGTCCTGAGTGCAGGGGGTGTGGGGGAGGGAGGTAGTCCGGAGCGCAGGGGTGTGGGGAGGGAGGTAGTCCTGAGTGCAGGCATGTCGGTGGGAGAGGTAGTCCTGAGCGCAGGGGGGTGGGGAGGTAGTCCTGAGTGCAGGGGTGTGGGGGAGGGAGGTAGTCCGAGTGTGCAGTGGGGTGGGGGAGGTAGTCCTGGAGTGCAGGGGTGTGGGAGGTAGTCCTGAGCCTGAGTGCAGGGGTGGGGGAGGTAGTCCTGAGCGCAGGGGTGTGGGGGAGGGAGGTAGTCCTGAGTGCAGGGGCATGTCGGTGAGAGGTAGTCCTGAGCGCAGGGGTGTGGGAGGTAGTCCTGAGCGCAGGGGCGTGTCGGTGAGAGGTAGTCCTGAGCGCAGGGGCAGGAGGATGGAGCAAGGGTGACCTTGAGAGGAGCTTGCTAGCTGGTGATGCCTGAGTCTAATGAAACATGGAGTGTTTTAAGTTCTGGGAGAGTCTGACATATGAAGTTATCTTGACCTTCTTATGTAGGCCACTAATTTCACAAACTTTTCCCCAGCTCAGCTGTACAGCAAGGAAAGGTCCGAACAGCCCAAAGGCCGTGAGTAATCAGACGCTGGTGACAGAATTTGTGCTGCAGGGCTTCTCAGAAGTGCCGAGGTTCCAGATTCTCCTCTTCATCCTCTGCCTCTGCCTCTACGCCGGGGCACTCTGCGGCAACTCCCTCCTTGTGGTGGCCGTCACTCGCAGCTCCAGGCCCCACAGCCCCGTGTATTTCTTCCTGGTCAGCCTGTCTGTGCTGGATCTCGTCTGTGCGTGCACCGTGGTGCCCAAGCTGCTTGAGATCCTGGTGGCAGAGAAGAGGGGCATCTCCTACGGGGGCTGCATGGCCCAGATGTGTTTCCTGTCCTGGGCGGTGCCGGGGGAGGTGCTGCTCTTCACTGCCACGGCCTAGACCGCTACGTGGCCATCGGCCAGCCGCTGCGCTGCGGCTCCATGATGAGCCCCGGGGTGTGCGCAGTGCTGGCCGGAGCTGTGTGGGGCATCAGCGTGCTCGGCGCTGCGATCAATGCCTGCCTGATGTTACGGCTGCACTTCTGTGGGCCCGATGTAACTGATCACTTCTTCTGTGAGATCCCCCCTCTGCTGTTGCTCTCCTGCTCCTCCGCGTATGTGATAACATCATGGCAATTACAGCTGACATCTTCTTTGCCATGTTGAACTTCCTGCTCACCATGGTGTCCTATGGGTTCGCCGTCTCCACCACCCTAAAGATTCGAACAGCCGAGGGGACGCAGCGGGCCTTCTCCACCTGTTCCTCCCATCTCACTGCAGTCACCTTGTACTACTCTACCGTCATCTGCACCTACCTGAGCCCTGGCTCCGGCTACGCCCCAGGGGCAGGCAAGGGGGTAGCTGTGCTTTACTCCGCTGTGAGCCTCACCTTAAACCCACTCATCTACAGCCTGAAGAACAAGGATATCAAAGCAGCTCTCAGGAAAGTCTTGCTGCAGGTTGTCAAAACCCTGTAAATGGGCAGTCTCTAAAGTCTGCCGTCTTTGTTGCTTTCTGACCACTGACCCTTATGAGACGTGTCCCACCTGTTATAAATACCCTCTTTCCATGCGAGTTGCCATTGCACCTTCCATACGGCTTTGTTGAGAAAATATTCCTCTGTGGATTCTCCATGGCATCCTAGTGAGATGTGGCTTTTGGCCACCTGTTACTAAAGTTTGGAGTTCCCGGAATATGACACACATTAACACACAACAGATGTGTTGGTTCCTTCTGAGATCCCTGGAACTGCGCACCAACGCAGAGTCTCTACCTATATCTTATTGACCTTCAGTAGGTGGGAACTTTCTCAGTTCCATTGAAAGTGCCCCTGTAAAGCTACCCAGAGTTCGGCTTTGCCATGTGGGTCTTGGTCCTGAATTGCCAAGGACATCTCTCCTACAATGGTTGATTTTTGTGTGCCAACCTGACTGGGCGCCCCAGGACACAAGACAGCTGGTCGAACATTATTTCTGGGTGTGTTTGTGAGGGTCTCTCTGGAAGAGATGAGCATATGAATGGACAAACTGGAAAAGAAGATTGTCCTCACCAGTGGAGATAGGCATCAGGAGTCCAGTGAGGGCCAGAATGGAACAAAAAAAGAAGAGTGTACTTGCTTCTTTGGCTTTCAGACCCAGAATAGTACCTACTCATTGCCCTCCGCTATACAGGCCTTCAGACTTGGACTGTATTATTCCATCAGTTCTTCTGGGCCCTAGCTCGCAGATGGCTGGTAGTGAGTCTTCCATAACTGCATGAGCCAATCCAATAATAAGCCTCCATATGTATGTGTATGCACAGCATATTGTATACTATCATTCATGTAATTATACACATATTAGTTAATTATACATATATTAGTTATACATATGTTATGCATATGTGTGTATATGTGCATATTATATACGTTTGTGTGTATAAATCACCACAAGCCCAAAAGCATGTATATCTCCTGTTCTGTTTACCTGGAGAACCCTATGTCATCTCCCTTTCCTTCTACTGATTGCTCTGGAATCCATGGTCCGGGGTGGGGGGGGGTAGGAACCTCATGAACTAAGACAACACCCCTTTGAGTCTTGTGTACACGCTGTTCTTTCTGCATGGGATGCTATTTACCTGATTAGCTCATGCTCTTTTCACATCCCAGTTGCATGTTAAATCCTAAGTAATTTCTCCCTAACCAGTCTGAGTCAGGTCCCACCACTGTCTCCCCTCCTAGTGCCTCCTTATTTCCCTAATCACAGAGCTAATCACACAGTTGATTATTTAATTAGTAAATATCATACTGGGTTCCATTAAGACAGGTGCTATGTAGTTTTTGCTCACCATTGTATCCTAAGCAAGAAAATAGGGTGTGAAACATAACAGGTGATAAATAAATGACACATAATCCACCATCCCATCTTACTTTGCACATCGATTCAAGGTGAAGATGCACACATTTACAATACAACAATTTCACTCTTGTGTATACAACACAGGATCACAATTGTTTATTCCATCACTTTGTGCAGGAGCAAAAAGTGGAAACTACCTCACCGCCCGTCCATGAGAACATGAATAAGCAAGCCATGGATTCATCACACATCACGTATCATCCCAAATCCATACATATTAATATGGACAAACATCACGCCCGTCACATTGGGTGTGCCTTACCCACGAGGACGTACAGCAGAAGCATAATGGCAAGTAATGAAAGCAAGTAGAAAGTGACCCACCGCATGCAGGTGGAAAGCATTGCTGTATTTATTTAAAAAATTGAAATAATACATCATATTGTTTACTAAAATAATTGCATACAAAAACATATGAAATGATGTTCACAATCTTCAGAATAGCAGTCACATCTGGGGGTGCACGGAGGGAAGGAAATTAAATGGGACCTGAGTTGTTCTGTGATGTTTTATTTCTTATGCAGAGATATAAAGTAAATGTGCAAGATGTCAACATCTTGTTATATGTATACATTTGAAATTTCACAATTAAAAATAGTAAAATTAAAAAAGGAATCACTTGGAATGCTCATTAAAACCTAATGAATCAAGGCGATGCTTGTGTAAACCAAGGTGTGAGAACTCTTGATCCAGGGTAAAAGCAAGACTTTCCTGTACCCATCATAGGATTTGATATTCTCCCTCTACCAGGAGAAAGCAGAGGACTCCCTCAACTAAATGCCTCCATTTAGCAGATAATTTTTCATTTTCACTCAACAGAAATACTCATATCCTGTTTGTTTAAAGAGAAGATGCAGTACCATCATCTAAGGTTTTAGAGGTACCCTATTTAGTAAGTGTAAGCAGCTCAGCTGGTTTGCAACTGTATCATGTCGCCCAGAACACCCCGTTTCCTCTCGATGTCCTGAAGGCCGTGGGTCATCTCTCCAGCCCACGGCCCAGCCACAGGCAGCTCCCAGAAGCTCCATGCAGGTCACGTTTCACTGCTGTGGGAGGGACACCACACAGCACACGCGTCCCTCTGTGACCAGGTCCTGATGTACCATTGGCAGCATGGCTAAGCTGTGGGTCAGCTTAGAGGACCACACACTGCTTAAGGATGGCAACACAGGCCTTGAGCTCTGAAAATAACACTACAGGGAAAAGGTTTCTTCTAAATTCTATCAAAATATTAATCACAGGAATGTTTCCAACCACCATCCAGCCATCTGCATTTCTATCGTTCTCACCTTGCCTGACTCCAAAAAATAAATGAATTGGCTACAGAATGTTACAGAGCACTAGCAGCTTGTGAGTCAGCCACATCGGAATGGTTTCAATTGGACCCTCCAGGCTACTTTAGCCACTTAGAATTCATCTCCCAATTTTCCTAATGTTTATTTATTTTGAGAAAGAGAGAGAGAAGAGAGAGAGAAAATCAACAGGGGAGGGGCAGAAAGAGAGAATTCTAAGCAGGTTCTAAGTTGTCAGCACAGAGCCCGACGTGGGGCTCGATCTCACAAACTGTGAGATCATGACCTGAACCATAACCAAGAGTCAGAGGTTTAACTGACTGAGCCACCCTGGTGCCCTAGCCGGATATTTATTGATGGATATTTTGATTACTTCATTTTTCTGTTAAAAAAATGCTACACTGGATATTTTTATAAATATTTGAGTACTGGGTATTTATGCAGAACACAGTCTGGGAAGGGTGATGAATCTTGGAAAGGATATTTATGAAAACTGACAAATTTTGTTTATTTGTTCACAAAATGCAAACAATGTACAAATGCATTAATTTCCCCTTCTCTTCACGAAAATTTCCCAGTCTGAAAGTGAAATTTTATTTCATCATTGATGTAATTTGCACTCATTGTTCCTCCTCTGTGACATGTGTTTGTCCATCCTCAGGATTCATAGAGATTTCACATACTCCATGGAGGACACAGAAGGGCTGGAGGTCAGATGTGAGGCCAACTTAGCTGCAGAGTAAGACCACCCTAGGCAACCCCAAAGGCACTTAGAAGTAACCTTAAAAGCAGCAAACAGATCAGCAACTCGTTAGTTTCCTACCAGAAAAACTACAAAAACAGGCACAGCACTAGGGAAGGGCAGGGAGCACTCTGCACTGGGAAGGGCAGGGAGCACTCTCCATTGGGGAAGGGCAGGGAGCACTCTGCATGGGGGCAGGGCAGGGAGCACTCCACACTGGGGCAGAGCAGGGAGCACTGCACTATGAAGGGCAGGGAGCACTCTACACTGGGGCCAGGGCATGGAGCACTCTGCAGCGGGGACAGGGCAGGAGCACTCTGCACGAGGGGCAGGGCAGGGAGCACTCTGCGGGGGCAGGGCAGGGGGGCGCACTCTGCACGGGGGGAAGGGCAGGGAGCACTCTGCACGGGGACAGGGCAGGGGGCACTCTGCACGGGCAGGACAGGGAGCACTCTGCACGGGGACGGGGCAGGGGCACTCTGCACGGGGACAGGGCGGGGAGCACTCTGCAGGGGAAGGGCAGGAGCACTCTGCACGGGGACAGGAGCAGGGAGCACTCTGCGGGGGCAGGACAGGAGCACTCTGCGGGGACAGGGCAGGGGCACTCGGCATGAGGGGCACGGCAGGGGGAGCACTCTGCACGGGGGCAGGGCAGGGGCACTCTGCATTGGGGAAGGGGCAAAACTCTGCACTGGGAAGGGCAGGGAGCACTCGCCATTGGGGGAGCAAGGAGCACTCTGCCACGCGGGGGACAGGGCGGGAGCACTGCACGGGGGCAGGGCAGGGAGCACTCTGCACTGGGGAGGGCAGGAGCACTCTGCACGGGGGCAGGGCGGGGCCTTCTGCACTGGGCGGGGCGGGGAGGTACTCCGCACTGGGCAGGGCAGGGTGCACTCCTGGGAAGGAGCAGGAAGCACTCCGCACTGGGGAAGGGCAGGAGCACTCTGCACTGGGAAGGGCAGGGAAGCACTCTGCACTGGGGCAGGGCAGGGAGCACTCTGCGGGGGCAGGAGCGGGGAGCACTCGGCACGGGCAGGCAGGGAGAGCACTCTGCACGGGGCAGGAGCGGGAGCACTCGGCACGGGGGCAGGGCAGGGAGCACTCTGCACGGGGGCAGGAGCAGGGAGCACTCTGCACAGCGGGGCACGGCAGGGCACTCGGCACGGGGGCAGGGCAGGGGAGCACTCTGCATGGGGGCAGGGCAGGGAGCACTCTGCAGGGGACGGGGCAGGGTGCACTCCGCACTGGGAAGGGCAGGGGAGCACTCTGCATGGGGCAGGGACAGGGAGCACTCTGCACGGGGAGGGCAGGAGTGCACTCCGCTGGGAAGGGCAGGGAGCACTCTGCATGGGGGCAGAGCAGGGAGCACTCTGCACGGGGGCAGGGACGGAAGCACTCTGCACTGGGGGCAGGGCCCAGGGAGCACTCTGCACGGGGGCAGGGACAGGAAGCACTCTGCACTGGGGGCAGGGCAGGGGCACTCTGCATGGGAGCAGGGCAGGAGCACTCGGCACGGGGGCGGGGCAGGGGCACTCTGCACTGGGAAGGGCAGGGAGCACTCTGCACTGGGAAGAGCTGGGAGCACTCTGCATGGGGGCAGGGACGGGAGCACTCTGCACTGGGAAGGAGCAGGGGAGCACTCGCCATTGGGGGCAGGACAGGGAGCACTTCGGCACGAGGCAGGGCAGGGAGCACTCGGCACGGGGGCAGGCGAGTGCCTCCGGGCAGGGCAGGGAGCACTCTGCACTGGGAGGGCAGGAGCAAGGGAACTCGGCACGGGGCAGGGCAGGGAGGAGCACTCTGCACACGGCGGCAGGACAGGGAAGCACTCTGCACTGGGGCAGGGCGAGGGAGCACTCTGCACGGGGGGCAGGGCAGGAGCACTGGCACGGGGCAGGGCGGGAGCACTCTGCAGAGGCAGAGGCAGGGAGCACTCGACAGGGGGCAGGGCAGGGAGCACTCTGCAGGGGCAGGGCAGGGAGCACTCTGCACGGGGGCTGCGGCAGGGAAGCACTCGGCACGGGGGCAGGGCAGGGGCACTCTGCATGGGGGCAGGGCAGGGGGCACTCTGCGGGGACGGGCAGGGTGCACTCCACCTGAAGGGGCAGGGAGCACTCTGCATGGGGGCAGGGACGGGGGCACTCTGCAGGGGACAGGGCAGGGTGCACTCCCGCGGCAGGGAGCACTCTGCATGGGGGCAGAGCAGGGAGCACTCTGCACGGGGCAGGGACAGGAAGCACTCTGCACTGGGGCAGGGCAGGAGCACTCTGCGGGGGGCAGGGACAGGAAGCACTCTGCACTGGGGCAGGGCAGGGAGCACTCTGCGGGGGCAGGGCAGGGGCACTCGGCACGGGGCAGGGCAGGGGGCACTCTGCACTGGAAGGGCAGGGAGCACTCTGCACTGGGGAAGAGCTGGGGCACTCTGCATGGGGCAGGGACAGGGAGCACTCTGCACTGGGAAGGGCAGGGAGCACTCGCCATTGGGGGCGGGACAGGGCACTCGGCACGGGGGCAGGGCAGGGAGCACTCGGCAGGGCAGGGCGGGGTGCACTCCGCACTGGGGCAGGGCAGGAGCACTCTGCACTGGGAGGGCAGGAGCAGGGGCACTCGGCACGAGCAGGGCAGGGAGCACTCTGCGGCGGCAGGACAGGGGCACTCTGCACTGGGAAGGGCAGGGGAGCACTCTGCACGGGGCAGGGGCAGGGGCACTTTCACGGGGGCGGAAGCGGGGGCACTCTGCGGGGGCACGGCAGGGAGCACTCGGCACGGGGGGCAGGGCAGGGGAGCACTCGGCACGGGGGCAGGGCGGGGAAGCACTCGGCACGGGGGGCACGCGGCAGGGGCACTCCGCACTTGGGAAGGGCAGGGAGCACTCGGCACGAGGGGAGCAGGGCGGGGCTCCGCACTGGGAAGGGCAGGGAGGCACTCTGCACGGCGGGGGTGCAGGCAGGGAGCACTCGGCACGCGGGGACAGGGCAGGGGCACTCTGCACTGGGGGAAGGGCAGGGAGCACTCGGCGCGGGGGCAGGGCAGGGAGCACTCTGCATTGGGGAAGGGCAGGGAGCACTCGGCACGGGGGCACGGCAGGGAGCACTCTGCGGGGGCAGGGCAGGGAGCACTCGGCACGGGGGCAGGGCGGGGGTGCACTCCGCACTGGGAAGGGCAGGGAGCACTGGCACGAGGGCAGGGGCGGGGTGCACTCCTGCACTGGGGCAGGGAGCACTCTGCACGAGGAGGCACGGCAGGGAGCACTCGGCACGAGGGGACAGGGCAGGGAGCACTCTGCACTGGGGCAGAGACAGGGCACTCTGCACGGGGGCAGGGCGGGAGCACTCTGCACGGGGGCAGGGCGGGGTGCACTCTGCACTGGGGCAGGGCAGGGAGCACTCTGCACTGGGAAGGGCAGGGGCACTCCGGCACGGGGACAGGGCAGGGAGCACTCTGCACTGGGAAGGCAGGGAGCACTCTGCACGGGGGCAGAGGGCAGGGAGCACTCTGCACGGAGGCAGGGACGGGAAGCACTCTGCACTGGGGCAGGGCAGGGGCTTTCTGCACGAGGGGGCAGGGCAGGGCACTCTGCACGGGGGCAGGGCAGGGAGCACTCGGCACGGGGCAGGGCAGGGGCTTCACTCGGCACGGGGGGCAGGCAGGGAGCACTCTGCACGGGGGACAGGGCAGGAGGGAGCACTCTGCACGGGGGGCAGGGCAGGGAGCACTCGGCAAGGGGGCAGGGCGGGGTGCACTCCGCACTGGGAAGGGCAGGGAGCACCTCGGCACGAGGGGCACGGCAGGGAGCACTCTGCACGGGGGCAGGCAGGAGCACTCGGCAGGGGGCAGGGCAGGGAGCACTCTGCACGGGGGCAGGGCGGGGTGCACTCCGCATTGGGAAGGGCAGGGAGCACTCTGCACGGGGGCAGGGCAGCATACGTAGATGGAGGAGCCCTGCATCCTTCTTCTAAGTCCCAGCCTGCTCCCACTGCTCAGCTGACACCCTTACTCTGCTCCCCATACATCTTCAGGTTTCCTGTCCTGTGCTCAGACCCCTACCCCACTGCCTTCCTGCTCATTTCTCTCCCTCCTGACCCCAGGGACGCCCTACTGCTGCACACCTTCGCCCAACCCCCCGGCCCCAGGGTTATCCTGTGTGAGAGTGGGGTGAGAGGGGAGGGTCAGGGACGGTATGGTCAGGGTTTGGTTGTGGTGAGTGTGTTCAGAAATGATTGAGTGGGGAAGATTCCATCCGGAAGAAAGATGTGAGGGGGAGGGTGGGGAGGGTGTGGTCAGGGGTGTGGTCAGAGGAAGGTGTGAGAGGTGGGGCTGTCGAGGGTGTGGTCAGGGAGGAAAATGTGAGGGGTGGGGTAGGGTGGGTGTGTTTGGAAAGGGCTGGGTCCCTCCTTGAATCAGGGGACTCTGGCACAACGGAACACAGAACACCTCTGCAGGTGTGAGAGGGGCGGCAAGGAGCTGCTTCAGTGGGGACCTCACCCCAGTGCCTGCGGGAGAAGTGAAGAAGCTGGACACACTCGGCCGGCATCAGACCAGGGTGAAGACAGGGAGGGAAGAGAACCCAGGCTGTGATGGGGCCTGAGGAATGTTTCTGAGATGAGTTAATGGATGAATGAGGGACCTCAAAGGGAGTTTAATGACATCTCTCTTAGAAATGAGGATAATGAAAGACTCCTGGGGCCTGAGGTCTTTCCCCACTCTGGTCTCGCTGGTGTCCCCATGGTGGACGCACTGTCATCACATCCTAGGGCATGCCGCGTCTTCTGTCTCAGCATGAGCTTTGGGGCCTAGGCTGCAAGGAACCCCACCTGTGTTGAAGGAGAGAGATGCGCATGGGCCCCCTGGAAATCCCTCAGAGCCCCCCGACCTCTGGGCCCTACTGTGTCACTGCACCTTGAAGCCAGAATGTTAGACAGGAACAGGACAGCGTGAGCCGGGATCACGCCGTGTCCCTCCCACCCTTTCTGCTTGGGCCCCCTGCAGCCAACCAAGACTAGAAAAACCCTGTGGGCAGCCGCAGAAAGAAACCTAAATAAAACTCCAGGACCCTCCCTGAACTCCTCATCCACCCACGAGAAGATTCTAGTCTAAGGAGCAACTTTGATGGGACAGCTGAATCCCCTAACGTCCAAGCCTGTGACAGGAGTGAGGGTCATGGACACATGGAGAGGTGGCTCTCAGGGGCTTTAAATGTAGGCACTGGCCAGAGCAGAGGCCTGGGCATAGGAGTGCAGCAGGAGCAGAAGCGTGGGCAGCAGGGCACAGAGGTGCGCACCGGCGGGGTTCAGGGGCGCCTCCTCCTCGTCCTCTGCTCGCTCCTCCTCAGGGCCCTGTTCTGGCTCCCCAGCATCATCATACTCCTCCTCCAGGGCCAGGTTCTGGGACACTCTGGGCCCCTCTTCTTTCTCCCCCACGGGGACAACTCCGATGTCCTCATAAACACCTTCCGAGGGCAGACTCCCCGACATTCTGGAACCTGCAGAGGCCATACCAAGCTTCTAGGACAGACACTCTCTCAGTCTGGGCCCACCCGCTGCCGGCCCTGTGGGGCCTCTCACGAATGCCCACCCAGAGCCACATCCCGGGCAGTCAGGGCGGTTGGCCCCACGACACAGACGACATGAGGAGTCAGGACACCCTTGGGTCCTGCCCTCATACCAAGGCACCCTCCGAAGCAGAGCAGGGCTCAGGGTTCCCTGACTCCGCCTACTCCTGAGTCCAAGAGTGTCACAGAGAAGTCGCCATGCAGCGGGGATCCAGGTGGGACCCGGCAGAAAGGGCCTGTGTGGGGTGGGGGCTCCAAGTATGCCCCCAGCCTCCCTCCCTTCAGCCCTGCGTTGCCCTCCCCAGCCACACCCACCTACCCTGGCAGACTCTTCTGCCACGGAACCACTGCACCCCCAGGACCAGGGAGACGATGACCAGGAGGGTCCCCAGGACAAGGCAGAAGGTCATGGGCAGGTTCCCAGCCTTGAGGGCAGGTGGGGGGGTCAGGGGGGAGCCTGTGGGGACAGTGAGAGGTGTGGTCTCCCTTGTGTGTCTGTGCTGCCTGGGGTATTGTGACCTTAGGCCTGGGCCACCTGAACCTCTCAGGAAGGGGAGGGCACCCAAAGGAGATGGCCCTGGTGCTCTCCCCAGAGAGGCCCACGGGCCTGAGGTCACAGAGCCAGGGGTCAGGAGGGAAGGGCAAGCCACAGTGTTCTCTGCTCAAACACCCACAATCCGTAAGAGAAAGACCCCAGAGAGGTGGCTGGGCAGGACCTGGGCCTGCTGTCCCTCCCCATGGCTCTCTGCCCAGGCTGGCACCGGAGGACGGAGAGGGTGGTCCTGACCCTCCTGGCCCTGGCCCGACCAGCCCAAAGAGGGGCTGACTGGGGCCCTGGCACCCACCGGAGACTGCAGGGCACTCCTCTGTGCAGAGCCCACTTCAGGGCCCTTCTGGGTCAGGGCCAGACAAGAGGGTGTGACCTGAGCCCTGAGAGGGAGCACACCTACCTGACGCCCATGCCAGTGCTGGCAGCGGGGCTGTGGTCCCCCTGTCACCTGCAGGAGAGATGGGAGGCAGCCCAGACTCTCACCCAGACCTTCAGGGAAGTGTCCCAGCCCCACTCAGCCTGAGCCCAGCAGGTCACAGGATAGCCATAGAGGTAGCCAGAGGGACCCAGCACAGGGACAGCCTCAGGACCATGTTCTGAGGGGAAGACCCCTCCTCAGCCCCCAGCAAACCCTCCCACCCACCCGTGCCCCCTCCCCTCCCCACTCACGGGAGCAGAGCACGCCTGCGTCCTCCTTGTGCCCACAGTCTCCGAGTCCCCACGGCTCTGCGGGGCAGCTCCACAGAGACGCCTCGCTGCCCCGGCACCCCACCTCGTCCAGCCACACGGGCCCTGAGCCTGGGCCAAAGGCAGCCCCGACAAGGGCACCCAGAGCCGGGCCACAGCCCAGCTGGCGGCACACAACCTCTGCATCTGCCAGGTCCCAGGAATCATCACACACGGTGCCCCAGGAGCCAGCGTGCCAGAGCTCCACGCGGCCCGAGCAGCTGTCCTGGCCTCCACGCACACGCAGCATTCCCTCCCCTGAAAGAGGGGGCTGTGGTCACTGCAGGGCAGGACAGAGATAAAGAGTGGACAGGGAGACGGACAGAAGTGTACCTGGGCAGCTGTGGGTGGATGAGCAGTTGAGGGTCTCCCCCAAATCCTGCGTTATTTTCTCTGACAATCCTGTTGGATTAAACAGCGACCATCCTTGTGTAAACACCCTGAAAGCTTCAGAATGAAGCGTGTAGAGCCTCAGTGATCCCCAGGCCCCGAGTCATGGATCAACGGCAGCCCTGCAGACGACTTGTCAGAAACCGCCAGAGACCCACCTGCACAGGTGATCCAGGCCTCCTCTCCACGTGCACAGGAGCGCGGGTGCCATGGTGCCGAGGGGCACTGCCACAGCGTGGAGTTTCTCAGCCTGCGACACTCGATGTTGTCCACCCAGGAGGTGCCAGAGCCAGTGTGACCAGGCCTGTTCTCGAGCCAGCCCTGATCCCCGCAGCCCAGCTGCTTGCAGATGATGGACAAGGAGATGTCCTTCAGGGCATTGCTGCACACGGCACCCCATGTCCCATTGTAGAACACATCCAGCCACCCAGCACAGTGGTGGCTGCCACCTCGCAGCCTCAGGGCCACTGACCCTGGAAGACAAGAGCAGTTGGGCCAGGAGAAATCCGCAAAGAAGGACTCCAAAATGAGAGTCCCAGCACCAAGATCAATGCTGCTCTAGGGGCATCTAAGCCAGCGAGCCCTTAGCAAGAACCTTAAACCAGTCACGCATTCCCATGGCAACCTCCCACCCTGAGGATGCAGGTAGCAGTTAACCTCAGGTGACCAGATTTAACTACGGCTGTAACATCTTAGCAGGTGTCACCTGTTTGTCCAGAAATCCACCCTTGGAAATCATTCAAAACACAAAATAATCTTTTTTGCACAAGATGATCAATTTAGCAGTGATGATAAAAAGTTAAAAGAAGGAGGAAGAGGAGGAGGAGGAGATGGAGTGCAGAGCTCCGTGTTTGGAGACGGCTGATCAGGGCCCAAGCCTTCAGGCAGGGCAATCCCCACAACAGTGCGATGTAGCCAGTAGACTATAATATCACCAGTAATAAAGTATTAGCCCTCTAAAATCATGTTACACGTGTCTTGATACATCAAAAATACCTCAACAGGATAAACGAAGAGAGTAAGATGTGGATTGCATGTGACAGAGTCAGAACAAATTAAAATTTAAATAAGTTTAGGGGCGCCTGGGTGGCTCAGTTGGTTAATCATACAACTTTGGCTCAGGTCATGATCTCACAGGTTGTGGGTTCGAGCCCCACATCGGGCTCTGTGCTGACAGCTCAGAGCCTGGAGCTGCTTTGGATACTGTGTCTCCCTCTCTCTCTGACCCTCCTCTGCTCACGCTGTCTCTTTCTCAGAAATAAATAAAAACATTTTTAAAAATAATAAAAACTGAATAAGTTTTTAAAAAAACGCTCAATACATCCATGATAGATCACCAACATGGCCACAGAGGTCTCCTGCCTGTACCCACGCCCCTAGAAAGGAGTCTGTTTCCCACCCCCCTGAATCTGGGCTAGCCCTGGGACTTCAGCCAACTGACCAAATGGGGTACGAATGACCCATGCCCCTTCAAAGTCTGGGCTTTACATGCACCTTGCCTGCTTCTGCTCTCGATTTGAGAACACTGCTTCCACGTTGAACGGTGACAGAAACAGAGTGCCCCCCGGCCCCCGCCAGGAGCCAGTCCCCAGCAGCAGAACCTGTCAGCCAGCAAGGGACCAGCGGCCTGAGGGAGCCCGTGAGACAGAAGGCGGCAGGGAACGGCCAGCGCCGTGAGCAGTCTGCATGTGTCTCCGACACAAAAGCCAATCAGTCACTACACAGTGCCTGGAAACACTCTTCCAGAATGCATGAGAAAGAGCAGCGCTCCCCCCAAAAATAATGAATAAAAAGGATGGGGAAGATCCAAAATGAGGAGCCCCAGTGCCACTTTAAAAGAAACAGGACAATGCAGATGGCCGTGGAGGGGGGCACTTGTAGGGATGAGCACTGGGTGTTATACGGAAACCAACTGGACAATAAACTCCTAAAAAAACAACAGATGAAAACAAATTGGCCGTGTACTGACAACTGTGGCTGATGGGCCACTGGGCTTCCTGTAACTTCTTAGCTCCCACTTCTGTAAATGTTTGAAATTTTCCACAATAAAATATTTTTGTTAAGAAAGAAAAGAAAAGAAACAGGACGATTGAAATCGGTGCAATCACCTGAGTCACAGTTGCGGGAAACGACTGAGATCACGAGGAGAAACCACACCTGAAGGCTCACCCCACCCTGCGCCGGGAGGGAGCCCGAAGACCCGCGGCGGCAGCCCGGCTCCGCTCCCCCGCCGGCTCCCCAGGGGCCGCCCTCCGCCGCCCCAGCGCGGTCCCGCGCGGACAAGGCCAACACGAGGAGTCCCAGAAAGGCGCCGGCGGAGAAGCAAACGGCTTGTGCGCGCCAGCTTTCCCGCGGCTCCGCGCGCACAGTTCTGGAGGCTGAGAAGGGGGCGCCCGCGAGCAGCGCGGGGAGACCCCGGCGGCGGGTGCTGCGGCCTGAAGGCAGCCCCGGGGCTGACCCGCCCCCGCCCCCGTCCCGCAAAGGCACCCGGTCTGGCGGCAGCAGGACGCTCCAGCCTGCGACGGAGCCCCCAGCCCGGAGGCACCAAAACGGCGCGGCCGCGTGACCCCAGCCGCCCCAGGACGCCCTAAACCCGCACCGACCTGAGCAGACGACGCCGGCGTCCTCCTTGTGCCCGCAGTCCTGCCGGCCCCGGGCCCCCGACGGGCACCGCCACAGCGCCGGCTCGTGGCCCCGGCAGCCCAGCTCGGCCGTCCAGATGCGCCCCGCCCCGGCACCGAAGGGCGCGGCGCCCAGGGCGCGGAGGGCGCGGCCGCAGCCCAGCTGCCGGCAGACCACGTGCGCGTCCCGCAGGTCCCAGCCGTCGTCGCACACGGTGCCCCACGCGCCCAGGTGCAGCAGCTCCACGCGCCCCGCGCAGCGGTGTGGCCCCGCGGCCAGCCGCACCCGCCGGCTCCCTGCGGGGACGCGGCGTCAGCGCGGCGGGGCCCCGGCCGAGAGGCGCGCGGGCGGGCGGGCGGGCGGGCGGCGCCCACTCACCCGAGCACACAACGCCCGCGTCGCGCCAGGCCCCCGCGGGTCCCAGGGGGAACGCGGACACGTTGCACTGGGTCAGGCGGGGCTCAGAGCCCAGGCAGCGCACGCGGCTCAGCCCCACCGCGCCGGCCTCGCGCCCGGGCGCAGGGGCGTCGTAGGCCCGGTCGGCGCGTCCGCACCCCAGCTGCCTGCACACCACGCCCGCGCCGCGCAGGTCCCACGCGTCGTCCAGGACGCGGCCCCACGCCCCGTTCAGGGAGACCTCCACGCGGCCATCGCAGCGGCTCTGTCCATCCCGCAGCCGCAGGGCATGGGGGAGACCTGGGGAGGCAGAGACAGGGTGTCGGGGGAGGGATCCTCCGTCTGCAGAGGGGAGAGGAGCACCCCTCCCGGCAGGGTTCCTCCGGTTCCCAGCCTCCAGCTGACCCACCTGAGCAGACAGCGGCGGCTGCGTTTCCGGGGGCACAGGCCCGGGCCCCCAGCGTGCTTACTGGACAATTCCATAAATAGGGCTCTGTTCCCACGCAGTGAAACACATCAGGCCAGATGGGAGCGTCCCCGACCCCAAAGTGGCCTCCGCGGGGTGTGGCCACCGCGCTGCCACAGTTGAGCTGGTGGCAGAGGACGGTGGCCTCCGTCAGGTCCCAGTGGGCAGCACAGAGGGGCGCCCATGCCCCCTGCACCAGGAGCTCCACGCGCCCCTCACAGCCGCCGCTGCCGTTGACCAGCCGGAACTCTGAGGAGCGGGTAGGAGTCAGTCCTCCCTCACCCGCAGACCCAGCTCACGGCACTTTCTTCCCTTTACGCCCAGCGTGGTGGCCACAGAGCCAGGCCCTTGCGTCCCCAGCCCCCTACCCACCTCAGCCCCAGCGTCCAGGTCGTAGCTCTCGCAGCTGGGCCCACAGTCCGTGCTGCAGCCTTGCCAGGGAAGCCAGTCCCCTCCTCCCTCCCCCTGCACCCCCAGAAGCAACACTTGCTAGCGAAGCACAGGCACACCCCAACTGGCCTTCATGAGCCTAGCTTAGAGCCCCTCGGGTGGAGTCACTGAGGGAGGCGGCCAGGGAAGGAGGCAGGGCTGAGCCTCAGATCCCACCCTCCCAAGCCTCACCTGAGCACCTGAGCCCGGCATCCTGGCGGTGCCCACACTGGCGCCCGGGCCCCCGAGGACAGTGGAACAGCAGAGACTCATTGCCCGCACAGCGGAAGGCCTCTGTCCACACGAGCCCAGAGCCCTGGCCGAAGCGGGCGCCCCCAGGAGCCGACACAGCCGAACCGCACTGCAGCTCCCGGCACACCACGTGGGCCGTCGCCTGGTCCATGTTAGCGTCACAGACCGTGCCCCAGGTCAGGCCGCGCCTCACTTCCAGCCGCCCGGCACAGGGGTGCTCGCCGCCCTCCAGCCGGGCTTCCACGTGTGCTGGGGGAGGAGCTCTCGGTTAGGAGTAAGTGTTCTCAGATGAACAGCTCAGCCACCTCGCTGGACCACAGGAGGCTCCGGCCAGGGTAGACCAGCTGTGACCAGGTGGTGGGTCTGCAAATCCCGGGCAGAAACTGATAGCTAGAGACCCATACATCCGGCACCCAGAACAGAGAAGGGGTCCCTGGTCACAGGTCAGAGGTCAGGGTCACCTCCTACAGGGCCCACATGTGTAACATAGCCTCTGCCTGCCCAAGGTAGTGGCATCAAAGTCCTGTATAGTTTTGGAGGCGAGGTCGAATCACTTCTCCGGCCACAGAATGCTGCCTTTTTAGGGGCACCAAGGAGGCTGACCCACCCGCCTCACTTTAGCGCCCCCCTAATTCCCAGGACACAGCCAGGGTCTGAGGGCCAGTTCGCTTGTCCATTGAGACAGGACTGGGAGGGGCAAGCACCAGCCCCCCCGACTCATGCTGGACACGCGATAATTGCAGCTCTGACAGCACAGATGCCTCAGGACAGACAGGACCCCCCCCCCCAACCAGGCCTGGGTCTCAGAGCCAGCACACCTCTGCTGGGGCGTCCATGCAGGCCTGAGCACGCCAGGGCACCCACCAGTGAGCTGTCCCAGAGTATTTCCTGTGCTCCCCACTCTAGGCCTCTGGCAGCAGCAACCCTGAGCTAGAGAGCACCGGATTTTCTCAGCACAGTGCCTTCCTCCCTGCCTTCCCTCGCCTGCCCAGCCAGCTCTGAGGCCCTCTGAAGCAGCAAGCTGCCCAGGGATCAAGAGGGGAATGCACTGGGAGGGCGGAGCGTTCCCCCAAGGTCTGCACCTAGCACGGGACCCATCAGTCCCCCGGAGCCTGGCTGCACGACGGGCCTCACCTGAGCAGACCACCTCGGCATCGTGCTGGAAGTCACAGCCCTTGCGCAGGCGGTTGTTGAGTCTGCAGTTTCGGATGGTCGGCTCGGTGCCCTGGCATGTCATGTACTTCCCGCCGTCGCCCGCATCCTGGCGGGGAGCCTGAAGCGCAGGCCCACACCCCAGCTCCCGGCAGAACACCGTGGCCTCCTCCTCATGCAGGCCACAGAGGCGATCCACCCCATTCACATTCCTGATCTCGGGGAGTCCAGAGCAGGGGCTGCGGCCCTTTACTAGTCGGATCTCCCGAAAAGTGCCATCTGAGAAGTATAGGCCCACGTTACAGAAGGTGAGGACTCCACAGGTCCTGGGGTCACTTGCAGCCTATGGCCTGCCCTGACGACAAGACGTTTCATTCTGGGCAAGGCAGCCCCTACCAGGGCCTCCGCCCTGGGCCTGGGTTACAGCTTGAGACCAACCTTACTCCTCCAAGAGGGTCATCACTGCACTGAAAGGGGTCCTTTCTGAGGGGGGGGGGCCTTTCTGAGTGGGCAGTCACAGAGGACCCCTCACCCGGAGGGACCTATGCCTGGTTTAACATTCTGCTGTCATTGTCTTGATCCTGGGCCAATAAACCATGTTGTGGGTCAGCTTCTGAGACAGGACGCTGTGAGGCGGCCGCACAAGCTCCCCGTCACATAAGTGTCCAGAGACAGCAGAACACCCTCAAGATAGACTTCACAGGGAAAGCATTTGCCTTTTTGTCATTTTTGAAATCATGTTTAGATACCTAATGTTAAACACCTACAGCGAGGGGGCGGGGGCAGGGGGGCAGGTGTCAGGCCCTCGGGTATCTAGAAGACAAGGTCTTCTGTCTGTTTTCTGCTTCCCCACCTTCCCGCATTGCTGTTTTACTTGTTTATTTGTTTGCTCTGTTTCTCCCGAGAGAGCATAGGCTCCATGCAGCAGGATTTTTGTCTGGTTTGGTCGCAGCTGCATGGACAAGCACCTAGAATAGAGCCTTGCAAATAAACATCTGTTGAACGAAAGACTAAGGACCCCTTACAGGAGTGAAGGGGTCATGAGAGACTGGAACCATAACAGGTCGGGATGGGCCGGTGCCCTGGGAGGAGCCCCCAGCACAGAGCCACCAGACCCTCCCCCACACAGACCCTCCCTCCTCCTCCTCCTCTTCCTCCCCCTCCCCCAGGCCCTCCTCCTCCCCCTCCCCCAGACCCTCTCTCCCCCCCAGACCCTCCCTCCTCCTCCCCTAGACCCTCTCTCCACCCTCCCTCAGACCCTCCCCTTCCCCCTCCCCCACACTCCCCCTCCTCCTCCTCTCCAACCCCCCTCCTGCTCAGACTTACTCGCACACAGAGCGACCACCACCCACTCATGGGGACACTTGGTCTGTGTCCAAGCCCCGAGGCTGCACTCCCAGAGGGAGGGCTCATCGCCCCTGCAGGACACATTGTGGAGCCAGGGCTGCACCATCTCCCCGGGCAGTGGAACATACTTGGGGGCTCCCACAGCATGTCCACAGCCCAGCTGCCTGCAGACCACGGATGCTTCTGCCAACGTCCACTCGTGGTTGCACACGTGTCCCCACTGCCCGTTGCGTAGGACGAGCACCACTCCGTCACAGGGACTGTGTCTGTACGCCAGCCTCAGGCCGCCTGGTCCTCCTACAGAAGAACAGGTCAGCCTTGGACTAGAACCAGATTGTGGGTGGAGGGCGAACCAGTGTCAGTTGGGAGGTATGAAGACTCCCAAGTTTGCCTGGGCCACTTCCAAGGCCTCAGTACAAAGCCAGGTCCCCTTACCCCCCATTACTCGCAGTCCAGAAAGGTGATGGGGTGAGGTCACACAGAAACATGCACACTACCCTCATACAGCCCTGCATCCTCACCTCCATAGACCCCTTCCCTCCCACTGGGACCACAGTGTCTGCCTCCATCCCAAGCCCTCTGAGGCCCCCACGATGTGGGTGACCCCACCCTCTTGGCAAGGAAGTGCCCTTATGTTCCGCTGCCTGGAAGTGGGGTGTCCAGCCACCCCAACCCACCTCCTCGTCATTATTTCCTCAGTGCGGTATAGGCACTGGGGCCCCGGCTCTCTGTTTCCTGCCCCACCCACCTGGCTGGCCACCTACCCTTCCAGTTCCCAGGTCTGGTCTCAGGGTCTCAGCAGCTCCCTGGACTTGAACCAACTGGACTACCCCACCAGGACATGGATGCGTTTCCCTACCCACCCCGCTTCTGGTCTCTGCACCCTGGTTTTCTCTACACAGCCTCTCCCCATCATAGCCCCTTGGTCCACACAATCCCATCCAGGGCTCTACAGAAGAAACACAACAGCAGCCATGAAACCCATGAAACATTCTACATCCCGGCCTGAGCCACCCCCCAGACCACCTCCAGTCTACGTCCCGGCCTAGGCCACCCCCAGACCACCTCCAGTCTACGTCCCGGCCTGGGCCACCCCCAGACCACCTCCAGTCTACGTCCCGGCCTGGGCCACCCCCAGACCACCTCCAGTCTACGTCCCGGCCTGGGCCACCCCCAGACCACCTCCAGTCTACATCCTAGCCTGGGCCACCCCCTGGACCACCTGCAGCACCCATCCCGGACTCTTGAGAAGGGGACGTGCAGAGTCCCACACATAGGTCCAGAGGAAGGAACGTCCCTCTCACTGCCCCCTCACAGCCCCCTGATGGTCTTCATTCATCAGTGGTATCCTCCCACCGAGCTTCCTCACACCCTTCTGCCCTGTTCTTTTCTAGACATAAACATGCACATGTATCAGCATCTTTAACACAAAACAGGACCCCTTCCAACTTTCCCACGCCACTCCCTCCAGACAGCATCACTGCCCACAGATTCCTGCCACCTCTACTGCCCAGCCCTGAGGTCACCTCCTTGCTGGACCCTGGATCAGCCTTCGCAGCAGAGTGTTCTTCCACCAGCTTCCAGGGCACCAGATGCTGCTACCCTCTCCTGTCTCCCTGCCCAACTCATACGATTGCATGTACTCACACACACATGCACGCTCTCACACACTCTCCAGTACTCACACTATCACACACACTCACACGCTCACACCCTCTCCAACACTCACATGCACAGTCTCACACACTTTGACATCATCACATATGCATGCACACACTCACACATGTGCATGCTCTCACATACTCTCCAACATACTATCACACACACATACATGCTCTCACACCCTCCCCAATACTCACACTATCACACACATGCATGCACGCGCTCACTCTGACACTCACACACACATGTGCATGCTGTCACACACTGTCACTCATACACACACACCCAGAGGCCCCATGCTCCTGTATGCAGTACCCACAAGGGTCATTCTCTCATGTCCTGTTCCATCTGACAGAACTCCCTCTCTATGGTTTCCTGCCCATGATTCTGCCTCTTGGCTTCTGGACCTGGCAGCACCCACATTCCCGTGCCCCCTCTACCCAGAGGCTGCAACTCCTGGGTAGGGGGCACAGGAACTGTGGCTCCTTCTCTGTCCCAGCATGAGCTGGGGGTCACCCTCAATGCCAGGTGCAGCCAGTTTTGACATTTCCCCAGAGGCAGGGGGTGGAGCAGCCACTTTGGAGGACCTATCAGCACCTCCTGTCCATCAGGGTCACTGGGACCAGACACTAGCCATGTCCCCTCATTCCATCCAGACTCTGACCCAGCTCCGCATCCTGGGTTCACCCAGGAGTTAGGCTCAGTCAGTTTTAGAACAAGAGTCTCTGGGAGTATGCACTTTGGAACCCACATGCCCTCCTGCCCCAGGACAACCCATCCACCTCTGGGCTGAGCAAGAGCCAGAAAGACAGCTGGTCACAGGAGACTCCCCCACCACTCCCACCAGGGTCTCAGCCTCTACAGATCTACTGACTCCAGAAGCTTCCAAGGATGAAGGAAGGAGAAACTTACCAACAGGGACTGCCCTGAGAGTGAGGAGAAGGGTCCCCAGTCCCAAAGCCCAGAGAGCTGCCTTCATGGCCCTGTGACCCCCAGGGCTCAGCCAATGCTGCTCAACTAGGGGAACAGCAGAGATTACAGTCCAGAATGAAATATACAGAAATAGGGCCACCAATGGCCTCCAGGAACCAATGGAGACAGCAAGAGCCTTTCCAGAGCGTATCAGGGGTTCTCAACCTTTGAGCAGAACAGCCAATGACCTCAGCAGCCCTGAGCATTCCACATGAGCAAGGGGCCCAGGCTGTGGGTTTCCTCTCACAATGATAACTGCTGACAGGGTAGATTCACTCAGACCTCACAGTCAGGCAGGTAGTCCAATCTGCCCACAACTGCAGCAGCAGCAAAGCCCTGTGTGTCTGTGCCTTCCACCCAAGCCCAGTGGCTTTGGCTCCCCAACACAGACAGTGACACAGTGACAGCCAACTTCTGGGAACCAGCAAGGACTGAGTGGGAGCCCTGAAGCACCAGAAGAATGAGACAAGCCAAGATAGCCTTGCAAGGCCCTAAAAACAGAACTGACATTGGAACTAAAGCCACAAATTGCCAGAACCTACACCCTGAACTCAAACAGGGTTTGCTGACATGGAAAAGTCTCCTAACATCACAACCAATATGTCCAGAATACATGTGAAAATCACCAATCTGAAAACATCACACTCAGTGAAAGTTTTAAGACACAAAAGACCACCTGTATGACTCCATTTATATGAAATTAGGCAAATCCACAGACAGAGAGTGGATTGGTGGTTGCCAGGGACTGGAAGGAGGAGAAAATGGAAATGTCTGCTGGTATGTATGGGGTTTCCTTGGGGGAGATGAAAATGTTCTGAAGTCAACTAGTGGTGATTGTTGCATAATTCTAAGTATGCTAAAAACTACTGGATTATACATTTTTAAGGGATACATTTGTGGTGCCATGAATTTGTATTCTAAATAGAGCTGTTATTTTTTAAGGAACCAAATGGAAATTATAGAACGGAAAGTACAATAACTGAAGCCTTTTTAAAAACTCACCAAATGGACTCAAGAGTAGAATGGAAATGACAGAGGACAGCACCAGTCAACTTGAAGACAAATAAATAGAATTTACTTAATGTAAACAAAAGAGAGAAAACAGACAAAAATAATACAGCCTCAGAGGCCTCTGGGACAATAACAAAAGATCGAATGTTTCTATCACTGGAGATCTGAGAAGGAGGGGAGATAGAAAAGAATGTGAAGAGACAATGGCTGCAAACTTCCTTAAACATAAACTTATAGATTCAGGAAGCTGATTAAACTCCAAATAGGATAAATCCAAACAACTTCACACCAAAACACATCTTAATTAAAATTTTGAAAACTAAAGATTAAAACAATTCTAAAACCAGCCAAAGAAAAATGATACATCATCTACAGAGAAAACCCAATTAGAATGACAGCAAATTTCTCATCTGAAATGGAGACCAGTAGGGAGTGGACCAGTTTTTAAGTGCTGAAACAGAGGATGTGTCAAGCCCACATTCTACATTTGTGAAGCTATCCTGCAGAAATTAAGGGGAAATAAAGACATGCTCAAGTGAAGGAAAACTAAAAGAACTTTTTGCTAGCAGACATATTATTACATAATAGTTCAAGAAAACTCTCCAAACAGAAAGAAAATGATAACAAAAGATGGGCTTTCAGAAAGGAAAGAAGAATGATGAAATGGGTAAAAGTAGAAGTGACTAAATAGACTATCCTTCATTTTGTGAGTTTCTTTAATCACATTTTTATGTTATAAGACTACCTGAAGTAGTTTCCAGGGCATACAGAGGAAATACTGAAGACAATTATATGTTTAAAGTGGGAAGGTAGGGGCTCCTGAGTGGCTCAGTCAGTTAAGCGACTGACTTTGTCTCAGGTCATGATCTCACGGTTCATGGGTTCAAGCCCTGCATCGGGTCCTGTGCTGACAGCTCAGAGCCTGGAGCTTGTTTCAGATTCTGTGTCTCCCTCTCTCTCTGCCCCTCCCTTATTCACACTCTGTCTCTCTGTGTCTCAAAAATAAATAAACATTAAAAATTTTTAAAAAATATAAAGTGGGAGGGTAAAAACCAAAATGTAAGTAAAGTTTCTATATTTCACTTGAAGTGGTAAAATATCAACTCCAGGAGACTGTTATAAGTTACATATAGTATCATATATAAGCTACATATAAGGCAACCAAAAAGAAAATTAATCAAAACTCAAAAACATTATAAATATATCAAAATAGAAATCTTAAAAATGTTCACATAATTCACAAGGAGACAAGAGAAAAAAACATATACATGAGAAACGGGAAAAATAGAAAATAAGCAAATGACAGCTATAAGTCCCAACCCATCAGTAATAATTTAAATGTAAAGGTTCTAGGTACACAAATTAAAAGACAGATGTTGTCAGAGTGAATTTTTAAAAATTATCCAAATATGTGCTGTTTCACAAAAAAAGACATTTCATGTGAACATTAAACAAAAAGAGCTGAAGTGCCTATATTGATATCAGACAAAATTTTCAGATAAAAGGAAATTAGGAGGAAGAATGGGGGACATTACATAGTGATAAAGGGGAAAATCCACCAAAAAGATAGAACAATCATAAATGTGTATGCACCAAACAATAGAACTTCAAAATACATGAAGTGAAATTGGATAAAGCTGAAAAAGAAAGAAACAAATCCACGATTCTAGTTGGAGTCTTAAGATGCCACTCACAGCAAATCAGAAAGGTCTGAGAGAACTGAACACCATCAACCAACAGGATCTAATTCACATTTGCAGAGCACTTGATACAACAAAATCCAATACACATTTGTTTCATGCACACATGGTACATTTGCCAAAATTGACTGTATCCTAGGTCATAAAACAAACCTCAACAAACTTAAAATAATTTAAATCATACAGAATATGTTCTGACCATAATAAAACCAAAGAAGAACTCAATAATAAAGAGATGGAAAAGTCTGCAAACACTTGAAAATTAAACACACTTCTGAATAATCCATGGGTTAATGAGGAAGTCTCAAAGGAAATTTTAAAAATACAAAGAAGTGAATGAAAATGAAAATAATATACCAAAATTTGTGGGATGCAGCTAAAGTAATGCTAAGAGGAAAATTTATAGTCTTAATGCTTATTTGAGAGGAAAGATCACAAATCCATAATCTAAATTGCTATCTCAAAAACCTAGAGAAAGGGTGGCTTGAGTGGCTCAGTTGGTTAAGCTTCTGACTTCAGCTCAGGTCATAATCTTCATGGTCCATGGGTTTGAGCTCTGCATCGGGCTCTGTGGTGACAGCTTGGAGCCTGGAGCCTGCTTCGGATTCTGTGTCTCCCTCTCTCCCTCTGCCCCTTCCCTGCTTGTGCTTTGTCTCTCTCTCAAAAATAAATAAACATTTTTTTAAAAAATCTAGAGAAAAAGAACTAAAGTGAAAGCATGCATAAGAAAGGAAACAATAAAGATTAAATCAGAAATCAATGAAGTTAAAAACAGGGAAGCAGGGGCGCCTGGGTGGCTTAGTCGGTTAAGCGTCCGACTTTCGCTTGGGTCATGATCTCGCGGTTCTTGGGTTCGAGACCCGCGTCGGGCTCTGTGCTGACTGCCAGCTCAGAGCCTGGAGCCTGTTTCAGTCTGTGACTCCCTCTCTCTCTGACCCTCCCCTGCTCTCGCTGTCTCTCTCTCTCTCCTAGAAATAAATAAAACATTAAAAAAAAAATTAAAAAAAAAAAAACAGGGAAGCAATAGAAAAAATAGTGAAACAAAAATCTGGAATTTTGAAAAAATAAAATACAATAAATAATCTTCTAACAAGTTTGACAATGATCAAAAAAGACCCAAATCAATACCAGGAATAGAAAAGGTGATAACCCAGAGTGCCTGGGTAGTTGTTTGTTGAGCATCTGTCTTGACTTTGGCTCAGGTCATGATCTCACCATTCATGAGATTGAACTCCATGCCAGGCTCTGTTCTGACAGTGAAAAGACTGCTTAGGATTCCCTCTCCCCCTCTCTCTCTGCCCCTCCTCTGCTTGTATTCTTTAAGTTTTCTTCAAGTTCAGATTTGTTGGTAGTTCAGCAACCTCTATCCAGCTTTTACTTCATTAGTCTTCGTAGACTTCCGTTTCTGACAAAGGGAGCCTAGTGACTTTCAGAACAATCCATCTACTGAGGACACCAAGAAAATCTAGATAAAACATAAAAATAACACTTTGGTATAAAATGATATAATGTAATGTAAATTAAATACAGAATGTGTATTTAATTTTTCCATCAAACTACAAATTTTAGTTCAGGATTAATAAAAGAAGAGGATTCCTGTAAAACACCAAAGGTTTTCAGTAGGGGATTTGGAGAGCTTCATTCCAGGGTAAGGATGAACTAGAGAGGACAAGCCCTTACAAGGGGACTCAAGGAAATCTGGGATTGTTAGTGCTTTCACTTAACTATTTGCCAGAATGAAAATTAAGTCACTTTTGGAGGATAAGAACATTGTGTCAAACCTCAAATGTATTTAAAATTTTATACACAATGCTTTGGCATTAAGCAAAATATAAGCAACTAAGCACAAATAAAGAATTTGAGAAATTAAAGAAAATATACACCCTGCTAATAGACATACAGGAGGTTTATATATTGGAATTATCAATTATAACTACTATAGTTAAGGAATTTAAAGAAAAAATTTTAAAATTGGCAGAAAGCTAAAACTAAAAATTAAGAATCCTATGGAACTTCTGGAAGTTAGAGATATGCTAATTCAGAGTAAGAACTCAAAAAATAGGTTTAAGGATACTATACATAGAAAATCCTAAAGACCACCAAAAAGCTAGTAGAAATAAAAAATGAACTCAGTGAAGTTGAAGCAGATAAAATTAATACCCAGAAATCAGTAGTGTTTCTATACACTAATAACAAAGTAGCAGAAAGAGAAATTAGGAAAACAACACCATTTATAAGTGTACCAAAAAGAATAAAAGACTTAGGAATAAACTTAACCAATTAGGTCAAAGGCTTGTACTCTGTAAACTATAAAACATGAAAGAAATTGAAGAGAGCACAAATAAATGGAAAGATATTACACACTGATGGACTGGAAAAATTAATAATGTTAAAATGCTGATATTACCTAAAGAAATCTATGGATTCAATGCAATCCCTGTTAAAATATCAACAGCATTTTTCACAAAACTAGAATAATACTAGAATTTGTATGGAACCCCCAAATACCTCTAATAGCTAAAGCAACCTTGAAAAAAAAAAAAACAAAGCTGGAGGTACCACAATTTCAGATTACAAGATACACTACTCTCAAAAAAAAAAGAAAAAAAAAGTGATAACCCAATAGGCCCTACAGCCATTGGAAGAATAATGGGGAAAATACTATAGACAACTCATAAATTTTTTTTTTTTACAAATAGTTTATTGTCAAGTTGGTTTCCATATAACACCAGTGCTCATCCCCACAAGTGCCCTCCTCCATGCCCATCTCTCCCCTCCCCCCCATACCTATGAGTCCTCAGTTTGTTCTCAGCATTCAAGAGTCTCTCATGGTTTGCCTCTCTCCCTTTCCCCCATCATTTCCCCCCTTCTTTTCCCCCATGGACCTCCGTTTAGTTCCTCCTAATCCTCCTATACATGCAAACATATGATATTTGTCCTTCTCTGCCTGACTTATTTCGCTCAGCATAACACCCTCAAGGTCCATCCATATTGCTACACATGGCCAGATTGCATTCTTTCTCATTGCCATGTAGTATTCCATGGTATAGATAAACCACATCTTCTTGATCCATTCGTCTGTTGATGGACACTTAGTCTCTTTCCATGTTTTGGCTATTGTTGAGGGTGCTGCTATGAACATTGGGGTACATGTGGCCCTATGCATCAGCATTTCTATATCTCTTGGGTAAATTCCTAGCAGTGCTATTGCTGGGTCATAGGGGAGTTCTATTGTTAGTTTCCTGAGGAACCTCCACACTGTTTTCCAGAGGGGCTGTACCAGTTTACATTGCCACCAACAGTGTAGGAGGGTGCCCGTGTCTCCACATCTTCGCCAGCATCTAGAGTTCTCTGATTTGCTCATTTTAGCCACTCTGACTGGCGTGAGGTGGTATCTCAGTGTGGTTTTGATTTGTATTTCCCTGATGAGGAGGGATGCTGAGCATCGTTTCAGGTGTCTGTTGGCCATCTGGATTTCCTCTTTGGAGAAGTGTCTCTTCATATATTCTGCCCATTTCTTTACTGGGTTGTTTGTTTTTCAGGTGTGGAGTTTGGTGAATTCCTTATAGATTTTGGATATTAACCCTTTATCTGATATGTCATTTGCAACTATCTTTTCCCATTCCGTTGGTTGCCTATTAGTTTTGTGGATTGTTTCCTTTCCTGTGCAGAAGATTTTAATCTTGATGGACAACTCATAAATTTGACAACTTAGAAGAGACTGACCTATTCCCTAAAAACCACAAACTACTAAAATTCATCAAGATGAAATAGATAACTAAAATTACAAAAGAAACTAGATTTTTGTTATCAAAATGCTTCTGAATACAGGATTCTCACTGAATGAATTTACCTTTACAGATCAACAAGGGCAGGAGGCTGGAGTGACCCACATGGTGGTAGATTAGAGACAGAGATGTCAGTAAGATCTCATATTCAGCTTAAAATGGGTACAGATGTCTCCACACAGATGTGTGTACACATGTGTGTGTATTTATACACAGATCTGTGAATAGGTATGTACATGCACATGTGTATTTCTTTGCTCTGCCAACTGAGAGGGCCCAGAAGCAGCAGTGCCCCAGTGGACATGAGCAGACCTGGTGCCCAGATCTTGGTATCTAACATTATCCTCAGTAAAAGGAACCAGGATTCCTGGGGAAAAATGGCTGATTCTAAGGCTGGGGTAGGAAATCTATAATGTGGGCCTGGGGCATCTTGTAATGGTAGAAGGTAAAGAAGTGATCAAAAATAAACAATAACCAAAATGGAAAACATTGGTGATGAGGGAGGCCAATGGTATACACAGGGCTGGCTGAAGGTCACAGGCAATGGGGCTGGCTGAAGGGCTTCCAGAGACCAAAGTGGAGCAATATGAGCAAAGATCTATCGATCAATCAACATTGGATTATAACCCAAAAGGTAAAATATACATCCAAAAATAACACAGACATAAATAAATGCCTGAATACAGAAAGGGAGAGAAGAGATACATTTCCCATACAGAAGAATTCCAAATAATTTGTGTAGATACTCTGCTTTCAAGGAAGGAGAGCATAACTTCCCATTTGATTAAAGTCTTTTTCCAAAGGGTAAAAGGAACAGTTCTTCAATAGAAAAAAACTGACAAACACTACTCAGCCAGGCAATTGGGGTCAATACCGACAGTCACATGCCATCATGACAGCGTGTCCCCCTGATAGTATGGGATGAAAATGGCACCTCACCCCTGTGATTTGCCTCCAAAAATCCCAGTGAAGTTCCAGTTAATTCCAGTAAAAGGGCATCTTACAAAATATATGAGCAGTACTCTTCAAAACTGTCTAGGTCGTCAAAACCAAGAAAAGTATAAGAAACCATCACTGCTAAGAAGAGCTGAAGGAGACATGCCAACTAAATGTAATGTGATATTCTAGACGGGCTCCTGAGACAGAACAAGGACATTAGGTAAAAGCTAAGGATTTCTGAATCTGAATAAACTATGGAATTTTGTTTATAATAATGCATCAGTACTGGTTCATTAATTGTAGCAAATATACTATATTAATGTAAGATGTTAATAACAGTAAGACTGTATGTGGGTGTATGGTAACTCACTGTACTAGCTTTTTATTTGGGGGGCAAGTCTAAAGTGTTCTAAAAAATAACATCTAAATATTCCTGAAAAAATAAATCTCTAGACTAAGATGGTTTCACTAGAGAATTTTGCCAGGCATTTAGAAAAGAATACACCAATTTCACACAATCTCTTGTAAAAATGAAAGATGGAACTCTTCGCAACTCATTTTATAAGTACTGCCCTCGTATGACAAGCAGACAAAGATAGCACTGAAAACGAAATATAGACCAACAACTCTAATGAATTTAGATGCAGAATACTCAATGAAACTTTACCACACATAATCCAATAAATAAAAAGAATAATACACTATAACTAAGTTGATTTATTCCAGGTATGCACGGCTGGCTCAATACCTGAAAATCAATCATTGCAATCCATCACATCAGCAGGCAAAAGAGGATAAATCTTATGATCATATCAAATGCGTGTGCAGAAAAAACACTTGACAAAATTCACTCCCTCTTCAGGATAAGAAAAAGCTTTCAGAAAACTGAGAATAGAGTGGAACTTCCTCTATCTCATAAAGAATATCTACCAAAAACCCTCGCAATTAACATCGTCCTTAGTGATGACAGCCTGCATGTCCTCCCCTGAGAACAAGGACAGTGTAGAGATGCCCATTGTCACCACCCTGCTCGGCACAGTCCTGGGAGTTCCAATCAGTGCAACAAGACAAAGAAAAAAAAAAGAAGTAAAAGCATACATATTGGAAAGGAGGAAATAAAAAAAATCTCTGTTTACAGATGACATAATTGTTTATGTAAAATCACAAAAGTCTACAAAAGGAAAATTCCTAGACGAAGTGAATTCAATAAGATTACAAGACACAAGATCAAACACAAAAATCAGGTACATTTCCACACACTATGAACATGTGGAATCTTCAATTAAAAATACAATATAATTGGGGCGCCTGGATGGCTTAGTCGGTTAAGCGTCCGGCTTTCGCTTAGGTCATGATCTCGCAGTTCGTGGGTTCGAGCCCCGCGTCGGGCTCTGTGCTGACTGCCAGCTCAGAGCCTGGAGCCTGTTTCAGTCTGTGACTCCCTTTCTCTCTGACCCTCCCCTGCTCTCGCTGTCTCTCTCTCTCTCCTAGAAATAAATAAAACATTTTAAAAAAATACAATATAACTTATAATTTATTCAAAGAAATGGGCCCAACCTAACCTTCAGATCATATACAAAAACTAATTTTATTTTATTTTTTTTAGTTTCCTGTGCATTCCTGTATTTATTTATTTATTTATTTATTTATTTATTTATTTATTTATTTACAAACAGTTTATTGTCAAATTAGTTTCCACATAACACCCAGTGCTCATCCCCACAAGTGCCCTCCTCCATGCCCACCCCTCCTCCCTCCACATCCACCAGTCCTCAGTTTTTGTCAGCATTCAAGAGTCTCTCATGGTTTGCCTCTCCCCCTTTCCCCCACCATTTCCGCCCTTCTTCTCCCCCTTGGTCCTCCATCAAGTTCCTCCTAATCCTCCTATATGTGCAAACATATGATATTTGTCCTTCTCTGCCTGACTTATTTCGCTCAGCATAACACCCTCAAGGTCCATCCATGTTGCTGCACAGGCCAGATTTCATTCTTTCTCATTGCCATGTAGTATTCCATGGTATAGATAAGCAACATCTTCTGGATCCATTCGTCTGTTGATGGACACTTAGGCTCTTTCCAGGTTTTAGCTATTGTTGAGGGTGCTGCTATGAACATTGGGGTACATGTGCTCCTATGCATTAACATTTCTGTATCCCTTGGGTAAATCCCTAGCAGTGCTATTGCTGGGTCATAGGGGAGTTCTATTGTTAGTTTCCTGAGGAACCTCCACACTGTTTTCCAGAGAGGCTGTACCAGTTTACATTGCCACCAACAGTGTAGGAGGGTGCCCGTGTCTCCACATCTTCGCCAGCATCTAGAGTTCTCTGATTTGCTCATTTTAGCCACTCTGACTGGCGTGAGGTGGTATCTCAGTGTGGTTTTGATTTGTATTTCCCTGATGAGGAGGGATGCTGAGCATCGTTTCAGGTGTCTGTTGGCCATCTGGATGTCCTCTTTGGAGAAGTGTCTGTTCATGTCTTCTGCCCATTTCTTCACTGGGTTGTTTATTTTTCGGACGTGTAATTTGGTGAGTTCCTTATAGATTCTGGATATTAACCCTTTATCTGATATGTCATTTGCAACTATCTTTTCCCATTCCGTTGCTTGCCTATTAATTTTCTGGGTTGTTTCCTTGGCTGTGCAGAAGCTTTTACTCTTAATGAGGTCCCAATCATTTATTTTTGCTCTTGATTCCCTTGCTTTTGGGGATGTGTCAAGTAAGAAGTTGGTCCGGTGGAGGTCAAGGAGGTTGTTTCCTGCTTTCTCCTCTAGGGTGTTGATAGTTTCCTGTCTCATGTTCAGGTCCTTTATCCATTTTGAGTTTATTTTTGTGCATGGTGTGAGAAAATGATCTAGTTTCATTCTTCTGCATGTTGCTGTCCAGTTCTCCCAACACCATCTGTTAAAAGGCTGTCTTTTTTCCATTGGATATTCTTTCCTGCTTTGTCAAAGATCGGTTGGCTGTATACTTTTGGGTCCACTTCTGAGTTCTCAATTCTGTTCCATTGGTCTATGTGTCTGTTTTTGTGCCAATACCATACTGTCTTGATGATGACAGCTTTGTAGTAGAGGCTAAAGTCTGGGATGGTGATACCTCCCGTTTTGGTTTTATTTTTTCAGTATTACTTTGGCTATTTGGGGTCTTTTGTGGTTCCATACAAATTTTAGGATAGTTTGTTCTAGTTTTGAGAAGTATGCTGATGCAATTTTGATTGGAATTGCATTGAATGTGTAGATAGCTTTGAGTAGTAATGACATCTTAACTATATTTATTCTTCCTATCCATGAGCATGGAATGCTTTTCCATTTCTTTGTGTCTTCTTCAATTTCCTTCATAAGTTTTCTATAGTTTTCATCATACAGATCTCTTGTATCCTTGGTTAGGTTTATTCCGAGGTATTTTATGTTTTTTTGTGCAATTGCGAATGAGATCAGTTTCTTGATTTCTCTTTATGTTGCTTCATTGTTGGTGTATAAAAATGCAACCGGGGGCGCCTGGGTGGCTTAGTCAGTTAAGCGTCCAACTTTCGCTTAGGTCATGATCTTGCGGTTCGTGGGTTCGAGCCCCGCATCGGGCTCTGTGCTGACTGCCAGCTCAGAGCCTGGAGCCTGTTTCAGTCTGTGTCTCTCTCTCTCTGACCCTCCCCTGCTCACACTGTCTCTCTCTCTCTGCTAGAAATAAATAAAACATAAAAAAAATAAAATAAAAAAAATGCAACCGATTTCTGTACGTTGATTTTGTACCCTGCAACTTGGCTGAATTCTTGGATCAGTTCTAGTAGGCTTCTGGTGGAGTCTGTCGGGTTTTCGATGTAGAGTATCATGTCATCTGCGAAGAGTGAAAGTTTGACTTCCTCTTTGCCAATTCTGATGCCTTTGATTTCCTTTTGTTGTCTGACGGCTGATGCTAGGAGTTCCAGCACTATGTTAAACAGCAGTGGTGAGAGTGGACACCCCTGTCATGTTCCTGATCTCAGGCGGAAAGCTCTCAGTTTTTCCCTGTTGAGGATGATGTTAGCTGAGGGCTTCTCATAGATGGCTTTGATGATGTTTAAGTAGGTTCCTTCTATCCCAACTTTCTCTAGAGTCTTTATTAAGAAGAATGCTGTATTTTGTCAAATGCTTTTTCTGCATCTATTGACAGGATCATATGGTTTTTATCTTTTCTTTTATTGATATGATGTATCACATTGATTGTTTTGTGAATGTTGAACCAGCCCTGTAACCCAGGAATGAATCCCACTTGATCTTGGTGGATGATTCTTATAAAAACTAATTTTAAAAGAATCATGGCCTTAAATGTAAAATACACAACTATAAAACTTCTAGAAAAAAATTAATAAAATCTCTGGGCATTCTTAATTTGATACCCAAAGCAAAATTCTGCAAAAACGTTAAGTTAGACCTTGTAGAAATGAAATATTTTTGTTTTGTGAAAGTATTATGAAAATACATATATACTGAGAAAATCTTTGCAAATCACATATTCAACACAAGACTTGCATTCAGAGTATATAAGAAAAAAACTAAAAACTCAACGTGAAAAAATATTCAATTAGAAAATGGGTGTGCTCTGGGGCACCTGGTTGGTTCAGTCAATTACGTACCTGGCTTCAGCTCAGGTCGTAATCTCACAATTTGTGGGTTCAAGCCCCGCATCAGGCTCTGTGCAGACAGCTCAGAGCCTGGATCCTGGAGCCTGCTTCAGATTCTGTCTCCCTCACTCTCTACCCCTCCCCTGCTTATGCTGTCTCTCTCTGTCTCTCAAAAATAAATTAAAATGCTTTAAAAATTAAAAAAGAAAAGAAAATGGGTGTGTGTAGTCATTTCAGCAAAGAGGACATGTAGATGTGTCATACGAGAACATGAAAGGGTGCTCACCTCCATTAGCCATGAAGTAACTGCAGACCAAAAAAAAAAAAAAACCACAATAAGGTATCACTACAGAACTACCAGAAAGGATTTTTAAAAAATTAGTGATAATACCAAATGCTAGCAAGAAGTCAAGAAACTAAACCACCCATGCATTGTTGGTGGGAATGTGAACAGTACAGCCATGCACCCTGTGGAATAATCTTGCAGTTCTTTTTAACCCTCAAACCAGACTTGCCGCATGACTCAGCAACCGCACTATTGGACAGTGACCCCAGAGCAACGAAAACTTCCCCTCATGCAGAAACATGTACTAGGTGCTTACAGTGGCTTTATTAATGGTAGCCGGAAACTGGAAATTACTTAGATACCTTTCCATGGTTCAACAGTTAACAAGTTGTGGTGCATCCATACGTGGAACACTACTTGGCAATAAAAAGGACTGAGATATTGTTACGCACAGCAACTTAGATGAACCTCAAGGAAATTATGCTGAATGAAAAAAACAATCTTAAAGGGATATATATCTCATGTTCCCATTTATATAACATTTTTGAAATAACAATAGAGATGAAGAACAGATTAGCAGGGTTAGGTATGTGGGGGGTGGAGGCGGTGTGACTGTAAAGGGGCAGCACCAGTGAGTTAACACCATTGCCGTGGCAGTCACCTGAAACTACATGTGTGATAAAATTGTGAGTCCCACGGACACACAAATGAGTACATGCACAACCAGCGAAATCTGAAAAAGCTCCCTGGGTTGTTCCAAAGTGGATTTCCTGGACTGTGTATAGTTTGGGACTATTATAAATAAAACTATTAAGAACATTCTTCCACAAGCCTTTTGGTAGACGTATATTTTCATTTCTCTTAAGTAAATACCAAAGAGCGCGGTGGAGGGTCAAATGGCAGAAATATGTGTAACTCACCATGAAACGCTGGGACTGTTTTCCAAAGTGGTTGTGCTCTTTGGGGTCTCGGGTCCTCCACATCCTCTCCACTTACATAAATTTCTAGGAAATGCAAACTAACTTACAGTGACAGGAAGCAGGTCAGTGGTCGCCTGGAGACGTAGAGGTAGGTGTGGGGAGGGGCAGGAAGGAGGAAAATTTTGGAGGTGATTAAAATGCACATTCTGTTGGTTGTGGTCATGGTTTCAGGGGTGTGTGTGTGTGTATGTGTGTGTGTGTGTGTGTGTGTGTATGTCAAAACTAATCAAAATGTCTACTTCAAATATGTGTTATTTAATGTATATCAATTGTACCTCAATAATCCTGTTTTCAAGGGAAGACTAGCCTCCCACAAAGAAAACCCCAGGCCCAGGGCCAATAAAATCAGCAATGTGTACAAAGCATAGTAATGGTGCCCACGGTGGCTTCTTGTCAGGAGTGCGAAGTTGGTTTGCCATCAGAAAATCCATCACTGTAATTTGCCACACTGAAATACTAAGGGAGAAAAATAATATTATCATTTTAAAAGAAGTAAAAAGTTTTATATTTTAAAAATCCCATTTATTACAATAAATAAATACTTTGCAAACTAAAAATAGCAGGGAACTCCCTTAATCTGATAACATGTATCACTGAAAAGCCCCATGGCAAGTGTGCTGCTCTGTGAGGCCAGAGACAGCACCGGGCAGCCCTGCCCGCCTTGTCCACCTCTGCTGGGCCCTGGGGGCCCTCATCGGCACAGGCAGTTAGGAGAAGGAAGTTGTAGGACAGGAAATAGGGGTGAAGCCCTCATTACCCACAGACAGTGCCACCGGGAATGCAGGGAATCCAGAAGAATCTGCAGATAAGTTATAATTCATGACAAAGTTTACTTAGCAAGCTCACTGGACACAGTCAATAAACAAAAAGCCACTATTTTTCTGCATAAGAGCAACAAACAGAAAATGAATTATTTTAAATAGCTACCACTTATAAAAGCAACAAAAATATTAAATATCTAGGAATTACTCTAATGAAAAATGTAGAAAACCTTTAACGAACAACTGAGACATCACAGCAAAGTTTAAATAAGAATGGAAATACGCCAACTTTATGGGTCAGAAAGGTCTATCTTCCTTTTTAATGTTTATTTCTTTATTTTGAGAGAGACAGAGAGACAGAGAGAGACAGAGAGAGAACAAGCAGGGGAGAGGCAGAGGCAGAGAGAGAGAATCCCTAGCAGGCTCTGCACTATCAGCACAAAGTCCTTCGTGGGGCTCAATCTCCTGAGCCAAGATCATGACCTGAGCTGAAACCAAGAGTCAGAAGCTTAACCGACTGAGCCACGGAGGTGCCCCAGAAGACTCAATCTTGCAAAGACATAAAAAATTCCCCAAATTAGCTACTGAAAGAGGGAGCCTGGACCTGACAGATTGACTGTAGAATTGACATGGACTCCCAAATGGGCGGGCATAGCGATCAAGCCCACTAGAAGCAGAATCGTGCAGCCCCATTTGGATTAGCACTAATGCAGTTGTGGGGGCTCCAATGCATGTTGACGAGCCAATGTGGACAGAAGCAGACAGAAGGGCTAGGAGGGGATTCTTCACCTCTTGAAGGCCAGTGACAGGAGGGGTGGCCTCCTGCCCAGCTGACAGGTACCCTAGAGCCAGCAAGAAGCGGGGTGAGGACAGGCGGGTTCTGCTACCAAGAGGCAGAGAGTATAGGCTGCAGGGCTGGGGCTTCCTTCCCTTTTGCTTCTCAGATGGGAGGCTGGAGCCTGTGTCCATGCTGACGTTAGAAAGCAGAAGAGAAAGAAGGTGAAGACCCAGCAGCAAAAGCCAGGGAAAGGCCCTTAAGGGTTGGGGGCCAGGTCCAGAGCTCAGCAGAGCCTGGAGCAGGGAAGCCCCCAGGATGTGTGTGCATAAAGATAAAGTGTCTGAAGTAGGATGTCAAAGTCGCTGCCCCTTGGCTTGTTTTCTGAGAAGGGGGAGGGTCTGGGGTTTAGTCCCCTGCTGCAGGGGACTGCGGACTCTGTAGGGGACAGCGGTGAGCACCAAGGTCGAGGGGGATGGTGGGCCCCGGTGCTGGGCACCCACCGAGGTGGGACTAAGGTGCTGTGGGAGTGACCATGAGAAATGGGCAGGACCTCCATCTCCACAGCTCGGATCCAGAGGAGAAGTTCTGGGTGGTAGGAAGCCAGGGCTGGCTGTGGAAAGGGGCTGAGTGGTCATGGGGAACCAGGAGGCTGGGGAGCTGTGAGTCAGAAGGCTTGTCTGTGGGTGCTGGGGTTTCCAAGAAGAAAATCTCCACCCACCCACCAGAGTCTTCAACAAACCAACAGGAAGTCCTGTGGCCGGGCAGCCCAAGATACACCCTGCCTGGACACAGCCTGTGGATGGCCCCTCAGCCCACTGCTGGAGACAGGCCAGGCTCCTGGGGGGTGCGGGGGGGTGGGATTTGCACCAGGCAGGAAGCCCCGAGCAGACCAGGGTGGGGCGGGGGGACACTCATACAGGTCAGAGAGCCTCCTCCCTTGGAAGGCTGCAGCCACCTCTCTGCAAAGCTACCTGGTTGGCACAGGTGGAGCCCAGGGCACCGAGGCAGGGAGAGTGGTCAGCCTTGCCCAGGAGCTACAGCAGCCCCCCTGCAGCATATCTGGGTGTCCTTTCTTGGTCACTTGCACTGGCCATGCTTTCAGTCACCTGACACTGCGCCTAAAGAGTCTCGTCCAGCATGCGGGGAAGCCCCTCACCAGCACGGGTGAGGAGTAGCCTACAACAATGGAAGAGAACCAGCCTGCTCCCCACTCCATCCTTGACCTTCCTCTGGGTGACACCCTGGCAGACCCCAAATGCCCACCTCCAGGAGGTTCTGAGCTCTGGACTCACATGTCCACACCCCCACCTAACTTCCCCTCATCTCTAAATCCTCACACCGAAAACTTCCTCCTGACCCCCTGGAGACCCCCCCAAACCCACCGATCCCACATCATTGGACTCCTCACTCTTGCACCCCACCCGGATCCATCAGCAAATCCAGCAACACCCTGCCCCACCGCAGTGACCATCAGCACAGACTGCAGCCTGCGCCCCATCTGGACCCCGCCAGTCTGTTCTCCCTAGCAGCCCTGCTCTGCCCAGAACCTGACCCATCTCGAGGGCACCACCAGGCCGCACCCACCTCAGAGCTGGGCTGCCAACCCCTCCCCAGCTCTCCAAATCCAGCCTGTCCCACCACCCCCAGCACACAGAAGCCATCCCATACCCCACCCGGGAGCCCAGGCTCTCTCCCCGAATCTGCAGCATTCTGGACAAGCTGCAACTGCACCCCGTATCTCCTCCGTGTCCCCGCTGGTGGGAGCACCCTTCCCCAATCCCACTTGTTGGTTAGGAACTTGTTTGCCCAGTGCTGTGTCTGGGGTCCAGGGCCCACCTGAGACACTGTAAGGGGCCAACAGACACCCCTGAGTACATGTGACTTCTTCAAAATGACTTAGGGGCCCACCTTGTGTGGCTCTCACAGTGACCAGCTGGAGAGCAGGCAGGTGGGTGACGGTGAGGCAGGCCTGGAGCCTCAGCCCCAAGCACTCTGAGGACACAGCACGGAGCCCATTCAGGAGAGCAGGGCCTCGGACCAGCCTGGGCCTGCTCCTCACCCACAGTTCTGGTGGGGTGGGCGCAGAGATTTCTGGGCCCCTCTGCTGCACTGCGCTGCTGCTGGTGACTCCCTGTACCCACATTGCACCCCCGTCAGGCCCTGTCCTATGTCCACAAGGAAGCCAGGGAGGGGCACAGGTTTCCATCTGGGCTCTGATTCTGGCCACTTCGGCTGACGAAGCTGGTCCCAGGGGGTGCGGGTCCCTGAGCAGAGTCCGGAGGGGCTTCCCAGGAGGAGCTGTCGGTGTCTTGGGCCCCAGCCCTGGGACAGCGGAGAGGGATGCCACTCTGCCTGGTTCCCGCTCTACCTGTCTCTCCTGTGAGACCTTCTCGAGTGAGCAGGTTGTGAGTGAGGGCTGAGGCAAGCTCTCCATTTGTCCCTTGGTTATGCTTTAGACACACACTCGTTCGTGGCCCGGAGGCCTGGGAGGTCCTTGGCTCCTCGGCTGCCTGGAATCCCCCCATGCAGAGGGGATGTTCCCAACAGCTGTGGACCAGGGGCCCCCTGTCCTTTCCTCCAAACCTGACTCCTGCTCCTGTGAAATGTGGACTGTGGAGGAGGTGCGTGTTTCTGTCTGGAGCAGCAGTGGCTGTCTCTGAGTGGAGGTCTCTCTCCGTGAGGAGGGATCTTCGCAGCGGGCTCATCTGGTTTTGGGTCTTCCAAGCTCTGTCCTGGACCTACATGCTCACGGTATGTGGCCTTCCTGGGAGGGGGAGATTCATGGGGCCAACAGCCAGCACTGCTGAGAGCAGCTGAGAGCCGGACACAGCTTTGTCAGAGCCCGTGGTCAGCCTCCGTCACCTCTCATGCCGAGCCCCCTCTCAGCACTCAAGGACCAGGTAGGGACCCACGTTTGCTGAGTCCCTGGCTGGAACAGACTGAGTCCTCAGGAAAGCCAGGGAACTGTGAGACCCTCCCCTCTACCGCTGAGGAGCTGGGGCTGGGAGTTGAGAGCAGAAGGCAGGGCAGGGCTGGGACTCCAACCTTGATGTCCCATCTAAAGCGGGCAGTCTCTGCACAGGTGGAAGCTGAAAGGTGCATGGGTCTGTGTCCAGTGCATACCTGAGTGTGCACTTGCATGTGCACCCGTGTCTGTGGGTGCCTGTGTGAGCCTCTGCTCACGAGTGCATTGTGTGCCCACGCATGTGATGGCTGGGAGTGTATCCCCGTGTCCGTGTGTGTCTGTGGCAGAATGTATGGCTCCTGAGGCTTGGGCGGTAGGGGCTGGTATCTGTCTGTCTCCTGGGCAGGGCAGGGTCTGTAGGGGCATCTGTGTGTCCAAGTCATGGGTGCCAAGGATCAGATCTGGATCAGATCTGGATCTGCTGGGGGTCAGGTATGTTGTCTGGCTGGCAGGAGCCTGGCGTCTGCATGAACACCTGCGTTGGGGGCCTGTGCATCTGGGTGCGGAGGTTGGTATAGCTTTGACTCAGGATGCCTGGGTGCCTGAGCGAACCTGTTTGGGGGAGGGGCGGACGTGTCACTGTACCCATGTAAAGTCTGGGGAGCACACACGGAACATCACAGTGGAAACTGGGGACTAGCCGTTTGTCTGCTCCTCTGGGGCTCCTCTGCTCCTCTGGAACTCGGGACTCCCGATGAAACACACCAGTCTCCTATCCCTTCTGCTAAGGTGACAGTTTTGCTCTTTCACACAAACAGGCACTGGATGAGAGAGACCTTGGTTCCACGTCCAACAGCTGATCAGTGGCAGGTCTGAGCAGACGCTCCTGAGGTCATCAGGAGTCAAGCAGGGGAGAAATAGAGCCCCAGACACAGGGCAGCCGAGCCCCGGGATCTGGCCAGGCCACCCGAGTGAACGTAGCAGGTGCACAGGCTTTCTGTGGTCCTCAGAGCTGGTGCGTCCCCACCCCTCGTGGGATGCTGGGTCCCACTCTGACCCCATGGGACATCTGATTTCCCATCCCAGGTACGGGAGTCTTGGGGAGGGTGGGGTTTGAACCAGAGCCTCCTGTCCCAGAGCCACACCCTAGAACTCTGGGCTCTGCTGCCTCTTGAAATCTCGGGAGGATGAAAACCCCTTGCTCCTTCAGGCAGATACGGGCAGCACGCCGGGAGAGAGGCAAAGGACCTGTGGCCACTCAAGGCCAGAGGCGGGAGGAGCCCTGGAGAGTTCTGGGGTTCCGGGAAGAGGCAAGAAGCTGAGAAGAGCTGGGGCCTGGGCTGGGGGCAGCTCACCCTACCAGGTTCTGGGCTCAAGGGCCTCCCCAGAAGAGGCATCTACGCCATCAGGGCAGGAGGCCCACCCTCCACACCCCACGCAGCCCCAAGCGCAGGTCTGAGGCCTCAGTGAGTAATGCCCTCCGAGGGCTCACAGCAGCGCTCACTTCGGCAACACATTTACTAAAATTGAGGGCTCATGGCAGCAAGATGCAGAACAGAAGCCAAGAATGTGTAGCCACATGGATGGACCTTGAGGGTGTTATGCTGAGCGAGATAAGTCAGGCAGAGAAGGGCAGATACCGTATGTTTGCACGTATAGGAGGATTAGGAGGAATTTAACGGAAGACCCTGGGGGAGAAGAAGGGGGAAATGGTGGGGAGAGGGAGGGAGGCAAAGCATGAGAGACTCTTGAATGCTGAGAACAGACTGAGGGCTGATGGGATGGGGGGAGGGGAAGGGGGTGATGGGCACGGAGGAGGCACTTGTGGGGATGAGGACTGGGTGTTATATGGAAACCAACCTGACAATAAACTATTTAAAAAGGAAAAAAAATAAAAATAAAAATAAAAACTAGGAAAAAAAAAAAAAGAACAGAGGCTGAGGTAAGAGTCTCCGGTTTGTGTCCTCCAAACCCATTTTCCATGTACTAGCCAGCTGGTTTCCGGAAACTGTTACTTCCACATCAGGTGTGTGGATGCACTCAGGGTGCAGGTGGGAAGCTGAAACCCCAGCCATTCTCCAGCCAAGTGGATTGTTTTTGACACGGGTTTTGGAGATCTGGAGGCACAGCCTATGGCCTGCAGGGACATTCCCAGAACAGATGGTCCTGGCTGATGTGGGTCAGAGCGTAGGGGAGCATTTCGGGGAGCCTCTGAGCCAGGAAACCCGTGGGTAGGCGAAAGGGGAACACTCAGGGGTGAAGGAAACTGACATCTGTTTGTAGGGTCTGCCCCCACCAGTGCTGTGAAGCAGGTCCCTGTGGCGACGAGGAAGCCGCCTGCCAGTCCGGCCCCTCTTGATTCCTCGGCCATCCCTGCGGGGGATGCAGTCGAGGGGCCCAGGGAGTCGTGGGCCTGAGGGCCCCCCTGCATAGCTGTGGCCATACCACAGAACCATACATGGACAGAACCATACAAGTCGCAGGTGGGCTCAGGTGGCAGAGGGAGGTCTGGACCCCCAGAGCCCATGGGGGGTGGGGCTCAGCTGCTGGCAGCTCCTGGGAGTGTGCCGCTCACCTGGCCAGGCCAGGGTGTCAAGGGGACCCAGGGTGGGAAACCCCCTGGGACCCTGAATTCTCCTAGGGAACAAGCACCCCAGGAGTGGCCGTGTTCCGTGTCCGCCCCGTGGCACAAGCCCACGCACGTCCTCCTCAGCATCCCGTCCCTCCTGGAGGTGTGGTACCCCTGCCATCAACCTGCAGGGCAAGCTCTGGCTGTCATCGTGAGCACAGGTGAGGAAGCCATGTCTCAGAGCAGCAGATGCCCCCCGCCCCGGCAGGAAGACAGCAGGAGCCCAGCTCTTCCCCGTCCACTCCAGGCCGCCTGCCCCACGACACCCATTTTCCTAACCTGGGTGACCTTGGCCACGGTCTCCCCCATCCTGCGGGGACCCATCCACACCTGTTAGCAGGTCCCCAGCCTGGGCCTCTGAGCTGTTCTCACAGGGCCCAGCACCCCACAGCCTTGGTCCTGTCTGCGGCCAGACAGGGCCAGTGGCCCCAGGGCAGAGCCCAGCTCCCACCCAGTGCCTGAGGGGAACACGTGATGCCTCAGGCCCACGCGTGGGCAGCAGAGCAGGGGCCGTGGCCTCCAGCACCCCACTCGCCAGCCAGCATCTGACCCACTGTCTCTGCCACCAGGGGCACACCATGTCTGTCGGGGACAATCACTCGGAGGTGACAGAGTTCATCCTGGTGGGCTTCCCGGGCTCGCTGGGCCTGCACGTGTGCCTGCTGGTGCTGTTCACGCTGGCATACACACTGACGGTCACAGAGAACGTGGTCATCATCGCCGTGATTCGGGTCAGCCCCCCGCTGCACAAGCCCATGTATGTCTTCCTCAGCAACCTGTCCTTCCTGGAGGTGTGGTACGTCTCTGTCACCGTGCCCAAGATGCTACTCAGCCTGGCGGAGCCCCAGTTCCGATACATCTCCTTCGCGGGCTGCATGGCGCAGCTGTATTTCTTCCTGGCGCTGGCCTGCACCGAGTGCACGCTCCTGGGCGTCATGGCCTACGACCGCTATGTGGCCATCTGCAGCCCCCTGCGCTACCCGGCCATCATGAGCCCCAGCCTCTGCAGCTTCCTGGCCGCCAGCTCCTGGCTCTCAGGCTTCACCATCTCCCTGGGAAAGGTCTTCTTCATCTCACGCCTGGGCTACTGCGGCCCCAACATCATGAACCACTTCTTCTGTGATGTGTCCCCCCTGCTGAACCTGGCGTGCTCCGACATGTCTGTGGCAGAACTGGTGGACTTCCTCCTGGCTCTGCTCATCCTGCTGGGGCCGCTGCTGCTCACCATCTTCTCATACACCGCCATCCTCAGCACCGTGCTCCGCATCCCATCTGCTGCCGGCCGCCACAAGGCCTTCTCCACGTGTGCCTCGCACCTGGCAGTGGTGGTCATCTTCTATTCTGCCTCCCTCTTCATCTACGCCCGGCCACGCGCCATCTACTCCTTTGACCTCAACAAGGTGGTGTCTGTGGTCTACACAGTGCTCACACCCCTGCTCAACCCCATCATCTACTGCCTGCGGAACCAGGAGGTCAAGGAGGCCCTACGCAAGGCGGTACAGAGGGCGGCCCAGGCCCTGGGTTTCTTGTCCTAGAGGCTTCCCTAGGACCCCACACTCCCTCGGACCCACTCCAGACCTCTGTGTCTCTGGTTTATTTCCTGAGTGGCTCCAGTGGGGTGAGGGGCTGGAGGCAGAGTCCTTCCTGTCCCTCATCTGAGTGGGACCTGCCCAGGACACAGCCTTGGTGACCACCCCAACCCGGCTCATCCCTTCCCAATGCCTGGAACAGGTGCCCCGTGTGGAGCCCCCTCACCATGACCCTGTGCCACACAAGGTATCATCCTGGGACACTTTACAGCTACTGCTGCAAGGGTGCCCATACCTCCGTTCCAGGTGGGGACCCCCTGTCCCCCACATCATGTAGGAGCAGAGTGGCCCGGACGCAGGCCTGGCCCCACCTCCTTGCAGGTGGCCGCGGCTGGGCACTCCCTCCTCTAATCAGGCCCCGAGGCCCGTCCGCTGCAGCACCATTACCCTCTGCAGTTATTGGGCCACACAGGCAGATGCCAAGGGCAGGTGTGTTGACAACACAGCAGAGCAAATAAGGCTCCAAGGAGTAGAGGATATTCCCAAATGAAAACCAGAACAGCCCACTGCAACAGGCATCTCCTGACCAGTGTCCTGTGACCAGAGTCCCCGTGGCCAGTGTTCGTCTCTGTTGAGAGCAGATGGAGTAAGCAAGGCCGGGCTCAAAAGTATATGCAGGCCCTGAGCCTGCAGCCCTGCTTCTCGCCATGCTAGGCACTGGGGGTGGTCCCGCCAGGGACTCGCACTGCTCAGCCCCTCCCACCTCCTCTGACCATCTGCCAGACTGTGGCCTCCCTGCTCTGTGAACATGGCATAGGAGCCCCAATGGCCAGGGGAGACGGGATGGCATCCATGCCCACTACGCACCCAGCTGACCGGGGAGAGCAGGACCTGGGTCTCCCCAGAGGAGCCCTTACCTGCTCTCCTGATACGGCCGGTGCCCTGGCTTCAGAAGGCACTCCATCTGAGCAGATGACTGTAGTGGTGCCATGAGCTTCCCATGGCGGCTTCTCGAGTCACGAGGCCTGGCCCCAGCCTGTGCTGCAGACACAGCCTGGCAGTTGGTCAGAAATCTTGTGGTGCCTGTGCAGGATTTCAGGTAATAATTGTCAACTGTGCTGGCCAAGGTTGGGAAAACCTAGAATGTTCATCTTGTGCAATGGATGGTGGGCACTTTGAGCTACACTCACAGAAACACACTAGAGACTGAGGGTCCAGGCCACTCATTCAGCACACCCTAGGCTCAGGGGGTGTGATGGGCCTAGTGCTGACCAGGCCCCACTTCGAACACAGTGTTACCAAGGTCAAGGGCTCGCGTAGTACAGGGCAGCGAGGTGGCAGCAGTCTGTTGAGTTAGAAGGTGATGCTGGGCCACGAGAGGCTCTCTGTTGTCCCAGGACACTGCAAGGAGTGGGGGGGGGGAAGTCCCCAGTTAGTCCCTTGGGCCAAGACTATGGGCAGAGCTAAGCATGGAGCTGGAGCTGACCACGGACAGACCAGCCCTGACCCACAGCCCACTGTTGCGTCCTTACCACGGTTCTTGGCACAGGCCCCACTGTCATGGTGGCCACTGGGACAGAGCAGATGTCCCATGCAAGGTGCCTGTAAGTCTAAAATTCCAGGTACCTCCCTCTTTTGTAATGGATATGCTTCCAAATCAAACTTCTATAACGTGATTGCTTTAGAAAATGAGGTGAACATACTATTGGCTCACTGGTTTGTCAATTTATAAAGCAAGTGTTGAGCGCCAGCCTCTCACTTGGTGCTGTGTGGCCCTGCAGAGACCAGCTGGGTCAGGGGAGTCACAGCCTGGCTTAGACACCCAGAAGCAACAGACACAGCTCAGGTCTGGGCCCGCCACACAGCAGGGCCTCCAAGGCACGAGGGACACAGGACCTGGTCCAGGCGGAGCATGGGTGCCGTGGATCCAGGCCCAGCGAATGTGGAGTACGCCACAGGAGACCAGCGATGTCATGAGCATATCCCCAGAGAAGGTGCTGGGGTGCAAGGCCACCAGCCTGACTGATAAGGCGCTACCTGAACACCGTCCTGCAGCGCTGGAAGCCACTCAAGAGCTAAAAAAGAGACGTGCTCCCACCTTCATGTTGGAGGGACAGGTCTGCAGCTGGGCCAGAGGGGGGTCAGCGACGCCAGGCGAGAGCCCACCTTGAGTGCACCCGGAGAGGTCAGAGACTGGGCGGAGAGGGGAGCCAGCATAAGGAGCCCAATCAGGTGGCTAAGAATCACAGATGGGACCCCAGTGTTGGCTTGGGTTGCTGTGCAGGGGCCCGAAACAGAAGACAGAGCAGAGATGGGGGGGAAGGAGGCCAGGGCCTGCTGGAGGGGTTCATGGGCTCTTGGACTCGGGTCTATGCAGAGCCAGTGAAAGCACAGCCACATAAAATCATATTTGAGTGTCTAGAAGAGTGTTCTTTTTCTTAAAATTTTTAAATATTTATTTATTTTTGAGAAAGAGAAACAGGCAGACCACAAGCAGATGAGGGGCAGATAGAGAGGGAGACACGGGATCTGAAGCAGGATCCAGGCTCTGAGCTGTCAGCACAGAGCCTCACACGGGGCTCAAACCCACAAAGGTGAGATCATGATCTGAGCGGAAGTTGCATGTTTAGCCAACTGAGCCACCCAGGTGCCCCTCGAGAAGATTGTTCTAACTTGTTCTGACATGTTCTGACAGAACATGGGGTGTGGGGCACGTGGGATGCGGGGCACAGAGTGGAAGCGGGAGCCCAGGAATGAGGCAGGACTGTGAGGCTACAGAGCCACCTACGGGAGAAGCCTGAGGTCTGTGCCACCTGAGGCTGGCGGCCAGCTGTCCATCCACCCAGACGGGCAGGTCTGAGGAGGCGGACCCTGGAAAGCGCGAGAAGTAGTCCAGATCCTGGCTATGGAGCTCCAGAGAAAAGTGACCGGAAACGACTTTGAGGGTCGTCAGCTTATAGACGGTGAGCAGTGGGAGTAGGAGGTCACCAGCCAGGGGTGAAGCAGAAAAGCACCCTCAGCAAGGGCGCACTGAGGCCGGGAGACATGGCCCACAGCTGCCCCAGGCCCCAGGTCCCCATAAGGCGCCAAGTGAGGACTGACCTGTTCCATGGGGTTTGCTAGCAGAGGACTTGTCAGGTGTGAGAGGGAGCGGGGGTGCGGGAGGGGCTACCCTGCCAGGTCAGCTGGAGAGGGGGTGTTGGAGGGGCACTGTCTGGGTGGGCGGCCTGCTTATTGCCCAGCAGGCCGGTGGGAAGAGCTTGAGGAGGGAGGGGTTGAGGCAAAAGGGACAGAGCCCATTCAGGGCAGGAGCGAGATGCAAGGGACAGGCCAGGGCCTCAGCTGGGAGGGAACCCAGCCATCAGCAATCCCAGTTCCAAGCAAGGTCCCTGGGAGGAGTCTCCCTACCAGACTCCATAGTGCTGCAAGGAGCAGCCTCCCCTGAGCTGGCCCCTTCTCCCCAGGCCATGCCCAGTCCAGGATGATTCTCAACCCCCCCCCCACACCCCAAACGCAGCGGCAGAGCCCTGTCCTGGCCACCAGGCCCTTCAACAGCCCCTGCTCCACACATACCCACCCCCACCAAACTGCTCCTCCAGGGGGACAGAGAGACCTCACGCTGTAATGCTGGCATCCACCTGCACTGACCTCACAGGTCCCCCTTCCCGTCCCCCTTCACGTTGTCCCCAAGCAGGACCCCTGCTGGGGCCACCCTGGAGTCACCCCTCATCCACTCAATCGACCCCACCATCAGACTCCTATTGTCCACAAGCCAAATTCCCAAATCCTTACTGGGTCCCTGTGATCCAGGCCTCACCAACCCCTACGTAGGTCCTGTGATCACCAGGGCATCCCCATCTGCCCCTGTCAGGCACCAGCCCCCACCCAAGGACACTGAGGGGGACCGTCCCCTCTTACAAGCTTGACCCCAAGTGGGGCTCACACAGAAAGACATCCCCTACACTGCCCCAGCTCCCCGGTGTCCACCTGGATCGGTCCACCCACTGGATTCATGTGTCCCTGCCCCCCGGGGGGACGGAAACACCCTGCAGGCCATGCTGCGCTGTCCGCATGTGCCCGGGTGCAGGGACCAAGACCAGGTGAAAAGGCAGCCGTAGGGCTGGTGGCCGGAGAGCGGCCCCTGCATCCACTGGGAGCGTCCAGCTGGCTCCTTCCTCATCCGGGCCAGAGCTGCCTAAACTATCTGCCTCATCTGATGCTCCATTTGTTCTGTTTTCTCAGACTCTGGAAGATGGATATTTCTACTCCTTCTCTTCTCGCTGTGAAGCCAGGAGCCATGGCAGCAGACACAGAAAAGGCCTCTACCCCTGTCTGAGCAGCGGTGGGAGGCCAGACTCCCTGGCCCTGCAGTGTGAGCCAGACCTGCCCCATGCCCCAGCGCCGCAAGGAACAGGACGACCCACGAGGAGATGAGGAGGCAGAACTCTGTGGGCTGGAACTCCTCACCACTACCAGCCCCTCTGACACCCACCCCCCGCCAGGCCCTTTCCAAGGCCTCCTCTGTCTCCCAATGGGGACACAGTTGTCGGTTAAAGAGAGTCGATTCTCCCTCCTTAAATCCCACCAGAATGAAGAGAAAGGAACCTATAGGATAAGGACAATGACAGAGAGGAGAGCAGCAACAAACTCCAGAAGCTGGATGAATGGAGTAGACTTGGCAGATCAGAGACGACTTGAGTGCAAAGCCCAAGAGCGATGGGTTTACCACGCAGATACCTCTGACACTGTCTTTATTTGTGGCCGACGTGGTGAGCAAAGAGGAAATTCATGGAATCTAGAATAAAGCTTGTTATTCAAAAATCAATTGTGTTTCTATATACCAGTGACAAACATTAGGAAAATAAAATATTTTTCAGATGCCATTTCTACTCGTATCAAAAAAACATAAAATAGCTACAGGTAAATCTTACAAAAATGTGCAAGAACTGTACTCTCAAAACTATAAAGTATTGCTTAGAACGTTAAAGAAGACTTAAAGAAATGGAGATGTAAATGACATTAACTGGTTAAAACACTCAAAAATGTTAGGGTGACAATCCTCCCCAAATTGATCTATAGATTCAATGCAATCTCAATCAGAATCTAAGCAGGTTTCTCTTAGAGATTACCAAACTGATTCTAAAGTTTATGTGGAAAGCAAAGGACCTAGAATTTTCAAAACAACTTGAAAAAGAGCCTCATATTTGGAAAACTAACACTATCTGATATCAAGTTTTATTATAAAGCTACAGTGGTAAGATGGTGTAGTATTGGCATCAATAGAGACAAATAGATCTGCAGATCAGAGTAGAGAGACTACAGAAATGGAGCCACACATCTAAAGACAACTGATTTTTGACAAACGTGCAAAAGCAATTTAGTGGAAAAATAATAGCCTTTTCAACAAATAATGCTGGAAAATTTAGAAATCTCTTATTTCCCTAAAGTAGGCTTTGATCCATACCTCACACCATATATACTAGTAAACTCATAGTCCTAAATATAATCTAAACCTCCTAGAAGAAAACATTTGAGGAAATCTGTTTTACCTTGGGTTGGGCAAAAATTTCTTAGACATAAAAGCAAACCAAAGCCCATAAAAGAAAAAAATCATCAACTGAACTTCAACAAAATTTAAATCTTATGGGAGGTGCCTTGGTGATTGTCAGTTGAGCATCTGACTTCAACTCAGGTCATGAACTCATGGTTCATGGTTCAAGCCCCACGTGGGGCTCTGTGCTGACAGCTCAGAGCCTAGAGCTGCTTCAGATTCTATGTCTCCCTTTCGCTGTCCCTCCACTGCTCATAGTCTAATTCTCTTTCAAAAATAAATCAAAAATTTTTTTTAAATTATGGTCTTCAAAGACCCAGTTAAAATGATGAAAATACAAGCTGCCACCTGAGAGAAGATATTTTCAAATCGCTTGTCTTGGTTGGAATGTAAATGGCATAACCACTTTGGAAAACAAAGTGAAGCTTCCTGAAACATTAAACACACACCCTACCCTATGGCCCCCCCATTGCACTCTAAGGTATTTACCCAAAATAAATAAAGTATATGTCCTTTCAAAGACCTATCACTGTATGTTCATAACAGCTTTCTTTGTGATAGCCCCAAGCTAGAAACACCTAAATGTCCATCAGAAAGTAGATAAACAAATTATGGTGCATCCACATATTGGATTTATCAGCAACAAAAAGGAATGAACTATTGATACAGGCAACATAGATGGTCTCAAAGTAACGATGTCAAATGGGGAAAGTGTGATATATAAAAATGTAGGAAATACATACTGATCAACAGTGACAGAAGGCAGATCAGTGGTTGCCTGTTAAGAAGCATCAGGCAGGGGGCGCCTGGGCGGCTTAGTCAGTCAGGCGTCCAACTTTCGCTTAGGTCATGATCTCGCAGTTCGTGGGTTCGGGCCCCGCGTCGGGCTCTGTGCTGACGGCCAGCTCAGAGCCTGGAGCCCGTTTCAGTCTGTGACTCCCTCTCTCTCTGACCCTCCCCTGCTCACGCTGTCTCTCTCTCTCCTAGAAATAAATAAAAAACATTTAAAAAAAGAAAGAAAGAAAGAAAAGAAAGCAAAGAGGAAATTTGGAAAAAAAAAAAAGAAGCAGCAGCATCAGGCGGGTGGGCAGGAAGAGTGAGACCGGCCAGCCAACGGGATACACTATCTGACCCTTTCCAGAACAGGCTTGTCCTGGGGTACCTGGATGGCTCAGTTAGCTAAGCGTCCAACTCTTGGTTTTGGCTCAGGTCATGATCTCACAGTTTTGTGGGTTCGAGCCCCGCATCGGACTCTGTGCTGACAGCTCATAGCTGTCCTCTCCTCTCTCTCTCTTCCTGTCTCTCTCTGTTCCTCCTCTGCTCACGCTCTCTTTGTCTCTCTCAAAATAAATAAATTAACTTGAAAAAAATGGCTTGTCCCTGGTATAGAGCAATATTTGATGAGACTGTAATTAAGAATATTCCAGAACTGATGAACAATAGAAATCTATAGACTCGATAAAGGTCAATGAATGCTGAGCAGAATGAATACAAACCATGCCCAGACACATTATACTAAAATTACAGGACATCAAAAACAGAGAGAAACTCTTAGAAGCATCCAGGAGAAGGGCAGATGCTCCCAGGGAACTAGAAGCTGACTTTCCAGCAGCATCTGTGGAAGTCAGAGAGGCAGTGCCTTCAAGGTGCTGGAAAACCCACCAGCCTAGGATCCCGGACTCAGGGAAAATTGCACGTGGCAACCACGGCTGGTTTTCCTAAAAAGTGGGTCACTATCTAAGGTGGATATTTACCACTACGGCAGACATTCAGAACGAGCTGGCCCAGGCCTTACAGAAGAGTCCTGAGAAGTTCCTGAGTGTGGCTCTAGGGGACCAGTCTCTGGAGAGGCTGCACCCTAGGTCACCTGCCTGTGGCCAAAAGCACCTGTGTCGTCTGGAAAAGTGCTGTCTAAGTAGTCTCAGGTGACTCTCATTCCCATACATAAAAGCCTTTTCGAAAATTGCTTATTTTAAAATTATCTTCAGCTTCACATTCCACCATCTTTCCTTTAACCATCTATATTAGTTTTCCAGTGCTAGGTAATAAATTATCACAGATTAGGGCCTCACAACTGTTTATTGTCTCATAGTTTCCACAGGCCCTCTGCTCAGGGTCTCTCCAGACTGTGGTCAGATGTCAGCTGGGGCTCCGCTGGGGTGAGACCCACTTCCAAGCTCCCTCAGGCTCTTGGCAGACTCAGAGGGAGTCCCACAGAAGCTGTCATCACTGGGGTGATGTCTCACCCACTTTGCATGTCTGCATGTTCCCATCCACCCTAAGTGCCTTATGTTGTCCCCAAAATTCATTAATAAAAATGAATTGGAGACAAGCTGGGTTCACTCGGCAGTCTAGAGGTCTTTTGCCCAGAAAACTGTTGGCCACATTTGTACCCAAGCATTTCCAGTGCTTCACCTTTTTAAAGTCCTCTTTCAAAAAGCCTTTATTCAAATTACAGAGAAGAGGAATATATGTCAAATTTTAACAAAGGTAGAATTTGTTGTTAGCAATGTAGTTTCATACTAGGATAAATGTGAGGTGTAATGTTTTTCTTTAAAATGTTGAATTTTTAAAAATTTATTTATTTATTTTGAGAGAGAGCAAGGGAATGAGCACAAGACAAGGCAGAGAAGGAGAGACAGAATCCCAAGGAGGTTCTGTGGCATCAGTGCAGAGCCTGACCCTCAATCTCACAAACTGCAAGATCATGACCTGAGCTGAGATCAAGAGTTAGATGCTTAACCGACTGAGCCACCCAGGCCCCTCTAAACGTTGACTTTTAGGGAACAACTCAATGGCTCAGCCAGTTGAGAGTCTGACTCTTGATTTCAGCTCAGGTCATGGTCTCATGGTTCATGAGTTTGAGCCCCATGTTGGGCTCTGCACTGATAGCATGGAGCCTGCTTCAGGTCTCTTTCTGTCTCCTCTTCCTTCCCACTCTCTCTCAAAAATAAATAAACATTTTAAAACGTTGACTTTTTAAAAAAATTTTTTTAAATTTATTTCTGAGAGAGAGAGAGAGAATGAGCAGGGGAGGGTCAGAGAGAGAGGGAGACACAGAATCTGAAGCAGCTCCAGGCTCCAAGCTCACTGCCAGCACAGATTCAGACGTGGGACTCGAACCTATAAATCATGAGATCATGACCTGAGCCGAAATCAGATGCCTAACCAACTGAACCACCCAGGCGCCCCTTAAAATGTTGACTTTTGAAAATGTTCATTGTAGGGACGTCTGGGTGGTTCAGTTGGTTAGGCATCCGACTTCGGCTCAGGTCATGATCTCGCGGTCTGTGGGTTCAAGTCCCGCATCAGGCTCTCTGCTAACAGCTCAGAGCCTGGAGACTGTTTCAGATTCTGTGTCTCCCTTTTCTCTGCCCCTCCCCTGTTCATGCTTTGGCTCTCTCTCTGTCTCAAAAATAAGTAAGCGTTAAACATTTTTTAAAAAATGTTCATTGTAATACTGCCAAATAAATCTAGATTTATCTTTAATTTTCTAATGTTTATTTATTTTTGAGAGAGATCTAGAGACAGTATGAGCTGGGGAGGGGCAGAGAGACAGAGGGAGACAGAATCTGAAGCAGCTCCAGACTCTGAGCTGTTAGCACAGAGTCCGTCACAGGGCTCCAACCCGCGAATTGCAGAATCATGACCTGAGCCTAGGTCAACACTTAACCAACTGAGCCACCCAGGTGCCCCTGTCCAGATTTTATTTTTAACCATAGAGTAATTCCTGAGAAATGTTTAGGTTATATGCCTCAAACTGACAGACACTGTGTTTTATGCTTTTGTATATGCCCTAATACAATGTACCAAGTACACCCCTAAGTCCCACTGAACAACTGATGATTGGTTGGATAATAAAGAACTTGGTTCGGCAGCACCTGGGAGTTTGGTCAGTTAAGCATCTGCCTGTTGGTTTTGGCTCAGGTTATGGTCTCTCAGTTCATGTGTTCGACCCCCACATCAGGCACTAACAGCTGGGAGCCTGCTTGGGTTTCTATCTCTCTCCCCAACCCTCTGCCCCTCCCCAGCTTACACTGTCCTGTCTCTGTCTCAAAATGAATAAATAAATTAAAAAAAAAAAAAAAGAACTTGCTTTGGAAGAAGGAAAAAGGTCGTGTTCACTCTCAAGAATTATACAGTAGGGGGACATGGGGCCACCCCGGGCTCTGCCACCACAACCTTCTCCTTTTCTCAAATTTTCAAGTGCACACCCCAGTGTTGTCCATGTGAGCAGTGTTGTGTGGCAAATCTCTAGAACTTACTTGTGTAACTGAGACTCTGTGCCCATTGAACCACAAGTCCCTGTCCACCTGGCCAGCTCCTGGAAACCACCACTCTACTCTGTTTCTATGAATTAGACTTTTCTAGGTGCCTCGTGGAAGTGGAACCATGCAGTATTTGGCCTTCTGTGTCTGGCTTATTTCATTTAACATGATGTCCTCCATGTTCACCCATGTGATCACATAAGGCAAGATGTCCTTTACTAAGGATGAATAATATTCCCCTGTATGTATGTGTGTATATGTGTGTATGTGTGTATACATGTGTGTGCATGTGTGTCTATTTATGTGTGTACATGTGTATGTGTGCATATGTGTGTATGCATGTGCATGTATTTATGTGTGTATATGTGTGTATATATATACCTGTATATGTGTGTGCATGTATATATGTGTGTGTGTGTATATGTGAGTACATGTGTATGTATATGTGTGTATATGTATATGTGTGTATACATGTGTGTATGCATGTGTATATATGTATATATGTATGTGTGTGTACTTATATTTGCATTTAAGTGTGCATATGTATATTTTATGTGTATATGTATATGTGTGTATATGTGGGGGTATATGTGTGTGCATATATGTATATATGCAGATGTATGTGTGCATGTGTCTACATATTTGCATGTATATGTATGGGTATATGTTTGGGTATATTTGCATGTGTGTGTGTGTGTGTGTGTGTGTGTGTCCACACATCTGTTGATGGACACTTAAGTTGTTTCTGTGTCTTTATTATTGTAATGAACATGGAAATGCAGACAATCTTTTCATTCTGTTAGCTGCTTCCTTTGCTGTTCAGAAGACTGCCGTTTGACATTGCCCCGCTCATCTATTTCTGGTTTTTGCTGCTTGTGCTTTTGGCGTTGTGTCCTAAATGTTACTGTCAAGACTGATGTCATGAAGGTTCTCCCCCGTGTTTTCTCCTAGGGGTTTTACAGTTTCAGGTCCTGTGGGTGTTTTTTTAATTTAAAAAAAATTTTTTTTAATTTATTTCTGAGATAGAGACAGCGTGAGCAGTGGAGGGTTAGAGAGAGAGACACACACAGAATCTGAAACAGTCTCCAGGCTCTGAGCTGTCCGCACAGAGCCCGATGCAGGCTTGAACTCCAAGACTGAGATCACGACCTGAGCCGAAGTCGGACGCTTAACCAACTGAGACTCCCAGGCGCCCCCCAGGTCCTGTGTTTAAATCTCTAATCCATTCTGAGCTCATTTATGTGTATGGTGTAAAACAAGGGTTCAATTCTATCCTCTTGCATGTGGATCTCATTTTCCAGAAACAAGTGTTGAGGAGGCTGTCCTTCCCTATGTGTGTTCCTGGTTCCTTGCTGAAGAGCGGTTTGCTTCCAGGCTCCCTGTTTGGTTCTGTTGGCCTATATGTTTGCCTTTGGCCAGAACCACATGGTTTTAATTACTGTAGCTTTTAATATACTTTGAAATCAGGACATGTGATGTCTCTATAGTTTTGTTCTTCTTTCTCATGATTGCTTTAGCTATTTGGGGTGTTTTGTGATTTCATATAAGTTTTAGGATTACCTGATACTTAAGCCAGACAGATACTATAAGAAAAAAACCTACAGGCAAATATCTCTGATGAACATAAATAGAAAAATCCTCCACAAAATACTATCAAACCAAACTCGGTGGCACATGAAATCATTCATAAACCAAGATAGAGGGATTTATCCTGGGCTTTAAGGATGGATCAAAATACAAATATCCATTAATGTGATGCACCACAGTAACAAAAGGAAGGATGAAAATCCTCATAACAACTACCTGCCACTATCCAGCTACAAAGTTCTGGGTCACAAATGACTTCAGGACTGGAGGAGAGCAAGTGTACCCCCCAAGCCCGTGAGAGAGACCACCCAACCCACAGCCACCCACAGATGCCTCAGTGAACACAGCCAAGCCAGGAAAACTGTGCAGCAGTAGACTCATGAGGGGTAATAAAGGGCTTTTGTTTGATGCAATTTTAAGCCACTGGAGTTTTTATAATACTGAGCTGTTATTTGCATATGATGAAATTCACTCATGTAAAGTGTGGAGTCTGATGGGTCATAGTAACTGCATGGAATAGTGCAACCATCAATACTATCAAAGTACAGACCAGGCTCCTCCCTCTAAGCAGTTCCCCCATCACTCAGATTTGCCCCTCCTAGAATTTCACATAAGTGAGGCATGCAGTACATCATCCCGTGTGCTTCTTTCACTTCACATGATGTCTCTGAGTTCCGTCATGTGTGTGTTAATACCTCATCTCTACCTATTGCTGTGTGGTACCCCATAATGTGAATATCCCCCACTGTTTACCCCGGTGGCAGAGCTTGGATCGCATTCAGTTTGGAACTACCGTGAACAGTGCTGCTATCAACACACTCAAACGTCTGTGTGGACACCCAGCTCCATTCCTCAGGGGTAAACACCTACAAATGAAATTGCTGGATTACGTGGTAAGTGGATAAAGATACCGGTGTGCTGTTTTCTGAAGTAAACTCTTGAGATTTGAGGTGGCTTATTACCCAGCATCACTGTAGGGCCAGATGATCCACACACGATACGAACAGTATGGAAGTCGACATCAAAGCAACAGGGACAGGCAGGGTTTCCCCACTGCCTGTCATGACCCGGCTGACTGGCATATCTGTGACCTGAGGTCACAGCCACATTGGCGATCCACCAATCCACCAATCCAGGGCTCTCCACTTGCTCACTGAGCAGAGGCATACTGCACACAGCCACATACAGACGCTCCGTTCACTTCAGAGGGAATGAATTTGTGATAGAAGTGTTCACAATGACCAATGTAATAATCATAGAGTAAACGGTGCTATATGCCGTACAAGTAGGGGGGACATCAAGAGAGAAGAGAGAGACCCCCAAGCAGGCTCTACGCTGCTGGCACAAAGCCCAGCGTGGGGCCAGGTCCCATGAAGCTGTGAGAGCATGACCTGAACTGAAACCAAGAGTCAGACCCTTAACCAGTTGCGCCACCCAAGCACCCCAGGGGTATTTTCTAAAAGAATTGTATTCAGAAAGTTGTGTTCGCAGTGGCCCCTCTCCTCACGGCTGCCAGGCTGAGTCATTGCATTTAAGTGGGGAAAGTAGGTAGGTGGACAGAGACTCGGGTCATGGGTCTGCGGTATGCTCACCATGTAACCATGAGTTTCTTCAACAAAGTGAGATTCTAGCCCCACTTGGTCCCACCAGCGGGACGGGCGAGGGGGACCCGAGCCCTCACAGTGCTGCAGGGCAGACACGGTGGCCACTCTCATTGTGCAGATGGGACATGACGACAGAGCACCGACAGATGACAGATGGAGCACAGGGTCACTGAGCCGCTGAGAGGGCAGCAAGACCGCCCCAGCTCCTGGCCGAGGCTGTGCTGCCTCAAGTGAGGGGTAATGCCCAGTGTCTGGCACAGAGAAGCTCACAAAAACTCTGGCCCCAGCCAACATTTCTTCATATTTAAGAGGAGCTTATTAGCCAACCACGTGCATTTCAAACAGGAAGGTTTTGGGAGATGTGTTGGGGATGGAGTTGTTGGCCTGGCACTCCATCTCCAAGGAAACACAGCGTGGTGCACTGCTGAGCATCAGCAGGATCATCTGAATGCAGCCCTGTTGGCCAGTGGGGCTAAACAGGTTCCCACAGAAGCCCTATCCTGCTCTCAAATCCAAGATCAAGAGAGATCTGACTCATATCCCAGTGGTAAACAAGCATGACAAAACATCCAACTTCATAGTCATCAGGAAATGCAAATTGAGACCACAATGTGATACATCCTCCAGGATGGCTAAAATGAAGACAGACAGTACTAAGTGCTGACAAGGAGAGAGAGCGTCCCCACACTCCTGAAGGGACTGCACGGTGCAGCAATCATTCAGAAAGACTGCTCATCTGCTAAAGCTGAGCAGACACAGACCTATGACCCAGCAATTCCATTCTTGGATATAAGCCCAACAGGAGCACCTGGGTGGCTCAGTCAGTTAAGCAATGTCAACTCAGGTCATGATCTCAAAGTTCGACAGTTCAAGACCCATGTCGGGCTCTCTGCTGTCAGTGCACAGTCCACTTCAGATCCTTTGTGTGCCCCCCTCCCTGCCACCTCTCAGCCTCTCTCTCAGAAATAAACATTTTAAAAAAAGAAGGGGAAGGCAAACATATTATCCCTGAGAGACATGTGTAAGTTTTATCATAACAGAATCACTTATAAGCAAAAGATAGAAACAATCCAAACATTCATCAACAGTTGAGTGGTGAATTGTGATCCATTCATGCAATGAAAATGAATTACAGCTGCACACACCTCCTGAGAGAACCTCACAGCCATGATGTTGAGGGAAAACACCACATACATAACAGCATGTTGTGTGGTTCCTCTTACATAAAGACAAAAACAGACAAAACTAGTCTGTGGTGGTAAGTGGTTAAGATCATGGTTATGTTTGGGGGCCATGGGGTCTGTCTGGCTCTCGATCTGGGTGCTGGTTTCATAGGTATGTGCCATTTATAAGAATTCATCAAGGGCACTGGGGCAGCTCAGTCATTTAAGTGTCTGGCTCTTGACTTCAGTTCAGATCATGATCTCATAGTTCGTGGGTTCAAGCCCTAGATCTGGCTCTGCACTGACAGTGCGGAGCCTGCTTGTGATTGTCTCTTTCTTCCTCTCTCTCTCTGCCCCTCCCCTGCTCACATGCCTGCTCTAGCTCTCTCTCTCTCTCAAAATAAATAAACTTAAAAAAAATAATTCATCTAATTACACACTTAAGATTTGGGCACTTTTCTTTTTTTTTTTTTTTTAAGGTTTTTTATTTATTTCTAGGAGAGAGAGAGAGAGAGAGACAGCGCGAGCAGGGGAGGGTCAGAGAGAGAGGGAGTCACAGACTGAAACAGGCTCCAGGCTCCGAGCTGGCAGTCAGCACAGAGCCCAACGCTGGGCTCGAACCCACGAACCGCGAGATCATGACCCAAGCGAAAGTCGGACGCTTAACCGACTAAGCCACCCAGGTGCCCCATTGGGCACTTTTCTATATGCATTTTATAATTCAATAAAAAGTTTGCACACTGGATATAGTGACAGCACGGTGACCACATGGGCCACACTGTGTTGTGTTTTTGAAAGCTGCTGAGAGAGTAGATGTTAAAAGTTCTCATCACAAGAAAAAAAAGTTGTTACTATGTGTGGTGATGGATGTTAACTAAACTTATTGTGGTGATCATTTCTCAGAATATACAAATATCAAATCATTATGTTGTGTGCCTGAAACTAATATAATGTTATCTGTGAATTATACCTAATATAAACAAACAAACAATAAATGCAAAGGACTGTCAAAGTTTTGTTTGTCACATACTTATATAGCTTACTAGAAATCAAAAGGAATTGACACACTAAAAAAAATCGAATCCCTTTGAAATATAGAGAATACAGAAATGATTGACAATACACCACAAAATGAGACGGTCCAGCAGCCCTTTGCATGGTGTGACTGTGTTCTGGTTACAGGTGGGGAAGTGTTGGCCTGACGTGCAGCAGGCTGGTGTTGCCAGGTGCGTGATGCTCTGGCGCAGCCCGCAGACCCTCCCACAGCTGAGTGGGGCAGCCAGAGTCCTTACAGGAACATTCCACAGAGACCGGGAAATCCAATGTCTGCTGAGGCAAGAAGCAGTCAACACCCTCATCTCCCACAACCCCTCACCCCAGGCAAATTTTGGGAGATGAAAACCTCATCCAGGAGACTGCCATTCAACTCTTCCCTCCCCCACCCCACTCCTGGCTCTGCTTCCGCAGCAGCTCTGCTCTCAGGAGGCTGTGTCGCATAACAGAATTGCTTGTTTAAAACTAATTGACTCCTCTGAGCCGAACTCCTCTGAGAGAATTTGGTGTTGTTAGTAACTGGGATAGACTTCATCACCCGAATGATGATGCCCTGGAGTCCCCGGTCCTGGACCTCCCTGCACCCAACAAGCCAGAACCACCCGACTTCTTACCGACTGGGGCCTGGCGAGGCCTGTCCCCAGCTGGCTGCTCAGCCGCCTGCAGCCCCGCCCGCCTTCTTTTTAACGATGCCCCTGGGAAGACAGCACTTTGGTCTCCCAGCTGTTAAAACTTCTCCCATCAAAGTTGGCTGGAATCTTTGTAAACTGTAAATTTGATTGGGTACCAAGAGGTTTATGAAGGATTCCCCAATTGCCTGAAGAACACAAACCTCTTCTCAGAAACAAGGCTCAAGCTAAAACACATCCCCTTGAGTGAAGCAGCTCAGGGAGGGGCAGAAGCTGGGCAGCCGCTCAGCACAGCACGAGCTGTGTTGGAGGACAACCCAGGAGGCACAGAAGTGTCGCCAAATCTCAGCTCCTTGCAGGTGGAAACCACCACCTGCCACTGCCTGAAGATCCCTGTCAGGACACTTGGCAACACGTGTCCGCCAGGAGCCTTCAAGGCTGAGATTCCCAGACGTGAAAATCAGTTATGGGCAGAGACTCAGTGTGCCCAGGGCCCTTGCTGCCCACAAGAAGCTGGCATCTCCTGGACAGCACCTGCCCAGGGCAGAAGCTGTGGCCAAGCTCCAAGCTTCAGCTCCAGCCATCTGTTCGTTCCAAGTTCCTCCTGAGGGTGAGCACAGGAACTCTGTGTCTGCAGACCCAGGGTAATCCACCCCCACATGGCTCCCTGGTCTTCAAAGATTAATGAAATAGCCCAAAAGTCCCAAAATTCTAACCTTCCAACTGGGGCTGGAGTGATCCAGGATGCCCCACAGAGTGCCTCTTCTGATGGCCACTCACCTGATGTGAGGTCGGGCCAGCATTTACCTTCTCTTGTTCCACAACGCCAGGCATTTTCCATCAAATGTGATGTGTCCCCATAGGTTCACCTCACTTCCTCCTCCAGCTGTTGACACTTCCTGGCTCCTTGGTGGAGTATCAGTGTGGTCTCTCTGCTCACCCTCTCCCAACCCTCTGCCTCCACCACCTCACCCAAACTACTCTGCCACAACCATGTAGCCTCCCCCACGGCTAAGCCAAACGTCCAGATTAGGATGGGAAGGCACAGCAGCAGCACCTGGCTCTCTGCCTTCCTGCTGCCTGCTCTTCTGGCTCCCCTGGGCTGGTGCCATCACACTCCTCATCTCTTGGCATCAGAAGGGTTCAGGCTCATCATCCAAGTTCTCTTTTCTCCTCCAGCCCCTCCACTAGGGTCTCACCCAGTCTTGTGACTTCCACTGCAACATTCTCAAATAAGTACCACTGTCCAGGCTCTCCCCAAAGGTCCATCTCTGGTCTCTGACCATCTCCACTCAGACATGTCCTCATCTCATAGCCTTAATGTGTCCAAAGAAGAATGCTTGAAATTCCTCCAAAACTTGCTCTATCCACAGCTTTTCCCACCTCTACTGATGGACTCTATCCTTCTAGTTGCTCAGGCCAAAACCCTGAGTCACTCTTGGCCCTTCTTTTTCTCTCACATCCCATCAGCAGTTGTAATGGGTCTACTCGAGAATATATCTAGACCCCAGTGGCTTCTTCCTCCACTTCTGCCATCATCACCACCTCTCATGTGGATTATTGCAATGGCCCCTCAAATGGACTCCCTGTTTCCACACTACAGTGTCTCCTCAACATAGCTGCCAGAGGGTGCTACGTATGCAAAATCTCATCACTCCTCCACTTAAACCCCTAAGAGCTCCCATCTCATTCAAAGCACAGTTAAGGTCTTCATCAGGACCTGCAAGTTTCTGCATAACCTGGATCCCCTCCACTCTGATATCATCTTCTCCTGCTATACCCTTCTATCACCTCACTCCAGATGCATAGGCTCCACAGATGCTCCTTAAACATCCTGGAAACATTCTTTCCCCCTGTGTAAGAGGAAAGGGGGAAGGGGAAGGAATCAAAAAATTGGAAGAAGAGGAGGGCATGGGTAGGTCAACAGATGGATGAATAGATGGGTAAATGGATGGTGGACAGATGGCTGGCTGGATGAGTGGGTGGATGGATAGATGGATGGATGGATGGATGGATGGATGGATGGTAGGTAGGTAGGTAGGTAGGTAGTGTTGGGAGCCATTTCTGAACTCACTAGTTGAGAAAACTCCTTGTGAGGTTAAGGCAAGTTTGCACAGCCTCTTACCATCAGATGACGACTGATATCCACCTCCACTCAATAATTTCTGCTTGAGCACCAACCCCCAAGGTACCTTGTTGATTGGTAACAGGAGTGACTTGTCCCCTTATTCTGGTCCCTTATTAATGATGATTGCACCTTGTGAGGGAAATTATTATAGGAACTTCTTCTTTTGTAATTATGGGAGCAAACATCATGTCTCTGACAGGTTCCATTTTCCTCGATACTTCCCTTGAGCTATAAACAGGCTAATGACCCTTACTCATGAAAGATTGACCTTTATGTGTATAATTCTGCTTCTACTGTTGCATTAGGCCAAGAGGTTCATACAGCTCAACATGTAAATCAACTAACCAAAAATGTTTCTCATGCCCTAGCTATTCAAGAAATCATAGACAAAAAACTAGACACAAAGGTAAATGCACTCAAAGAGGCTATTCTAGGTACTGGAAATGAGCTAAACTCTTTAAAGGTACAGTTGGCTCTCCGGTGCCATAAGGAATATAACTGGACAATTAAGTCCGGCCCGGAGACAAAGAGACTAATTTAGAGATAAGGAACAGATAAGGGCAGAACATAAGTTACTACATATACCTTTGCTAACTGGTGATATATAGAAGTCCCTTCCCTAAGGCCTACATTCCACAAACACCTTCCCTTACACTGGCAGCTGTGATGAGGATGGGTAGGAGTAGTTAAAACATAAACTCAAATACAAAGGCTGACACTTTTAGGGCCCCCATGGTGTTTACACATTCAGCATCAAATCAAAAAAGTTTGTACAAACAACATATTAACCAGCTCAAATATATTCTTCTTCTTGTAAGCTAGACAGAATGACTCCTAGCCTATCTATATACAACTTAACCTATGACTTAATCTTAACGTTATTGACTTAAAACAAAAATGTATATTATCCTGTTTTTCACTAAGAACTCCTTTTTAATTTTTTAGTTGTAAGATTTACTCAATCTCACTATGATTGGGGTAGTTCTGTAAGAATATTTCTGTAAAACCTGTTTCTGTACACTTTCCAAAGCATCTTATCACAAAGATTATCCATTGTAAAAATTCCATTTTCTGATTAATCATTTGACCTATAAATAAAGACACCAAAACTGACAGTACAGAGATGCCTACCTGGTGATCAGAAAGAATCTTGGGGCTCTCTCACCCTTTCTTGCTGACATCCTTCAGAGACCCCTGGACCAGCTAGAGCTGGACCCTGGCAAGGTAGAAAAATGAATGGGTGAGTGCATAGATGGTGGTAAAATGGATGGATAGTAGGTGGGTGATTGGGCTGGTGGGTGAGCAGATGACAGTGCCAATGGTAGCAACCACAGATAAGAGCCATTGGCCTCTGTCCTCAAGGAGCTTACAGTGTAGATATCAACACTGACAGATAAGCACTATGACATCCTTTTGTCAGGGGCAGTTGACCCTGAGGCTTTTGGCTGCCTCAGGTGCTCAAGGAATGGACATGAGGCTCCTGAGACCACAGGATGAGGGAGGCAACCCAAGAGCTGAGGCCTAAAGAACAAGGAGCCAACACAAGTGGAAAGGGTGTTCCTGAGAGTAGGAACAGCATGATCAAGAACACAGAGAGATAAAGGAACACAGGCCACAGAGAGGATCCAGGACTCAGAACAACCACACCACAGTGTGTGTACATACTAGCATGGCCAACGTGATGAGAGAGAAGGGGTTTCCAGAACATTTAACTAAGTTTGTTTGTTTTCTAAAAGAGGGAGGAGTAGTAAACTAGGTTATGAAGGCTCAGGGTGAAGGTCTGGGTGTAGCTTTGCAGACTGGCTGGCTGTGGTGACCTCTGCCTGGTCTTACCTTATGTGGAAAACAAGATGATAAAGCTTTACCTGGTCTACTTTCCAGGGAAGCTGTGGGCATGAAATGAGATGAAGTGATCTATAAAATGTAATGAGACCAGCACAGCAAAGGAAACAACCCACAAAACTAATAGGCAACCAACGGAATGGGAAAAGATAGTTGCAAATGACATATCAGATAAAGGGGTAATATCCAGAATCTATAAGGAATTCACCAAACTCCACACCCAAAAAACAAACAACTCAGTGAAGAAATGGGCAGAAGATATGAACAGACACTTCTCCAAAGAGGACATCCAGATGGCCAACAGACACATGAAACGATGCTCAGCATCCCTCCTCATCAGGGAAATACAAATCAAAACCACACTGAGATACCACCTCACGCCAGTCAGAGTGGCTAAAATGAGCAAATCAGAGAACTCTAGATGCTGGCGAGGATGTGGAGAAACGGGCACCCTCCTACACTGTTGGTGGGAATGTAAACTGGTACAGCCCCTCTGGAAAAACAGTGTGGAGGTTCCTAAGGAAACTAACAATAGAACTCCCCTATGACCCAGCAATAGCACTGCTAGGAATTTACCCAAGGGATACAGAAATGCTGATGCATAGGGGCACATGTACCCCAATGTTCATAGCAGCACTCTCCACAATAGCTAAAACATGGAAAGAGCCTAAGTGTCCATCAACAGATGAATGGATCAAGAAGATGTGGTTTATCTATATGATGGAATACTCCATGGCAATGAGAAACAATGAAATCTGGCCATGTGTAGCAACATGGATGGACCTTGAGGGTGTTATGCTGAGCGAAATAAGTCAGGCAGAGAAGAACAATATCATATGTGTGCACGTATAGGAGGATTAGGAGGAACTTAACTGAGGAACAAGGGGGAGAAGAAGGGCGGAAATGGTGGGGGAAAGGGAGAGAGGCAAACCATGAGAGACTCTTGAATGCTGACAAAAACTGAGGACTGATGGATGGGGGGAGGGGGATGGGCATGGAGGAGGGCACTTGTGGGGATGAGCACTGGGTGTTGTGGAAACCGATTTGACAATAAACTATTTTTTTTAATTTTTATTTATTTATTTATTTTTTATTTCTAGGAGGAGAGAGAGAGAGACAGCATGAGCAGGGGAGGGTCAGAGAGAGAGGGAGTCACAGACTGAAACAGGCTCCAGGCTCCGAGCTGGCCGTCAGCACAGAGCCCGACGCGGGGCTCGAACCCACGAACCGCGAGATCATGACCTAAGCGAAAGTCGGACGCTTAACCGACTAAGCCACCCAGGCGCCCCGACAATAAACTATTTGCAAAAAAAAAAAAAAAAGAGAGAGAGAGAAGAAAAATGTGATGACCAGACCACATGTAAGGAATTTTTGTTGTTCACACTCACTAGGTCAGTAGCACAGCACAGGAAACAGACCTGCTCACACTGTGGGGTGTAAACTGACACAGCCTTTTGATGCAACCTGGCAGTAATCTGGCAAGGAATCTAGCATGAGTGCAAAGAGGCTCATTCAGGCACATTATTTGCAGTGTTGTCTATGCAGGAAAAACATTGAGATCCACTAAGTGCCAATTAATAGGAAGTTGGTGAAATAAATTATGGCATATCATTTACTTGAATGATCACTGCTAATTAAAAAATAAGACTTAGAACTGTTATTTGTTGAAATGAAAATATATAGTCATGTATTAAATGGAAATTTAGGTTGCAAACTTTGGTGTCCTGTGATCATATTTTTATAAAAGTGAGGATATACTACAAAAGTATTTTTAAACAGCCTAAATATACAGTAAACCATGAATATGTTTATTTCTTAATCACCCTTACAATGTGTATATATGCTTTACTAATCAGGAGAAAAAGGAAGGTTATTTGTCCCCTTAATAATATTCATTTATCTATTAAAGAAATTGAATCAATAATTAATAACCTTCAAGAAGAAAAAGCCCCAGGCCCAGATGGTTTCATGATAAATTCTACCAAACAGTTAAGAAGGAAATGATACCAGTTCTCTACAAGCTCTTCCAAGAACTAAAAGCAGAGGGAATACTTCCTAAGTCAACCTATAAAACCAACATCACCCTAGTAACAAAAACAGACAAAGACATTACAGGAAAGAAATTATAGAATATAGATCATGAACATAGGTATAGAAATCCTCAAAAAAAAAGTAAATCAAATCCAACAATTTCTTTTGAAAAAACCATACACCACAATCAAGTGGGATTTGTTCCAGGTATGCAAGATGGAACATTCAAAGACTAAAGAAGAAGTCATATGATCATATAAATAGATGCAGAAAGTGCATTTGAGAAAATCCAATATCTATTCATGATGAAAATTCAGCAAACTAGGAATAGAAAGGAATTTCCTCAGCTTGATAAAGGACATCTACAAAATACCTACAGCTGATACCATGCTTAATAATGAGAAACTAGAGGGGCATCTGGATGGCTCAGTCAGTTAAGCATCTGACTTCGGCTCAGGTCATGATCTCGCAGTTCGTGGGTTTGAGCCCCATGTCGGGCTCTGTGCTAACAGCTCAGAGCCTGGAGCTTGTTTTGGACTCTGTATCTCCCTCTCTCTCTGACCCTCCCCTGCTCACGCTGTCTCTCTCTCTCTCTCTCTCTCTCTCAGAAATAAATAAAACATTAAAAAAAATTTTAATGATGAGAAACTAGATGTTTTCCCTCCTGAGACAGGAACAAAGTCAAGGACGTCCCATCTCACTACTTACATTCAGCATCGTACTGAAAGACTAAGGTACTGTGATAAGATAAGAAAAGGTAATAAAAGCATAGAATTGAGAGGGAAGAAAAATAATTGCTCTTGGATGACATGATTGTCTTTATAGAAAATCCCATCCAACAAATGCCAAAAACTCTTGTAATTAATAAGTAATTACAGCAAAGTTGCAAAATACACATCCAATATACAAGTCAGTTGCTTTTATATATTACTTATATATCAGCAATAAATCAAATTTGAAATGTAAGGCACAATAGCATTTACATTGGGAAAAAGTGAAATACTTAGTTATAAATCTACCAAAATACATATAAGATCTATATGAGGAAAATGATAAAATTCCAATGAAAGAAATAAAAGAAAATCTAGATAAATGGAAAGATATTCTATGCTGATGCACAGGAAGACTCAATATTGTCAATACTCCAATTCAGCCCAATTTTACTTATAAATTCAGTATAATCCAATCAAAATACCAGCAAGTTAATTTGTAGGTATCAACAACTGAATCTAAAGTGTAGCCATCACAATACTGAAGAAGGACAAAGTCAGAGGATTGACACACCTGATTTCAAGACTTACTGTGAAGCCACAGTAATCAGCGTAGTATTGGGGAGAGAACAGACTTAATCAATCAGTGGAAAAGAACAGACTTTGATAAGCACAGTCAACTAATCACTGACAAAGGAGCAAAGACAATTCAGTGGAGAAAGGACAGTCTCTTCAACAAATGGCGCTGAGACAACTGTACATCCACATGCCAAAAAAAAAAAAAAATGTGGACAGTGACCTTACACCCTTCACCAAAAGAATTAATTCAAAATAGATCTTAGAACTGAAGGTAAAATGCAAAACTATAGAACTTCCAGAAGGTAACATAAGAGAAAATTGAGATGACCTAGGGTTTGGTGATGACTTTTTAAGGTATAACACCAAATACACAATCCATAAAAGAAAAAGTTGGTAAGTTTGACCTCATTAGGATTAAAACTTCTGCTCTGTGAAAGACATACATTGGATAAAAGACTTGTATCCAAAATGTACAAAGAACACTTAAAATTCAACAATAAGAAAACAGACAACCCAATTTAAAAATGAGCAAGAGATCTGAGGAGACACCCCACCAAAGAAGATATACAGATGGAAAATAAGTATATGAAAAGATGTTTATTAAGGATCACAATTTTAAAATACCATTATATACCCGGTAGAAAGACTAAAATCCAAAACACTGAGAACAGCAAATGCTGGCAAGGATGTGGAGCAACAGGAAGTCTAATTCATTGTTGGAAGGGATGCAAAATGGTACAGCCACTTTGGGAAATGGTTGGCCAGTTTCTTACCAAATTAAAAACATGGTCTTACCATACTATCCAACGATCACACTCCTAGGCATTTACCCAAATAATTTGAAAACATGTCTACACAAAAACCTACATGTGGATGTTTATAGCAGCTTTATTCATAATTGCCTAAATCTGGAAGCAGCCAAGATGTTCTTCACTAGATGAGAATAAGTAGACTGTGGTCCATCCAGACAACGGAATATTGTTCAGTAATAAAAAAGAAACAGGCTATCAGGTCACAGAAGGAGCTGGAGGGCGCTCGCATGCATACTGTTTCGGCAAAGAAGTCAACCTGAAAAGGCTCCATACTGTACCATTATATGACATAAAACTATAGAGAAAATAAAAAGATCAGAACTTGCCGGGGCTTCAGGAAGGAGGGGAGGAAGGATGAACACGTGGAGCACGGAGGGTTTTAGGAAACCTGTTCTCTGCGATACTGTAATGGTGGATGCATTAAATATGCATTTGTCAAAACCCGTAGAATGTTTAATACTCAGACTGAACCTTGATGTAAATTATGGGCTTTAGTTAATAATGATGTATTAATACTGGTTCATCAATTGTAGCAAATGGACTCGACACTAATGCAAGATGTTAATAAGGAAAAACTGAGGAGGGGGTACACGAGGCTCTACGTCCCGCTCAATTTTTCTGTAAATCTCAAAGTGCTCTTGAAGTCCATTATGTTAAAATTCATTACAAACCTTTTCCCCTAAAAAAGGAAAGGATTTAAAAAGCAGGAAGCGTTAAAGCTGGTTCTCCTTCACCGACTCACTGAGGACCCTCGGAGCCAAGCCTGGCCGGGCTCAGAGGGTGGGGTTCCGCCGCGGCGCCGCGCTGTGTGGCTTCACGTCCAAACCGTTCCCTCAGCCGGTGTTGCTCGGACCCCGGCCTCCCACCTTGCTGGAGGCTGGTTTTGAAACCCAGACCCCCCTGAGGAAGGTCCGGGCAGCACCAGCTACTGCGGCGGCCTGGCTGTGACCTTCTGAGTCGCCAACGCCGCGCGGAAGTCACTGATGAGACGGGCTCGGAGCGCCCCCGCCCGGCAGCTGGCGGCACTCGCTGACCGCCGCCGCGTTCGCCCCGAGAAAACCGCGGCTGGGGGGGGCCGGGGGTCGGACGCAGACGCCGCAGCGGGACCCCCTCCCGGCCCCCAGCGCGCGCCCGGAGCCCCTCCTCCCCGGGGAGCGCCCGGAGGGGCGTCGCACCCGCCCAGCCGCCCTGTCCTGGGACCAGCGTCCTGGACTCGCTCTAAGGGATCCCTTTCGGCCTTCAGTGACTGCCTAACCCCAACCCCGAGCGGGGCCCCGAGGAATCAGCGCCCTGCCAATGAGGGGGCCGCCGGAGCCGCCCTGAGCCGCGGGGAGAGGCGCCCCCCCCCCCGCGGATCCGAGGCCGCTGCCCCCACGACCCGGGCGCAGGCCGGCTCTAGGACGCACGCGCGAAGGCGGGTGCGCGCGGGGCAAGCGCGCTGTTCCCCGAGGCCGGGGCGGCCGCGGGGGCCCGAGCTGCGCCGCCCCCGCTGCTGGCCCAGGAAAGTCCCCGACGCGCGCCGGAACGCGAAGCTTCGGGGCGGCTTGCGAGGCCGCGTCTCCGGGGGCGAGGACCGCGGACTGCCGCCGGCGAGCGGGCCCGAGTGCGCCTCCCGGAGCCGAGGGGCCCCTGGAAGTTGATTGGCTGAGGACCCGGACCAGAGGTGGAGACGGGGGGTGGGGGGTGGGGTGGGGGCGGTGGGACACGGAGGCGGGCGGGGCGCGGTGGGGCCGGAAACAGAAGAGCCGTGGTGGATCCCGCCCCCCGCCCCGACTGGGGCCCCTCAAGGTCGCCCATCGAAATGGCCTCAGTCTCTGAGGGAAGGGTCAACAGTGAAGCCTTGATGAGAGAGCGAGAGAGCGAGACCCCCCCCCCCGCCCCCAGCGGGAGGCTGGCCCGCTGAAGTGGCTTCTGGCTGTGCTGACCCTTGCCTGTGTGGCCTTGAGGGGGTCAGTCGGCCTCTCTGGGCTTCTGGTACCGCAGCGATGAAGTTACAGGACGTGGGCCTCCCTCCCTGCCCCGCCCCGCGGGTCTCCCACCCGGGTCCACAGCTGTGAGCTCGGCCCGGACGCACCATGCTGATGTGAGGTGCGCTCCTTGGCACAGGCGTGAGCCGGTTAGTGTGGACACGCTTTAATTCATTATTTGGAAAGTAACTTCACAAAAGCACAGGCTTCACCAGCATCATTGGCTACAGACGACCAAGCAGATGAGATGGAGAGAGGCAGTACACTTTTACTCCGGCCCTGGGCCAAGGGGTGTCTGGGAACCCCAGCTTCCCACTGTTGGGAGATGTCTCCTCAACCCACTGGGCAGATGGGCACAGGGTCACTGCAGAGAATAAACACCCTGGACATGGCGTCCCTCGGTTCTGCGCGACCCGTTCGCGAGGTGGGAAGAGGGAGCTTGCACCTGCTGAGTATGCGTGCCGACCGCCGGCAACGCCTCCGCCAGACCCTGTGCTCAGCGCTCTGGACACACGGGCTCCCTGCACACCTGTCAGGGCCCCGCGGGGTTGCACGCACACAACCCCCATTTGTAGACGAAGACAGAGTAGTCACGGGACGTGCCCAGGTCATGCTGGCGGAGCACTGGGTTCCGAGCGCGCGCTTGCCGCTCTGAGAATATGTAATGATGGGCTGCGGGTCAGACCAGGCCTCCCACAGAGGCTCCAGACCCTGAAGACCCCACATCACTGATCCACTCAGGCCGAGCCAAGCCCCCCTCCCTGTGACACCAGTGCATCCCGCAGTGCAGACCCCCAGGCGGAGGTGAGCCCTGAGGGGTGTGCTCTGAGGCAAACCCACACTCTGACTCCAAATGAGAGTCCGTGTGCCACCAATGAGGGAAGATTCAGGAGGCCACATGTGTTAGCAGTGGGGGAAACCCAAGGGCAGACAGCCATCAATCAGCCCCCTGAGTCTCAGGCTGCGGGTGGGGGGGGGTGGGGTGTTGGAGGGCCCGTGGGGGGGGTCGGCGGGAGGGAAGGGCAGGGTGTCACAGGCTGGTCCAGAGCCCAGTACTTGTGAGCAGGGAGTAGAAGCACATGCAGTCCTTCTTGGGGGCGGCGTGTCCTCATTTCTCTTTCACAGTCTGTGTCCGGAGCCGCAGGGGCTGAGCATCCCTAGGCAAGGCCTGTGAGAGGAGTGGAGACTTCTGAAGCCAGGGGGACTCCTCCACTCTGCCAAGCACCCATCCCAAGCCCCCTGCCGCCCCAGAGCCCCCGCCCACACTGTGATATCAGGGTGCTGTTTCCAGCCCACGCAGAGCGATGCTGAGCACTGCCCCCCACAGACGGGACAGTCTGATGGCCCTGCCGTGTGGGCTCAGAGGGGTTCACTTCCCCTGCACGGACCTCCGCAGAGCCTCCTTGACATCCTTGTTCCTCAGGGTGTATATGAAGGGGTTGAGCACTGGAGTGACGACAGTGTTCAGCACCGTGACAGCCTTGGTCAGGTCCAGGGAGCTCTCCACCGAGGTCCTCACGTGCAGGAAGATGGTGGAGCCGTACCAGATGAGGACCACCGTGAGATGGGAGGAGCAGGTGGAGAAGGCTCTGTGCCGGCCCTGGGCAGAAGGGATCCTGATGATGGTGGCGACGATGTAGGCGTAGGAGAGCATCGTGATGCAGCAGGAGCCCAGGATGACGCAGAAGGCAATGCCGAAGGATGCCAGCTCCACACCCCGCGTGTCGCTGCAGGACAGCACAATCCAGGGCGCGATGTCACAGAAGAAGTGGTTGATGACACGTGAGCCACAGAAAGAGAGGCGAGCAATGAGGGCAGCAGGCACGGTGATGGCAGAGAAGCCGCACAGCCAGGAGCCCAGAGCGAGGCGCGCAGAGAGCCCAGGCGTCATGATGCTGCCGTAGCGCAACGGCAGGCAGATGGCCAGGTAGCGGTCGTAAGCCATCACGGCCAGCAGGAAGTACTCGGTGCAGCCCAGCGAGAAGACAAAGTACATCTGCGCCGCGCAGCCCGCGAAGGAGATGGCTCCACTGCGCGAGGCCAACGTGGCCAGGGTCTTGGGCACACAGGCCGTGGTGAACCAGATCTCCAGGAAGGAGAGGTTGCAGAGGAAGAAGTACATGGGCGTCTGGAGGCGCCGGTGCGCCCCGACCAGGGAGATGATGGCCAGGTTCCCAGCCACCGTGAGGACATACATGACCAGGAAGAGGAGGAAGAGCCAGGTCTGCAAGGCCTGTGGTCCCGGGAAGCCCAGCAGGATGAACGGGCCCTGCATGGAGAGGTTCTGGCCACGGCCCCAGGCCATGAAGGCGGTCAGGGCACAGACCACCCCCGGCAAGTAAGAAGGACCGCCTACCCCAAGCCCTCGCTGGAGGCCTAGGGACTGAGGGGCCCTCCCTGTTCCCCTCTCTCTGGGGTCCACTCACCTCGTCTCTAATCCCAGGACTCCAGCCAGGCCTGGTTTCCCTGTGGGAGCCAGTGGACCATCGATGGCCGTGGACACCTCCCTCTTCGGGGGAAGCCGCTCAGGAGACTGGACCCGGGCTATCAGCTGCCACCTGGGGAGGGGGCAACAGCTCCTCACTCTAGACCCCTTGTCGTCTTGCGGGGGGGGGTCTAAGGCTCCTTGTCACCTTGGAGGGGGTCCTTATTCTAGATTCAAGAGGCTGGGAAAGGACAGGAATTGTTAAGTTTTCACAAATGAAATTACGTATGGCTTAATTTTTAGCATTTTTATCCAACAAACCAGATTGATTCTTAGTAAAACATTCTTAACTATGTGCCCACCAAGACCCCCACGCCCCCCCAGCACAAGAACCATCAGAGGGAGCCCAGGGGGGCCCTGCCTTCCCTGCCTGGGGCTGTCACCCTGGGTTATTTGTTCACTGGGAACCCCGGCAGTGAGCCCTGCAGTGTGAAATGGCAGCTCCACGCCCAGAGCCCCTCCTGGCAAGACGCTGTAGGTGGCACTGCGGGGGGCCTGCTGGAGGGAGGGACACCTGAGGGTGGCTGCCGCAGGGGAGAGTGAGGGCTGCAGCCCCAGTGAGGAAGGGGTTTAATGGGAACTGAGCTCAGTTCCTTGGCGCCTCCCCCAGCCCCTCTCGACCAGGGATGCTCCCGGCCCTGGCACGCAGTGAGTGTCCGAGGGGACAGCTGGGCGGGGGCAGGAAGTGGCCCCACTGAGCAGGGAGCTCAGAACAGAGCTTCTCCCCGGTACCCGACGCTGGAGCCGCTCTGGGAGGGTTGCGCTCAGGAGCCACAGCAGCCACGTGCAGTGTTCTGCCTGTGCCCATCCTACCCCTGCCACGTAGGGGTGCGCACGCCACCCACGCAGAGTCCCCGCCTGCAGCCACACACTCATGGGCACAGCATGCACACGCGTGACCCAGCCCCTGGAACAGCCACCCTGGCTCCTGATGGACTCGGAGTCCCTTGGCTGCATCCCCTCCGCACACCCACAGTGCAGCCAGCCAAGCTACCCTCAACAGTGCCCACCAGCAACAAAGTGACCCAAGCTCTGGCCCAGCAACAAGAGGCCTGGCAGGGCTGTAGCCCCGGCCTGTAGCAGCCACACAGACATGTAGGGAGCATTCGGGCAAAAGCAAACCCCCAGCAGACAGGCCAGTCCCCTCCCTACACTCAGGGGGTCCCTGCGGTCAGTGTCCTGGAAAAGCAGGGCCCCGTGACCCCATCTCCCGAGGGCTGGGGTGCTTTTCACCTGCCACCCAGGCAGGTGGGCACAGCCGGCCGCCCAGCCTGCACCAAGGCCCTCGCCCACTGCACTGCTCACCCCTGCAGCCCAGCACTCTGCCTGGGGCCCTGGGTTCTGACCCGGGGAATTTGGGCTGTTTTTCTCAGCTTTGACTCCACGACAGGCCTCATTTGGAAAACTCTTTTCCCTGTTGAAGATTACGGTTACAAAGACTAAAGAGACCTCAGTAAGTCCTGCCCCATCCAGGGCCCTCACCGTTCTCCCGCCCCGAATCTCCCCCTCTTCCTGTGCCCCTGCAGATGAAGGCAGATGGCTTACTTCCGCTACGTGTTGGGCATCAGGCCCTCTCGGCTGTGCAGCGTGAGGACCACTCAGATCCCATGGAACCGTCCACAGCTTGCAAGGGGTCCCATAAGGGCCAGAGGAGAAGATAGAACTAAATAATAGGGTCCTGAAATAAGTCCATCTTGGGACCCGCCCCCTACAGTGGCCTGACTCCTCACAAGGGACAATGGAGGTGGGAGAACCCACTCGCCCAGGTCAGCTCGTGGGGACAGAGCATGATCAGGGTCATTCACCTAAGGGGTCTGAGCAGGTTCCAGGATCTCCCCCCCAAGCAGCCTAGAGAACAGGAGGGTGAGCGTGGGATGACTCCAAGGGCCCTCCAGGCAGGGCTGTGTCCCTGGGTGGGGGCACTGCCTCTGGGTCTCCTGTCGGCTGAGCCACTTGCTTCCCACCGCCTACCTGCTGGAGACGCAGCAAGAAGGAACAGAGGTGGGGGGTCAGGAGTGCCCCGCTCCTGCAGGCAGAGCTGAGCACGCTGGCACTGGCAGGAGGCAGGTCCGGGCTGCCCAGGAAGACGGCCTGGCCATCCACTAACACGACACTCGAGTGCATCCCCCAGCCGCCCGTGGGGCCTGACTCCGGGCATTCAGAGTGTGCGGTCCTGGCAAGCCCAGCACAGACGCGGGGCACAGGCCGCCCCGTCCCCTGCTCTGAGAAGGGAGCCAGTGGCGCCTCCCCTGTTGTCCTGTGCCTCGGGCTGCCGTCCTTGCCTCAGACGGCGGCCACGCAGCACCCCTCCTCCCTCCTCCAGGACGGTGATCCCACCAAGCCCTGCTGGCCGTCAGCTGACATGCAGCCGTCGGCACTCCAGCTCACAGCCCGGAGAGCAAATGCAACTGACGTAGGGCAGGGAGGGAGATCCCGCACCCTGGAGAGCCCCCTGCCTGCCCACCCACCAATGGGGAGGGTAGAGGGGGAGCCCTGTGCCCTCTGACACTCTGGTTACTTCTGCCCTCACCCAGCCTCCCTTGGGTGCAGGCCTGCAAGGACCCTCTTGTTAATAATGGAGCTGGAATGAGACTGGCTCTAGGGGCTGACGAGGGCCCCAAGGGTGGTCCTGGGCAGCGACCAGCATCCTAAGCAGGGCCTCCTGCCCTTGGGCTGTGCCTGGAGGCTGTTTCTCACCCACAGCTCAAGTGCATCTTCCCCAGGGCCCAGCACCATGCCAGGCCTGTCTCCTGGGGCCATGCCCTACATGGGGACAGCAGCAGCCCCACACCCCAGGGCATGGTGTGGCTGCACACAGGACACGGGGTGTTCCTGGAAGGTGCCCTGTGCCAAGTTCCCCTCTGTAAATGGGGCATTTTCCCCGTCTGTAAGGTATGCCTCCATTTCCCCCTCTGTAAACGGGGCAATGATGCCCCCAGGCTGAAGGGCAAAGAGCAGGCTGCCCCACTCCCTGCCCCCACCCGGGCTAAAATCTGCAGCACCAAGCGCCGAGCTGGGGGCTGTGTGCTGCCAGGCAGCTCCCCGGGGTGGGGTCCGGCGCGGCTGCATGGCAGGCAGCTGTGACTTGGAGGAGGAGCCGCTGTCCACAGGTGGCTTTGAGCAAAGGCCCACCCTCTGGACTCTGCCATCAGCAACCTCGGGGACTTCGAGGCACACCTGCGGGTGCACTCAGGGAATGCAGAATTGGGGTCACAGCCACGGGCAGTTGGTCACTCAGGGCCTGGGCCTCAGTGGCAGGGACTCGGCCACGCAGGGCAGGCAGGCATCCTGGGAGATGGTGGGCCTGTGCTCCCCACGCCCCCCTGGCTGCTTCTATCCTGATGAGGCCCTGGGGACAAGAGGCACGCTGGCAGCCAAAAGGTATGCTGACCCCTGCCAGCCTGCTCTGGCGACCAGTGTTACAACACCCTGGGGACTCCAGGGCCACCTCGGGGCCACTGCCACACAGGTGTCTGGGCTGCCCCTAATTGGGAGCTCGTTAAAAGTTGGTGCAGGGTGTTCCCTGGGGCAGGAGCTTTGCCTCATCAATTAGTGCCCAAGGCAGGGGCTGCCATTGGTCTGGGAAAACACGGAGCGCTGCTTTCTGTTTCATTCAATAAACTGTTTTTCCAAATCTGATAACACTCTAAGAATTTGGAAGGTGTAGGAGTAGAGATTTTCAAGGCATAGATCAGTGTGGAGATTCGTTATATCTTCCATTCCTTGGGATTATGTTTCACTCTGTCACAGACAGGGACATACTTGCGAGCTCCTGTTTCTTTTTTCATTGTTAACGTATGGCTGACATACAAGAAAGGTGCACACGCTTAAAGTATACGTTCTGATGAGTCTGAAGATACACATACAGCTGTGAGATGGTCACCATCACCTCGGAAAGTCTCCCTCCTTTCCTGTGCAGAAGGTAAGAGCCTCCCACTGAAGACCGACCCTCGGGCTCCACGCTGCACACCAGGCTTTCGCAGGCTTGTGTGGGGACAGCTGGGCTCCGGCTCCTCCTGTGAAGGGTTCCTCTTACAAACCTGTGTTGACCCAAAGCTTCTTCATATTTCTGATAATTTCCTTACAATAGAAGAAGGGCAGTTCAAATCCCTAATTCCCCCACTGACAAGGCCACTCAGGAGGTGACAAGGCCCAGGGGCTTGTGCCCAGGAAGGCAGAGCCAGATCAGATCATGTGCTGGGCAGCTCCTCTCAGACACCTTTCTCCATGAAGGAGAGACAGTCTATCCCGCTTCCTCTGCCCTAGAATCAAATGTAATCACGTGCAGCAGGGTGTGGAGCAGAAGGTGGTTTCTTTGTTTTGTCTTGTTTTTCATTTTATTTTTATTTATTTTTTAAAATAATTTATTCTCAAGTTGGTTTCCATATAACACCCAGTGCTCATCCCCACAAGTGCCCTCCTCCATGCTCTTCCCCTCCCTCCCACCCCCATCAGCCCTAAGTTTGTTCTCAGCATTCAAGAGTCTCTCATGGTTTGCCTCCCTCCCTCTCCCCACTATTTTCCCCTTCTTCTCCCCCACGGTCCTCCGTTAAGTTCCTCCTAATCCTCCTATACGTGCAAACATATGGTATCTGCCCTTCTCTGCCTGACTTATCTCGCTCAGCATAACACCCCCAAGGTCCATCCATGTTGCTACACATGGCCAGATTTCATTGTTTCTCATTGCCATGGAGTATTCCATCGTATGGATAAACCACATCTTCTTGATCCATCCGTCCTTTGATGGACACTTAGGCTCTTTCCATGTTTTGGCTATTGTTGAGAGTGCTGCTGTGAACATTGGGGTACATGTGCCCCTATGCATTAGCACTCCTGTATCCCTTGGGTAAATTCCTAACAGCGCTATTGCTGGGTCCTAGGCGAGTTCTACTGTTAATTTCCTGAGGAACCTCCACACTGTTTTCCAGAGGGACTGCACCAGTTTACATTTCCACCAACAGTGGAAGAGGGTGCCCGTTTCTCCACATCCTCGCCAGCATCTAGAGTTCTCTGATTTGCTCATTGTAGCCACTCTGACCGGTGTGAGGTGGTATCTCAGTGTGGTTTTGATTTGTATTTCCCTGATGAGGAGAGAGGCTGAGCATCGTTTCATGTGTCTGTTGGCCATATGGATGTCCCCTGTGAAGAAGTGTCTGTTCATATCTTCTGCCCATTTCTTCACTGGGTTGTTTTTTCGGGTGTGGAGTTTGATGAGTTCCTTATAGATTTTGGATACTAGCCCTTTGTCTGACATGTCATTTGCAACTATCTTTTCCCATTCAGTCAGTTGCCTATTAGTTTTATGGATTGTTTCCTTTGCCGTGCAGAAGCTTTTAATCTTGATGAGGTACCAATAGTTCATTTTGAGCATAAGGTGTTTTACTCTGTGCCCTGTGATGGCACCGATTAATGATCTTGCATCGAAGTTTTGCTTTGTTTGTTTCTGTTTTGTTTTGTTTAAAGCAGAATGAAAACAAAAGCATGTTGTTAAATATGGCTTCCCCTACAACTAGGTATTTATCCAAAAGATACAAGAGTGCTGATTCAAAAGGGCACATGCACCCCAATGTTTATAGCAGTGCTATTAACAATAGCAAAGTATGGGAAGAGCCCAAATATCCACCGACCAATGAATGGATAAAGACACGGTTTATATTTACAATGGTTTATATATACAATGGAGTACTACTTGGTGATGGAAAAGAATGAAATCTGGCCATTTGTAACAAAGTGGATGGAACTTATTAGGCTGAGCAAAATAAGTCAGTCAGAGAAAGACAGATACCTTATGATTTCACGTATGTGTGGAATTTAAGAAACAAAACAGATGAACAGAGGGCACAGGAAGGAAAAATAATATAAAAACAGAGAGGGAGGGAGACAAACCATAAGAGACTCTTCAATACAGAGAAGAAACTGAGGGTTGCTGGAGGGAGGTGGGGGGATGGGGTAAAAGGTGATGGGCATTAAAAGGACACCTGTGATGAGCACTGAGTGTCATATGGAAGAGATGAATCACTGGGTTCTGCCCCTGAAGCCAAGACTACACTGTATGTTAACTAATTTGAATTTAAATTAAGGAAAGAAAAATGGGGCTTGTCCTGACTCTATTCCAACCGAGACACTGAGGGACAGAAGTCAACAGAGTGACGCACCACAACAATGCAGATTTCTGAATGGCGTCAGAGACCCAAGTCTGCCAGCCGCCTTGCGCCCAGCGGGGGTCTGTAAAGAAGAAGAAAGAGCCTCCAGGGGAGAATGTGTGCGGAGAGGAGTCAGCCCACAACTGTTTCCCTCAAGGCCCCTGGGCGGCCTCGGGACTGGGGGAGGGAGTGGTGACCCCACGGTCACCAGGGAGGGGAAGAGCAGCTCCAACGGGGGAGCTGGATGCAGCCACGGGGGCTCCAGGACTCTCCGGGAGGACCCCCTGCAGGGCCCTGGACAGCGCAAAGCTGGCGCCCACTGCTCCCACCTGACCCCCGCCCCCACCCCAGGCCCCTGTCCGCAAGCGGCCACACAGCTCCAAGGAAACCCGTGGTGTAGGAATTTGCTGCCGAACAAGTTACCACGGACTCAGTGAGTGACCTAGAACAACACAGATTTCTTACCTCGTGTGTGGGTTAGGGTTTTGCTACTGGACTCTCTGAGCTGAAGGTGTGGGCAGGACGGGCCCCATGGCCCGCAGCCATCATCTCCGCAGCCAGCCGTCAGTATCTCCAGGACACTGCTCTGTGGTCACATCTCTTCTGACGGACCTGTCTGGCCTCCTCTCCCGCCGCTGAGGACCCTGTGATGACACTGGACCCACCTGAGTTGCCTCGATGGTCCCCCAGCCCATCTGTGATTTAAGTCCCCCTGGCCGTGTAACATACTACGTTCCAGGGCCCGAGGATCGTGACAGGGTGTGTTCTGGGGAGGAGGTGTGCTTCCCTGCAGGCCGTGCGGGGGCAGTGGATGGAAAGCCCCCTGCACTGTGCCCTCTGGGGAGGAGGGCCAGCCTGGTGGGTGTTTTATTCCAAATCACCGATTCCTGAGATACTCTCGTGTTCTGGGCTTGATTCTCTGAGAGTTGTCCAAAAAGTCAACAACTTGGAAATAAGTTTCCTGTCAAAACACATTTTAAAGGAATAGTTGGAGACAAAATAGAGCCACACTTAGTTGTGATGAAAATAATCTCTAATTTTAGGGGCACCTGGCTAGCATAGTCGGTTGAGCAACCAACTCTCGATTTCAGCTCAGGTCTTGATCTCAGGGTTCGTGAGTTCAAGCCCTACATCGGGCTCCGCACTGTCAGCACAGAGCCTGCTTGGGAGTCTCTGTCTCCTTTTGTCTCTGTCCCTCTCCTGCTCACTCTCTCTCTCAAAAATAAATTAATAAATTTAATTAAAAAGAAAATAACCTCTCTTTTTAAGCAGTCCTGCAAAAAAAAAATCCTCTGTCATCATTGATATTTTATGGTTCCATATTACTGCATGATTGTTAGCTTTATTTTTTTAAGTAATAAATAAATATATACTCTTTGTGGGAAAATTTAACAATGCAGTAGTATATAAAGTGAAAGTCTCACTGCACACCTGGAAGTCATCCCTTAGAGCAGTTTGGTGCAAACCTTTTCCAAAGTTTTCTGTGGTCTCCCCTTCGCACCCTGGGAGTACACTTCCATGTCCTGCACGCTGACACACCTCAAGCCGCATGCGCTGCACCAGGACAAGCACTGGGGTGGATGCTTGGGCTGCCTCCAGTTTAGCTGGTTGCAAACAGTGCTGTATGTGTCCCTTTGTGAAGCCACGTAAGATATGGGACTATGATATCTTTCCAATTTTGACATCTTGACAAAGCAGACTGGTGAAAACCACACTGTGTTGTGCTCAGTGTCAAATCTGCAATCCTTCCCCGGAAGGGGCAAGCCCAGGGCCTGCATCCAAAAGGCAAAGTCAGACATAGCAGAATGGGGGGAGAGGTCGTGTGCATGCGCTGTGAACACTGCAGCCGTCCATTAGAAGTGCAGAGACGGAGGAAAGTCCCCAAACCCTCAAAACACTCAAGAGTACATGAAACTGGAGACTAAGTACTAAGAAGATGCCCAAAATACCCCTGCTGCATAGCCACCATGGGCTGTTACTTTGGAACATATTCCTAGATATATAAACTTTAGACAAATATAAATAGACTAGATCCTTAACATTCCCTGAAATAGGCAAAATAGGGGGAAACCACTTAATATAATTTTTAAAACTCCACAAGCACTGAAATGATACCATAACTTACACTACAGTCGTTCTTGGGTTATCGGTCGTGTTCTCTAGAGTAATTGGTATTAATCTTGTTTGGACAAATACAAGTTAGAGGAGTATGTTCATGTATGTGTGTTTTTCAGCTTTAGTTTGTTATAGGAAAATTCATTTTAAGTCAAGTAATTTACAAGCGTCTGCGTGTGTGTGTGTGTGTGTGTGTGTGTGTGTGTGTGTGTGAGATTGTCCATTCGTAACGGTGTCCAGCCCATCCACGGTTGTGTACATGCGTCTGTGTCTGTCTGTCTGTCTGTGTGGGCGCGGCATCAGACATGTGAGTGTCTGTGAGTGACGGAGACTGCAGGGCGCGTGCTTAGAGTCAGCGCTCACCTCGCCTGACAGCCCCGGTGCCCTCCCCGGCAACGCTGCACCGCCATGTGGACAGACTCTGTCTGGGGCGCGGGGCCTCTGCTGACCAGCACTGACCAGATACCTCAGAGCCCTGCTTTCAGGCCTGGGCTGGGGCCAAGGACAGCCCGAAGGCGCACCAGGGCCCCTGTGACCTGGCTCATACCTGGGACCCCAGGACCGTGGCTGCCGCAAACCTAGCTTCCTTCTCAGTTTCTGAGCCTGGTCCTGACAGATTCACCTTCTGTCCTGGCCCAGCTGCAGACCTCCTGCCTGAGGACCTCAGAGAATTTGAACCTCACCCTATGACGTCCAGCTGCCTGCACCAAGATGTCCACTGAGATGCTGCATGGTTAACATAGTAACTGCTGGGAGACCTGGTTTCTTCCAGGCCGGAAGGTCCTGGGCCTCCCTCCCCCTGCCCGACAGAGAAGGACAGGAGAGCTCCGCTGCCAGCAGGGGGAGGCCCCCTTCTTTGAGAACCAGGGCATATCGACAACAAAATTTGGGGGACACCTGGTGAGCCCAGTCAGTTAAGCGTCCAATTCTTGATTTCAGCTCAGGTCATGATCCCAGGGTGGTGGATCGAGCCCAGCACAGGGCTCCATGCTGCACATGGAATCTGCTTAAGATTCTCTCTCTCTCTCTCTCTCTCTCTCTCTCTCTCTCTCTCCCCTGCTCCTGCTCTCTCTCTCTCTAAAATAAAAATAAAAACAAATTTAAAGACAAAATCTGGAATCAGGTGGGGCTCTGACCTGGAGAAGATGGAGGAACCACATCACTGAGAAGCCTCCAAAGACTCCACCTGGGAAAACTACAAGTTTTACAAGAAGTGAAAAACTACAGACAAAAACTGAATACACGGAGTGACTAAAGGTTTGCCTGGGTGTGGTAGCAGTACCTTCTTTAAGGACACCCTCACAAGCACCATCTCTACAACAGAACTCTGGGAAACAGCCAAGTGTGTAATGTATGACAGAGGAAGCCGAGCAGACAGCCGAGGGAGGGAAGCCTGTTCAAGCACTGGAAAACCAACATGAAATAAATGCTTATCTCAAACCATGTGCAGTAGTGAACTCCAGATGCAAATTTTTAGAAAGATGAAAGACTGAAAATGAAAACACAACATACCAACTACATCATGGGATGTAGGAAGAGCTGTGAGCATAAAGGGAAACGTAAGTGTAAACACCAACATTTGTAAAAGAAGAAAAATCTCAAACTAAGAAAATAAAAACACTGTTAGGAACTTGAAAAAGAAGTTCAAACTCAACTCAAAGCCAGTGGAAAGGAGACAGTAATAAACTTTCTTAGCAGAGAAAAATGAAACAAAGGATATAAAAATAGAATCAACAAAACCAAAACTTGTCTCTTGAGAAGATCAATAAAATTGACAAGTACCTGCCACTAGACTGGCAAAGAAAACAGGAGAGATGCGCATTAGCCAGAAGTGAGGGCAGGGGCATCACCACCGGCCTCACAGAAATGACAAGGGTTACCAGAGAGTGCAGGGCAGTACCAACAAATTAGGTAGTCTGGATGGAATGGACAAATTCCTGGACACACAAATGCCAAAACCGACTCAAGAAGAAATAAACAATTTGAACAGACCTATAGCAAGTAAAGAAATTGATCCATATGTAAAGCCTCCCAGCAGAGAAAAGCCCAAGACCAGATGGCTTCACTAGTGAATTCTACCAGACAATTAAAAAAGAATCAACACCTTCCCAAATCTTCCTAGAAACAGAAGAGGGGAAGAATGCTTCCTTTTTTTTCTTTTTTAACATTTACTTATTTTTGGACAGAGAGACAGAGTGTGAGCGTGGGAAGGGCAGGGAGAGAGGGAGACACAGAATCCAGAGCAGCTACAGGCTCTGAGCTGTCAGCACAGAGCCCAATGTGGGGCTTGAACCCACGAACTGTGAGATCATGACCTGAGCCAAAGTCAGATACTTAACCAACTGAGTCACCCAGGTGCCCGAGAACACTTCCTAATGTATTTTGCGAGGCCAGCACTGCCTCACTGTGCTGATAAGGTCAAATGAGAGTCAACTGAGAATTGAGAGTCAAGAAGTAAACCCATACATCACCCACACTGATAAGAAGGTCAAAGACACCAGAAAAACACATACCAATATCTATAAATATAGATACAAAAATCCTCAACAAAACACTAGAAAACCAAATCCATGGCATGTTAAAAGAGTTATGCACCATGACCAGTGAGATTTATCCCCAGAGTACAAGGGTGGTCCAACACACAAAAATCAATACAATAGAATAGACCACACTAATAGAATGAAGGAGAGAAATATGTGACGACTGAATTAATGCAGGAAAACCATTAGGCAGAATTCCACATACTTTCATGATACAAATACTGAGAAAACTAGGTACAGAAAGGAACTTCTTCAAAATGATTAAGGGAATTTGTGAAAAACCCACAGTTGTCATCATTCTCGATGGTGAAAGAAGACCGAAAGCTTTCTTGCTGAGAACAGGAACAAGATGAGAATGCTGGATTTCACATTGCTACTCAACATCACACTGTAAGTTCTAGCCAGAGCAATTAGGCAAGAAAACAAACTGATAAAGGCACCCAAATGGAAAGGAAGAAGTAAAATTATCTCTATTCCCAGATGGCATGATTATTTATATAGAAAATCCCAAAGAATCGATACCCCAAAAATAACTATAACTAATAAGTGAGCTCAGCAAAGTTTCAGAGTACATTATCAACACACAGAATGTCGTGTTTCTGAAATATGCTAACAATGAGCAACTCAACAGGTAAATTAGGAAAAAATCCATTAAGAAAAGCATCAGAAAAAATAAAATATATAAGAATAAATTTAACCAGGGAGGGAAAGACTTGTACACCAAAAACTACAAAACATTGTGTCAAAAAATTAATGAACACCTAACTACATGGGAAGTCAACCCATATTCATGGATCAGATGACTTAATATTGTTAACTCAGCAGTGACATCCCAAATGACCTATAGACTCAAGCCAATCCCTATCAGAATAACACAGGCTTTTTTTTTAATTGAGAAAACTGATTCTAAAATCAATAAGGATTAGCAATGGCTCAGAATAGCTAAAACAGTCTTGAAAGAGAACAAAGCTGTAGCACTCATACCTCTTGATTTCAAAACTTACTACAAAGCTATTGTAATTAGAAGAGTGTGCTACTGGAATACAGGAAGATCTATAGACCAGGGGAATAGAATTGAGAGTCAAAACGTAAACCCACACATCTATGGACAACTGGTTTCTGACACAAGTACCAAGACCAGCCCATAAGGAAAGAATAGTCCCTCCAACAAATGGGCTGGAACAATTGGACGTCCACCTGCAGAAGAATGAAGTTTGACCCCTACCTCACATATTATACCAAAATTCACTCAAAATGGATCAATGATGACAATATATGACTTAAAACTATAAAACTCAACAAAGAAAACATAGGAGTAAATCTTTAAGATCTTGGATTTGACAAAGGATTCTTAGATATGACACCAAGAGCAACAAAAGGAAAAATAGATAAATTAGAGCTCGTAAAAACGGAAAACTTTTGTGCATCATAGACTATCAAGAAATTGAAATGATAACTCACAAAATCAGATAAAATATTTGCAAATCTTATGTCCAATAAGGGTCTAGTATCCAGAATATATAAAAAAAAAAAAAACGCTTACAACTCACAACTAAAAGACAAACAATCTAATTTAGAAATGGGCAAATGACTTGAATAAACATTTCTCCAAAGAAAACATATAAATGACCAACAAGAACGTGACAAGATGCTCAGTGCCATTAGTCAGGGAAATGCAAATCAAAACCACAATGAGACACCACGCCCACCAGGATGGCTATATATTTTTTTAATGGGAAAGAACAAATGTTGCTGAGAAAGTAAAGAAATTGAAATCCTTGTGCATTGCTGGTGGGAATGTAAAGTGGTGCAATCTCTGCGGAAAACAATGTGGCAGTTCCTCAGAAAGATAAACATAAAGTTATGTAACCAAGAAATTTCAATCATAGGTATATATCCAAGAGAACTGAAAACTGGTATGAAGGTACATAGCAATGATATTCACAGTAGCCAAAAGGTAGAAACAACCCTAGTGTCCATCAACAGATGAATGAAGAGATAAAATGTGGTCTATACTTGCAATGGAATATTATTATCCAATCATAAAAAGGAATGAAGTACTGGTACAAGCTACAACATGGATGAATTTGGAAAACACTGTTAAAGAAAAGAAGCCAGACACCAAGTGCTACACACTGTATGATTCCATTTAAATGATATATCTAGAAGAGGTAAATCCACTGACAGAAAGCAAATTGGTGGCTGCCGGTTGCTGGAGAGGGAAGAAGGACGAATGGGGTCAAGGCTTCCTTTCGAAATGACGAGAACATGGGAACCAGACAGAGACAGCAGTGGCACAACCTCGCTAAATCCTCCTGGACCATCCTCTCACTTGCTCACGGCATATTCCTGTGAATTTCGCTTCAGTAAGAAAAAAAGGGGAAAAGAAAATAATGTCAAAAAGAAAGAAATGTTTAAAACATTTCCATGAATACATAGATGAATATTATTCAGACCTCAGAGTAGAGTAAAGAACTTCCTTTAAAAAAAGCGAATCATAGGGTTGCCTAGATGGCTCAGTGGGTTAAGTGACTCAGGTCATGATCTCACAGTTGGTGAGTTTGAACCCTGCATCAGGCCCGGTGCTGACAGCTCAGAGCCTGAAGCCTGCTTCAGATTCTGTGTTTCCCTCCTCTCTGCCCCTCCCCCACCTCTCTCTCTCAAAAATAAATAAGCATTAAAAAATTATATACTATGACCAAGTGGGGGTATATTACTAAAAAGGGGGGGGCGGTGAATCATAAAAGAAAATTTTGGAGGTGCCTGGGTAGCTCAGTCGGTTAAGAATCCAACTCTTCCTTTCACCCTGGTCATGATCTTACAGTTTGTGAGTTCAACCTCCACATCAGGCTCTGTGCTGTCAGCATGGAGCCTGCTTGAGATTCTCTCTCTCTCTCTCTCTCTCTAGCTGCCCCTCCCCCACTAGCTTACAAGCGCTCTCTCTCTCAAAATAAATAAATAAATAAAAATTTTTAAAAAAGAAAAATTTTAAATTTCTGAAAATTTATTAAAATTAAGAGCTTTGAGGTACCTGGATGGCTCAGTTGGTTAAGCATCTGACTTCGGCTCAGGTTATGATCTCATGGCTGGTGAGTTCAAACCCCACATTGGGTTCTGTACTGACAGCTCAGAGCCTAGAGCCTGCTTCAGATTCTGTGTCTCCCTCTCTCTCTGCCCCTCCCCACTGGTGCTCTGCCCCCCCCCTTAAAAATAAATAAACATTTTTAAAAAATTTTAATTTTTAATTGAGACCTTTATGATGAATCACTAAATTCTACTCCTGAAACTATCACTACACTATATGTTAACTAACTAGAATTTAAATCTAAAGAAAAAAAAGAAATTGAACATAAAAAAATATTAAGACCTTTAACAGCTCACCAAAGAAGGTATTCAAATGGAAAACAAGGATATGAAAAGATGATCAACAAATAAGTTACCAAAAAATTGTAAATTAAAACAATGAGATGCCACTACATGTAATATGGCTAAAGTCCAAATCCTATAAAAATCCAATTCTATAAAATCCAAATCCTAAAAAAATGGCTAAAATTCAAAACCCTGACAATGCAAAATGGTGGCAAGGATGCAGAGCAACATTGCTGGTAGGAATGCAAAATGATAAAGCCGCTTTCGAGGATGGTTTGGCAGTTTCCTCTACAGCTAAATATACTCATGTCACATAATCTAACAATCACCCTCTTAGGTATTTATCCAATTGGTTTGAACACTTATGCCCCCACCACATACACACACACAAAACCTGCACAAGCACATGAATGTTGATAGCTGCTTTATTCATAACTGCTCAAAAGTAGAAGCAATCATGGGGCGCCTGGGTGGCTTAGTCAGTTAAGCGTCCGACTTTCGCTTAGGTCATGATCTCGCGGTTCGTGGGTTCGAGCCCCGCGTCGGGCTCTGTGCTGACTGCCAGCTCAGAGCCTGGAGCCTGTTTCAGTCTGCGACTCCCTCTCTCTCTGACCCTCCCTTGCTCACACTGTCTCTCTCTCCTAGAAATAAATAAAACATTTAAAAAAAAAAAAAGTAGAAGCAATCAAGATGCCCCTTAACAGGTGAATGGATAAAGTTTGAAAAGTCTGCATACTGTATGATTCCAATTATAGGACATTCTAGAAAAGTCAAAATTAAGAAGACAGTAAAATGATCAGTTTAGGGGGAAGAAGAGAGTGTTTAATAGGTAAAGCTCAGAGAATTTTTAGGGCAGAGAAACTAGTCTGTCTGATAGTGTAATGGCGGATACATGATACTTGTTGAAACCCATAGAACTTTACCACCCAAGAAGTGAACTTTGATGTAATGGTGGATGAGAGATGGAGATGAACATCAGCAAGGTCTCATGTTCAGCTTAATATGGGTATAGATGGCTACACACATAGTGTTCAAAGATATGTGCACATGCACAGGATAATATTCACACATACAACCCTTTGCTATCAGCTGAGAGGTCCTAAAAGTGTCAACACCCCAAGAGCAACAAACACACCTAGTGCCCAGGGGGTTGGTTTCTAATATTATTGTCCAACAAAAAGCACCAGGTCTCCTTGGAAAAATCACTGAATCTATGGCCCAGGCAAGAAATTTATGCAAGATGAGCTTGGAACATCTCACAGCGCCAGTATTTTAATAGTAGGTGTTCAAAATGAAGAAAACACAGTGATGGGGTATGTCAAAGGGGCCGAGAAGACAAGTGAATACTCTCTCTGGCCAAAGCTGAGACAGCAAGAAAATAAAGACAGTCGTACTGGAATAACCCCAAGTATGAAGTAGGTATCCATGAGTCTGTATTGATATAAACAAATGATTGGATAAGTAAACAAATAAATGCACAGAGCAGGCAAATGTCCCATGCACAAGAATTCCAAATAATTCTTCAGAGGGAGAACATGACTCCCAACCCCTTAAATATAGGCAGCGCATGGCAATTTCCTTCCAAAGAGGGCAGTATGGAAGGGAAGTGAATGACAATGGAGAAATCTGACACATGGCCTCAGCCAGGAGACCAACCATGATCATCCCTGTGGACAGCATGTGCCCTTGATGTGAATTGATGTGATGAAAACAGCTGTATCTTCCTCCAAAGACCTACAGCCCTAGTCTAGTCATGAGAAAGACATGAGGCAAATCCCAGCTGAGGACATTATACAAAATGGATGACCAGAAGTCCTCCAAACTGTCAAGGTCATAAAAAATAAAAACGAAAATAAGGAAAGTTTGATTAACTCACAGCCAAGAGGAGCCTAAGGAGATATGACAACTGAATGCAACATGGGAACCTGGATAGGATTCCGGGACAGAAAAATGATATTGGATAAAAACTAAGGAAATCCCAATGAAACATGAACTTTAATTGATAAGAACATATCAGTATTGGTTCTTTAATTGAATAAATGTACCATACTAATGTAAGTTATTAGCACTAGGGGAAACTGGGTGTGGGGTGTCCAGGAACTGTCTGTACTATCTTTGCAACTCTCCCATAAATCTAAAACTGTTCTAAAGTAATTTCGAAAAATTTAGAACTTCTGTTTCATCAAAAGACATCTTAAAGGAACTGAAAAATAGAATTTATATTCTGGGGAAAGATGTTTGTAAAACATGCTAAAACTTACAAACCACTGATGAAAGGAATCAAATATGACCTAAATAAATAGAGAAATATGCCATGTTCATGGATTGAAGACTATTGTAAAGATGTTAATGGCCCCTAAAGTGATCTATAGATTCAAAAAAATTCCAGCAGAACATTGTTATAAAAAACAGTAAGCTGAAACTCATGGAACAGAAAAGGAGTTCAAAGATCCAAAGCTACTTGGAAAAAAGAACAAACTCAGGGAACTCACACTACCTGTACCTGGTTGCAAGACATGTAAAGCCATAGTAATCAAAACAGTTTGGTGTTGGAGAAAGATAAATAAAATTAAATAAGTTAAAAAATAAAAGTTAAAAACTGAGAGAATCCAGAAATGAGATCCAAACATGATTGCTTTTCACAAAAATGAAAGGTAATTCAATCTTCAGCAAATAGTGCCAGAAAAATCAGCTATCCTTATGCCAAAAAAAAAAAAAAAGAACTTCAATCTATGCCTTATACCCTACACAAAAATTAACTCAAAATAGATTATAGATCTAAGTACGAAACCTTAGACATATGGAGAAAATGTTTGTGAGGCAAAAATTTCTTAGATACAACATTAAAAGCACAATCCATAAAAGAAAAAAATGTAAACCAGACTTCATCAATTGAAGAACTTCTGATCTTGAAGAGAGCATTAGTAGATTCAAAATACAAACCATGATTTGGGAAAAAACATTTACAAATCAAATATCTGATAGAATATTTGCATTCAGATTTAAAAATTCTCAAACTTCAATAGTAAAGAAACTCAATAAACAAATAGGTGTAAGGCTCGAATGGGCATTTCACCAAAGAATGGATAGTAATCACATAAGCAGACAGGCAACATCATTAGTCAATAGGAAAATGCAAATAAAAACCCCAAGAAGGGCACCTGGCTGTCTCCATCAGTACAGCGTGGGACTCTTGATGTCAGGGTCGTGAGTTCAAGACACTTGTTGGGTGTAGACATTACTTAAGAATAAAATCTTTAACAACAACAACAACAAAAAACACCAACAATGCAAGGAGATATTACCACCAACTTCTTCATAGAATAACAGTTTTTAAAACTCTCAACCGAGTACAAAGTGGGCTAGCCACTTTGGACAATGGTTTGACAGCTCCTTACAAAGTTAAACATATACTTTATCATGTAACCCATACTTACATTCAAACAAGAACAGTATAAGAAAAAAAAAAGTATGGGGCGCCTGGGGGGGCTTAGTCGGTTAAGCGTCCGACTTTCACTTGGGTCATGATCTCGCAGTTCGTGGGTTCGAGCCCCGCGTCGGGCTCTGTGCTGACTGCCAGCTCAGAGCCTGGAGCCTGTTTCGGCCTGTGACTCCCTCTCTCTCTGACCCTCCCCTGCTCACGCTGTCTCTCTCTCTCCTAAAAATAAATAAAACATTAAAAAAAAAATTAAAAAAAAAAAAGTATAAGCAGATGTTTATAGTGACTTAATTCATAGTCAGCAAACACTGGAACAAACCGGAATGTGCCTCAGCTGGGGAATGGATGAACTGTGGTCCTCCCGTACAATGCAATGTTACCCACGATCAAGGGTGACGGAGCTGACCCACACAACAGCACCCCTGAATCACGGAAGTAGTACACGGAGTAACAGAAGCCAGACTCAAAACAAGACACACTCTTTTGTTTTTGTTTTTGTTTTATTTTTTTAAACTATTTTTTAAAATTTTATTTCTGAGAGAGAGAGACAGCATGCGCAGGGGAGAGTCAGAGAGAGAGGGAGACACGGAATCCGTAGTGGCTCCAGGCTCTGAGCTGTCAGCACAGAGCCCGACGCGGGGCTCGAACCCACAAACTGTGAGATCATGACTGAGCCGAAGTTGGCCACCCAACCGACTGAGCCGCCCAGGCTCCCCAAGACACACTCTTTTAATACCATTTATATAACATCTGGAAAAGTCAAAATTATAGAAACAGAAAACAGATTTGCCAGGTACTGGGAATGGGAAGGCTTATTTACAAAGGTGCAGCATAGAGGACTTTTCTGGAGGGATAGAACTGCTCTATATTTTTATTGTGGTGGTGGTTACGCAATTATATACACTTGTCAAAACATGCAGAACTATACACTAAAAAGAGTAGATTTTGCTGTATTTAACTTATACTTTAACTTCTTAAATGTGAAAATATTTAAGAACACTTGTTTATCAAAAGACACCTTAAAGACAATGAAAAATAAAAGTTAAAAACTGAGAGAAGATATTGCAACATATAGGAGACAATTAATTTTGAGATATATAAAGAGGCTTTCAGTCATAAAAAATGAGCTCATACCAGTCTAGCCCTCCATCATAAACAGGGACAAAATTAGATAATATATAATATAAATTAGATAATATGTAATAGAAATTAGATAATATATAATATGATTATACTTATATATGTTGCTATGATTATACAAAAACTATACTTATAAAATATAGTACTGTAATATATGTCTTTACCACTGTTTTCGGATGTTGGACAAGACGCAGCGCAGGACTGTGACCCCAGAGAGAAAAGAAACGGACAGGCTGGGCTCCAGGCATCAGTGCAGGGCCTGGTGTCAGCAAGGGGAGGAGACAGACAGACAGGAGCTCAGGGTCACTGAAGGGGATGACGCCCACTTCTAGCCTAGACAGGATTCACCCTCCCACCTGAAAGGAAGCAGACAGAATATGTGAAACAGTGGTTTTCAAGACCCTGGACATCAGGCAGCGAAGGACAGTGACCCTGACAGGTGGGAAGCAAATGGGGTGAGTCCTGGCTTATGGCTCTGGGAGTTTTCACGCCACCACACAGGGAGGGAACCAGGCAGAAGCAGCCAGAGACCATGAATTGAGGAGATGGGGCAAAATATTAGACAGACATCAAAATAAATGCCACTCAGCTGCCAGTCCAAGCAGCTTGAGACTCTTAACCTCAAGGTCTGAGTTGAAGCCCCATCCTGGGTGTGGAGGCTACTTTTTTAAAATAATTTATTGTCAAGTGGGTTTCCATATAACACCCAGTGCTCATCCCCACAAGTGCCCCCCTCCATGCCTTCCCCTCCCCCACCCCCATCTGCCCTCAGTTTGTTCTCAGCATTCAAGAGTCTCATGGTTTGCCTCCCTCCCTCTCCCCACTATTTCCCCCCTTCTTCTCCCCCACGGTCCGGTCCTCTGTTAACTTCCTCCTAATCCTCCTATACGTGCAAACATACGGTATCTGCCCTTCTTTGCCTGACTTATCTCGCTCAGCATAACACCCTCAAGGTCCATCCACGTTGCTACACAGGCCAGATTTCATTGTTTCTCATCGCCATGGAGTATTCCGTCGTGTAGATAAACCACATCTTTATGATCCATTCGTCTGCTGATGGACACTTAGGCTCTTCCCATGACTTGGCTACTGTGGAGAGAGCTGCTGTGAACATTGGGGTCCACGTGCCCTGCGCATCAGCACCCCTGTGTCCCTCGGGTAAATTCCTAGCTACTTTAAAAGACGAAAACCTCCCGGGACGGGCAGTGAGGCTGGGGCGAGTCACAGGCCCCAGGCGCAGGCACCAGGACCCGGAGTGCAGGTAACACGGGGGAGAAAACGGGAAAGCCGCACGTCCTGCCTCCAGGGGCCCCGCAGCGCCTCCCCACAAATTGCTCTGAGAGCCCCGCCTGGTGAGACTTCGCAATTAGAACCCTCCAGACGCGGAGCCGAAGACAGGGTGCGGGCAAGGCCACTAGCGAGCCGGCTAAAAATCTCTCGGGTCCGGAAGCAGCAGGGACCCAGCGAGCCTGCGGGTGTGGGGTCCGACCCTCAGAGACCCGCGGGCCGGCGCCTCCTGAAGGCTGAGCTCGAGGCCCGGGGCCCAGGGCAGGTTAGGGGCACCGCGGCCAGGGCGGGGGATGCGGACAAAACCCACCTACGCCCTCAGCCTGGTGGAGGTGGGGGTGGGGGTGGGGGTGGGGGGTCCAAGATGGTCCCATCGACCGAGGTCCCGCCCTCTGTCCTGCAGACACTTCGCAGACTCAGCCTCTTCCTGCTGCATCGCCAAGAACTGGGGGGCCAGCCTTCATCCCCGCCGCACCCCGGCCTGTGCTCGGGGCTCGGAGCAGCCCGCGCAGCCCCCTCGGCAGACCCCTCCCGGGTGAGCAGGAGCCGCCGCCTCGGCCTGTCCCCAGAGGACCGGCCGTCGTGCCTGAATTACTCGGGTCCACCCTTGTCCACCGGGACAGCGCGAGCCACAGCGGCTCCCCAGACTCCCAGGGAGGGCGGAGAAGGGTCCTGAGGCTCCCCCTCCGCTGGGAGGGGCGGGACAGCCCGGGGAGCCCTGCCCCGGCTGTGCCCCAGCCCACCCTCTCCCGCAGTCCGTTCACCCTTCAGACACCCACCTCCGGGCGGGGCCGTCGGACCAGAGTCCCGAACCGCCAGCCCCTAAGCGGCTCCGAGTGGACCGCATCCGCTCGTCTCCCCCAAACAGCCATTTTGCTGCTCAGAAATCAGAGGCTAAGGACGCATGATCTGCGTGGGGACATCAAAGCTGGGGGGGAGCCTCTGCTCAGCCCCAGAGCGCACCTGACGGCAGCGTGCCCTTCCCCGGCATGAGGGCCCCGATCCTCAGCAGACAGAACCAGGAGCTAGCATTCTTCTGGGAGGTGATCTGGAGACCAGGAAAGGGCCCCGGGCCACCGCCAGAGAAGGCACACCAGGCAGGTGGGTCTTCTCTCTTGCTGTGTTCTGTACGTCCCTAGGGTGTGTTGCGTGTGTGCGTGCAGGCATCTGCGGAGGAGATGTGAAGGGGGTGCACACTTGGGGTGCGTAAAAAGTGTGCTCCTGGGGGGGTGTGTGTGCATGTGTGCACCTGAATGGATGTGTGTGTGTGCTTGCACACACACCTGGCCCTCTACCTGTGTGTTGGGGCAGGACAAGCACACACCTGAGCGCTTCCATGTAAAATAGAGAATCTGAGGATCTGCCCCCACTGGCGTGTAGTCCCCACCAGCCCTTTGCCAGGTGTTGGACTGAGGGTGGGGTGACAGGCCGGTAGGGCAGCACCTCGGAGGCCCTTCTGAGGAGGAATGACAGCACACCCAGCCAGCTCTCCGGGAGCACATCACACCTGTGTCTCTGCTGTTCCAGCGTGCTCAGAAGTGACCTCCCAAACAGGGAGGGCCATGAACACCTCCACTGAGACCCTGGTGACAGAATTCATCTTGCTGGGCTTCCCCGAGCTGTGCCACCTTCAAGGGCTGCTTTTTGGGTCATTCCTCACCATCTACCTGGTCACCGTCCTGGAGAACCTGGTCATTGTGGTGACCATCGGAGCCAGCCATCAACTGCACACACCCATGTATTTCTTCCTGGCCAACATGTCGGTGCTGGAGACCCTCTACACCTCGGTCACTGTCCCCAAGCTGCTGGCTGCCCTCCTGGCACAGGCAAGGACCATCTCCTTCTCAGGATCCCTGACCCAGCTGTTTCTCTTCCTCTCGCTCGGCTCCTCCGAGTGCTTCCTCCTGGCCACCATGGCCTGTGACCGGTACCTGGCCATCTGCTGCCCACTGCACTACCCAGCCACCATGACCTGGAGGTGCTGCCTGTGCTTGGCCTTCAGTGCCTGGCTGGGTGGCTTCCTGGCCTCCTTCGTGTCTATGGCTCTCATCTCCCGCCTCAGGTTCTGTGGCCCCAATGTCCTCAACCACTTCTTTTGTGACATCTCACCCCTGCTGCAGCTTTCCTGCTCTGACACTACTGCCATTGAAATTTGGGACTTCGTGGCAGCCCTGGCTGTACTCGCAACCTCCCTGCTGGGGACCACAGTCTCCTATGCGCGCACCCTGGCCACAGTGCTGAGGATCCCGGGATGGGCTGGCCGCCGGAAGGCCTTCTCCACCTGCACCTCCCACCTGGTGGTGGCGGCCACCTTCTATACCACCACCATCTTCATGTACGCCCGGCCTCATGCTGCCACCTCCTTCGGCCTCAACAAGCTGGTGTCCGTGGTCTACTCAGTTGTGACTCCACTGCTCAATCCAGTCGTCTACTGCCTGCGGAATCGTGACATCAGGGAGGCTCTGGCCAAACTCCTCCAAGCCCCTGGTCCCTCCTGAGCACCAGCTGCAGGAGGAAGAACTTCCACATGCCTCTCCTCTCATCTGCCCACAGCCTCCAACCCGCCACAGGCCACAGCTCTCTCACCCAGAGACAGAGCTGGTCAGAAGCACAGAGTGTCTCAGCAGGGGAAATGCCAAGGCTTCCCACCACCTCTCCCAGAGAACGTCAGCGCCGGAGCAGGGTGGGGAGGCCCAGGAGACCCCAGCTCACAGGAAAGCTCCCCTTCACCGTCACCCCCTTCACCACCTGGGACCTAGCCGGTTTCTATGGGAGCCAGCCTCTCTTCCTGGCTCTCCTGGGCTCGGACTGCCCTGTCCCTAAGCCCACCTGGATGGCCTCCATTGCCTGAGGTCCCGGCACCTTAGAGCAGACTCTGTAACCAACCTCAGCTGGCCAGATGTAGACTGTGTCCTGGCAAGTCCAGACAGTGCCACAGGCCACACACATGCCACCTTTCCTCAGAAATAAGAATGCCATTCTATTTAAAACTTAATGGGTCTAATGAATAGATGGCATACCCATACCTGGTTTTTCTGCCTTTCTTCTCCGGCACTTGGGTACAGAAGGGGGTTGGCCCAGCACTCGCCTTATTGGGCTATTGTCACTGTCAGGGTGAGTGCTTCTCACTTGATCCCCTTGTTTCTCACACTCCAGTCCCCATCAGGACCTCTAGTGTGATGTTTAGTGTGAACCCTCGGACACATGTATGCATGTGTATTGCCTTGCATGTGAGAATTCTGTGTTCACGTAAATGATTTTGTGCTGTAAATATTCTCTTACTGGGGCACCTGGTGGCTTAGTCATTAAGCATCCGACTCTTGGTTTCAGCTCAGGTCATGAAATATAGGAGGATTAGGAGGAACTTAACAGAGGACCGTGAGGGAGAAGAAGCGGGGAAATGATGGGAGGGAGGGAGGCAAACCATGAGAGACTCTTGAATGCTGAGAACAGACTGAGGACTGATGGGTGTGCGGGGAAGGGGGTGATGGGCACGGAGGAGGCACTTGTGGGGATGAGCACTGGGTGTTATATGGATACCAACTTGACAATAAACTATTTTTTTAAAAGTGTTACTCTTTGTCTCCAGTAATGCTTTTTGCCCTAATCTATAAGGCTTAAAGTCCGCTTGGTCTGGCGTTGAGAGCTATGTCAGCTCCCTTTTCATTCACTGTTGCTTGTGTGACATGTGTTTTCACCTGCACCAATACTTAATCTATTGCCCTTAGCTTCTGACCACCGTCTGTTGACAGCTCTGTGAGGCTGCGCAGGAACTCCACAAACCACTTTCTGTGTTCTCAGCTGCTCCCTGGTTCTGTGGAGAAGTCAGTTTATTTTTACTCGCTTTAGGTATTTAGGGTTCCCCCCACTTCAGGAAGCTTTCAAGATCTTGTGTTTGGTTTCCAGGGTTTGCTTTTCTTCATATTTATCATGTTTGCAGTTTGTGATGCTTCTAGAATTTGTGCCTTGCCTCCTTAGTTTTTGAAAACGATCCACCTGTGTGCCCATAAACACTGCATCCGCCACATCCTTTCTCTGCTCTCCTTTTGGTTGCCCTGGTCCGTGCAGGGGGCCTCTGTCTCGTCCCTTCTGCCCTCAGCAGCCTGTTGTGTACCCTTTCTTTTTTCCATGCTTTCTTCTGGATATTTCCTTCTGATCCTCCCAGTTACTAATTCTCCCTACCCATATCTAAACTCTGTTTTTAAGTGTATTTTTTGAGTTCTAGAATTTCCATTTGGATCTCTTAGTTTCCTGCCCTCTTGTCAAAACCCTCAATCTTGTTTTATGCCTGTAATAAGTGTAAGTTCCTCCATGAGTCTGTTAGTGACACCCTCGTTTGCCTGTACTGGTCTCTGTCTGTTCCTAGCTGGGTTGTTTTATTACCGTGACTTCCTATAACATCTTAATATCTGACAGGGTGAGTCCTTCTTTGATCTTGGTTTTCAGAATGAGTTACATTAGGCCTTCCCTCTTCCACACGGACTTTAGGAACCCTTTGGCTCTCGATTAGTTTACTCAGGCCACCACAACAAAGCGCTACAGACCCGGCAGCTCCAACAGCAGAAATTCATTGTCTCACAGCTCTGGAGGCTGGTGGTCTGAGGCCGGCGTGGTAGGGCTGGGTCCTCCTGAGGCCTCTCCCCTCGTGAGAGGGCGGTCCCCTCTCACAGACGGAGAGACCACATCCTCAAATCCCCAAATCCTCACAGCGTCCTCCCTGGGCCGTCTGGGTCCTGATCTCATCATATAAGGACACCTGGTAGATTAGGTCAGGCCCCGCCCCCTATTGACCACGTTTCACCTCAGTTACCTGTGTAAAGGCACTATCTCCAAATGCAGTCACGTTCTGAGGTTCTGGGGGTCAGGACTTCAACACAAGAATTAGGGAGCGGGGCCTGTGTGTGGAGCAGCAGTTCTGAGCCTCTGGGCATCGAGAGGGTCTGATGGAAGCTAAGAGAGGTCACATGACGTTACAAATGAGATCGTGGAGCCCCCTCCTAAAGCCATCAAGGGGGCCTGGTGTCCCCCCGCCCCAAGTGCAGTGTCTGGGGTGGAGGCCTGGTGGGAGGGGAAGAGACCCTAGAGACCTGGACAGCAAGATCGCACCCTTTCCAGAAGACCCAGAGCCCGACCAGCAGGGACTGGAAAGGCTGGCTGGCTGGGCAGCGGGGCTCCAAGTGACCTTGCTCTGGGGTGGCCGCCGTGGGGGCGGGAAGAAGAGACACTCTGGGGACCTGGAGAGCCACCCTCTCTTCTCTGCGCCCCCCGGTGGAGAGCCCTGGACGCCGAGACCTAGAGCTAAGGGTCTGTGGTCCCCGTGTCTGGGACCCATCACCTGGGGCAGCGATGGAGACGGAGAACGTGGGGGGCCAGGGCGGGGGACCGGGGGGCGCCGGGGGGTGGAGGGAGGAGGGAGGCGGGGGGCTGGGCTCGGTGTGCAGCGAAACCCGGTCTGGGTTGGGTGCGCGCTCGGTGATGGGGACACAGTGGGGTGGGCGTGTGTGGACTCGGGAGATGGGGTGGGGGTGAGGACACGGGGTGCAGCGAGGATGAGGGTGCTGGGAAGGGAGAGGGGCTGCGCGCTCCTCGGTCTGCCTTTCTCTCCTCCCTTCGCGTCTCCCGGGGGATGAGCCTCCGCGTCTGCCCGCCCCCAATCCTAGGGCGGAGACCTCGCACGAAATCCGGGCTCGGCGCTCGGGTGCAGGGTCTCCGCCGCCGCCGGCTCCTTCCGGCTCCGCCGCGGCCCCGAACGGCCGCTCCGGCCCACGGTTCCGACGGAAGTCCGAGGCGGGTAAGGCCGGGCCGCAGGATCCGGGCGCGCGGGGCGGCTGGGGATGGGGGCCCCCGGGGCGATCGGCGGGGCCGGGGCGGAGGACCGCGCGGCCCCCCGGATCCCTGCGCCGGAATGAGGCCCTGCGTCGCACCCGCGTCCGCGTCCCCCGCCCCGGCCGCTCAGCCCGGTAGCCCGGGGAGGGGTGGGGCAGCGCGCGGGGACGGGGCGCGAGGCGACGGTCCCCGGTCCCGGCCTGCGGGGGCGAGGTCTGCGCTTTCCGACCCGCCCGTGAGGCCGGAACCCCCTGCCCGGGGGGCGCTAGATGCGCACTGCCCCCCACCCCCCGAGAGCCCGGAAGAGCCGGGCAGAGGCACACGCTCGTGGCCCTTTCTCCAGACAGTGATGGGGTCCTTGGGGGCCCTGGATCCCCGAGACTGTGCCCTTCAACACATCAACACAGCCCCTCCGCGGTGTGGTCCCAGCAGCAGCGGAGGCCTGGGCGGGTCCTCCCAGAGCAGCCTAGGGTACGCAGCTCCCTCCCTCCGCCGCGGGGTGCTCACCGCCCCCAAACCCCACTCTTTGCTCCCACCCCACCCGCAGGTGCACAGCCCTTGCACCCCCTCCCACCCCTTCCTTGTCACTAAACACGACCCCCACCCTCCATCCAGGCCCGAATGCCTAACCCTCCCATCCCACCCCGGCCCTCAGCGGCCCTGTCTCCGGGCCCGGGTCCCCCGGCCTCACGGAAACTGAGGTCCTCTCTCCGTCTTGCGCAGGTTCGCCCCACAAGCATGAACTGGACGGCCGCGACTTGCTGGGCTCTGCTGCTGGCCGCCACCTTCCTCTGCGACAGCGGCGCGGCCAAGGGCGGCCGAGGAGGGGCTCGCGGCAGCGCCCGGGGAGGGCTGCGTGGGGGCGCCCGCGGGACCTCGCGGGTGCGCGTGCGGCCGGCGCCCCGCTACTCGGGCTCCTCCCTGCGGGTGGCCGCGGCGGGGGCGGCGGCGGGGGCGGCGGCCGGCCTGGCGGCGGGCTCCAGCTGGGGAAGGGCCACAGGCCCATGGGACGGCGGCCTGGAGACCGACGACGAGGACGCAGCATCGGGCGGCAACCGGACGGGCCACGGCATCTACAGCTACCGGGCGTGGACTTCGGGAGCGGGGCCCGCCGGCAGCCCGGGCCTCTGCCTACTGCTGGGCGGCGCCCTCATTGCCCTGGGGCTGCTACAGCCCTAGGCCTGGCCGGGCTCGGCCGATCTGGCCCCCAGCCCGCGCCCTCCTCGCCCCACCCTGGGCCGGCCCCAGAGGCCGCCAGCGGCTGAGCACCCCTTCCCACCGCGGCCCATGGCTTCCGGCCCAGAGGAGCTGCCTGGGGATTCCAGCCAGCCAGGGCTGGAGCTGCGGCCTCTCCTACAGGTGCCCACTGCCTCCCCCCGTCCACTGCCCTGCCCAGGTCCCTCCCCAGCCTCCACATCCCCCATCGGACCAGAAGACGAGGCCCTTCAGTCCCAGGATGCTCTGCCCACTGCCTGGATGTCAGGGTCCCCTGCCCCCCACCCCATCCAGGCTGGGACACCACCATCTCTCCAGAGCTGCCTAAAGTGATGTCCCAAGACCAGGCTGCTCAGGCCTCTCCGGCCCCCCTGACAAGCCTGTGGCCTCTCCCACAGCAGCAGCCAGACTGGACCAATGGACTTGAAGATCTGCGGGGAGAGGTTTCCCTCACAAGTTTCAGTGTGCCTACCACCTGTCCAGAAGAGGCCATCTGTGGGCTCTGGAGCCCAGGCGTGCCCATCGTGGCTCTCTGGATAATCCCAAGCACGCCCTGACACAGCAGCTGCCCCGGAGCCTGGCCAGCCCACCCTCGGGCCCAGAAGTGTGCCCCTCCCTGGGCAGACACTCTCAAGACCACTGCCAGGCGCCTCTTGGAGCCGCTGTGCTCTAACCTGCAACAAGTCACTTAACGCTTCTCGGGACCTGTTTTGGAAGGAAGGGGGGAACCACAGTTTAAACTTCAGGAGCTTTTCATTTCCTTTGCGTCATGCTCACATTCTGGAACCAGTGCTTGCTGGCACTCAGATGGTGACTGCCACTCCCCCGGAAGAGTGCTCCCCAGGACAGCCAGCTGTGGCTAGGGCAGGTCTACAGCTGTAGCAGCATCTCCATCTCCCAGCAGGCAGCTGCCCGGGACGGTGAGGGCAAGGCGTGAGTGGTGGAGCCGGATCTCAAGTTAGAACCAACAAACAGGCCACAAGCAGGTCCCTGGAGGCAGGCCGTGGCAGCAAGTACAACCAGATGCAGGACTGCTCTGGCTGACAGAAGGCGGCGGCGGGAAGCCGACCCCCTGCAACACCACGGCAGCCGTCCGGGCATCTGAGGGTGTTCTGAGGACAGGAGACACCCAGGGAAGCATCTAAGGAAATGCCAGGCGGGGCCTCGCAAGGGCTTGCCTCTGGCACACAGACACCCGTCTGCAGACCAGCCCTTTGCTTTTCAGGTGCCTGGAAGTCCGTTTCCCTCAAGCCTCTGGCCTGGTTCACTGTTCGTGAGCTCAGCCCTGGAGGCTTTGGCTCTTTATTTACATCATCGACCCCGTATCCCTCAACAGGACAATGTCCCGGTCCTCTGGATCTCCCCACTTTGGTGCTCACTGAAAGCCTCCCAGAGTCTGCCCTCACCCCCCCACCCCCAGACTATGGGGCCTTTGGACGCAGCTGACAGATGCCAGTGTCAAGACCAGCACCTCCAGGGGAGGGGGGGCCTCCCATCTCTGCTCACCCACAGCTGACACACAGGTCTGGTCAGGGTGAGGGTTGCCAATCTACCAGCGGAACCCTGGACCAAGCATTCTCCAAAGACCAGGAGCCGCGACATCCTGCATAGGCACTGCCAGCGTTCTTGGGGTACAAGCTCAGGTGCCCCTCCATCCATTCCAGACCAAATCTGATGCAACCAAAGACCAGCAGGCCATGGCCAGGCCCTGCCCTGGGCCTCAGGGGCAGTGTGACCATTCTGCCACTGTACTCTTGCAGGCAGCACAGAGAGACACATCAGGGCCATGCCTCAGGCCAACTCGGTTCTACCTGAGGGGCCAGGGGCGTAGGCCCAGCCTCTGAGATGCCCTCACAGGCTGCATGGCACCCCACCCCGGCCTGACTCCCAGAGCCCGTCCGCATCTGGCACAGTCACATGCTAGAGTGCTTCCTGCCCTACTCATCAGGGTCCCAGCAGGAGGCAGATGGCACCCAGGGTGGGTAATCCCAGGTTAGGGAGTATGTGCCGGCATGGGCACCTTCAGGAGGGGAGGTGCCTGGCAGAGACTCTGGCGGCTCCGGGAAGGCCACCCACATTGGACACAGAAGGCGCAGAGCTGCAGACCAGATCCACCCCACCCTCTTTCCCTGGGCCCTTTTCTGGAATGCAGCCTGGCAGGTAAAGTTCCCTGGGAAAGAGTCCCACTGTCTTGTTAGCTAGAAGGTGCTCGGGGGTGGTGGGAAGCCCTGGGGTCCCCTTTGACCACACCAGCGACACTCCCAGCCTGCACGCAGCTGGCCATGAACAGGGCAGCCCCCAGGGCACCAAGGGAACAGTTCTTAGGTACGGCCACAGCTACTTGGAACCTCCTGTCCATTTTGTGTGCACATTTTAGTCGTGTCGTGAAATAAACACTCCGCTGGCAAACAGACTCTTCTTTACTGCAGGACCCAGGGCACTACCAAGGCCCTACTACAAGAGCCCTTACTTACTGAGCAGTTCACATCCCGTTTTTTGTGTTTTTTTGGTGAGAGATCTTAACACGTGGACCCAAGGTGCTACTGGTGCACAACAAATGAGCCACGAGCAGAGACCGGCCTTTTGAGATTTTTAAAATACAGACTGTACTTTCACCTCCTCCTGAGAAAACGTCATCTTATCCCAAAGAGATACCGTGCACAGTTGAGGCACTCAGGGACAGCTTAGGGACGTCGTCAGCCCTGATGTCCAGCCCCCAGGCACAGTCCCTGACAACCAACAGCTGGCCAGGCTGTGGAGCAGGAAGCCTGGGCTCCTTCCGGGAGTAGAGACTTGATTGGATGGTGACCAGCATGGAGCCTCTGGGAAGGGGAGTCCCAGCATCAGATTCTGGGCTGTGAAGGTCCGGGACACCCCACATCTTCCAAGGGCCAGGCAGGAGCGAGGCCGCTGCCAGCTGGACCAGTTCAGGGCCCTGCCACCAGGGGGCTCTGCAGGACATCCTTGTCCAGCATCACTGGACCCAGCAGCCCACTGCGGAAGGTCCGGAGGAAGTCTCGGGCTGCTGCGGGATAGTTGGGCTGGATAACGTTCACGTCACCTGGGGGAAACAAGGGGGTCTGGTGAGGAAGGCACCTCCACACAGGGCAGGCGCAGGGTTCAGACACACGCCTCCCTGCCTGTCCTCAGGGACAGATGGTGGGCATCTGTGGAGCCTGGGCACCAGTGCACGTTCTGTAGGAAAACAGTCCAGGCTGTAGCGTCTAGACCTCAGCAGTTTCAAAGGGGTGGGACGGGGTGGGGAGGGTACCCAGGACCTCCAGGCAGGGCCACCTTGCTCTCTACAGGCTGGACTGAGAGCCAGCCCCTCTGCAGAACCTCCATTCCAGAACAGCCACATGTGCCCACAGGGTCCTCCCCCAGCAGCCAGGGGCCACTCAACAGGCTGGTCCTTCAAGCCCAGGCCCAGGCTGATGCCCCCACATCTCACCCGTGCCTGTGAGCACTTTCACCTTCTGTGTCTTCCCCAGTCTCACAGCCACCTGCTTCAGCACGGAGGCGATGTCGTCACAGGCTCCGCCCAGGCCGTAATGCCGCACGTACCTACACACGGACCAGCAGCGGGGGAGTGGGTACTGGGCCAGGACCTGCTGGGTCACGCCCAGCTCCACAAAGGACCCCTCGCACATGTGGGCATGAGCACCCACTGTAGAGCTGCCGACGCCTGTCCTCCTGCGTGGCCTCGGCCAGCTGCCCTGAGGACCACTTCCCCGCTGGAGCCTGTGCTCGCCATGGCGGGAAAACTGTGTCATCTACCCAGCTCCCGAGCGGGAGACGCTCAGTGCCTCTGGGCACATGCAAGGTCAGGGTCGCCAGGGTCGCCAGCACTCTCTCTAGGGAAGAATGAGCAGGGCTGACTGCTGTTTTCTGTAGCCCACGGACCAGCACAAACCGACTCAGTACCCGCCTCTACTGAGAACCGTCTGGTGTCTCTTGGGGACTCCCTGCCCCACGAGACACTGGCTCTGGGCCTGATGGGAAAGTCCAGGACAGGGCCGGGCATGTCTGGTCCTGAAGGGCTGAAGGAGACAAGCCCCATCCACAGACAAGCACCTCCCTGAGCCCCAGGAGCCGGGAGACACGACGAACACCTCTGCTGGTCAACCGTCCCTAAACCTCCCGGCAGCCAGGGCGGACGGTGGGATTCACCTGTGGGCCCACAGTGTGGGGGGGCTCCGCCACGGGGAGACCCCACGTGGGTACCGGAGTGCCCATCTCGGAGGGCGACTGCATCCTGAGGAAGGCAGGGCCCAAATCAAACTTGTAGCCCCTCTGTCCCGTGCACCCCACACTAGCACGCACCCAGGGGCTGCCCCTGCAGGAGACGGCTGCCTGTTCTCTAGAAACGCTGCAGGGCCGTGGAGGCCCACACAGACTCCCATGGAAGTGAAACAAAAAAATTAATTTGAAATCCCACTACCTCCATGCAAAATGGAGTAACGAGAACTGAATTTACCTCCCACCTGAAACAACCAAAAACATACAAAACGATGGTTTTAAGGCACCACAACTCACGTTACAAAGGATGTAAATAGTGACTGACAACTGCCTAGCCTGGCACCTGGAGGCCCCAGGGGGCCCGGAGGGTGGCCGGAGTGCGGGCCCAGTAAAGTCCCACGACAGAACCAGAGAGGGCAGAGCTGCCCAGAGAGAATTCTGGAAGCCTGCCATCCTCCGTATTTAGCAGACGAGGAATCTGCACACATGAGAAAGGAACGTCCCCAAAGCAGAGTCCAGGAAGGACCACCCAGAAGGCACAAGGGCGGTGGTCAGTGCTCACAGAGAGCCAGGAGCGGATGGAAACCTCGTGACCCACCGGGCGCAGCGGAGGGGGTGGGGGCCCTGCCTCAGTCAGGCCTGGAAAGAACTGTTTCCAGATGACCGTCTCAAGCAAAGCTCAAGGCTTTGTGCAGGAACTTGAAGACACCTATCACTCAGAAAGGTAAAATTCCAAACGCCAAGCACCCAAGCAAACGTGACCCGGCGTGCACAGCAGGAACCAGACTCATCGTGGGGAGGGAGTCGGTCAGCTGAAGGCGCTCCAGATGTTGGGATCAGCAAAGACGTTAAATCGGTCATTACGACCATGTTCCACGTGGTTACAAAGTTAAGTAGATTCAAGAAGATGTAAAACATGATCCAAACTGGAGCAGAGACCGGGGACACGTACCGGTGGGCACCAGCGGGGGCCAGACAGGCCGGGTGCAGGCGGGCCGCCCGCAGGGCAGCAGCCTGCACAGCTGGCCCTGAGGACATGGGCAGGCAGGGACTGAAAACAGGGAGAAATAAGGGTTGAAAATCTGGTAAAAGCTACAAAGCCATAGATCTAAGAACTCAGCAAACTATAAACACGAGAAACATGAAGAAAACCATACGGGTCCCATCCTCATAAACTGCTCAAAAGCAAGATAGAGAGACAAGCCTACAGGCAGCTGGAGGAACAAAGACCGTGTGACAGAGTCCTCGCCAGAAAGAGCCGGTGAGACAGGGGTGGGACAGCATCTCTCCAGTCCTGGAATAACTGTCCATCTAGACCTTCACACAGAGGGCAAGTGCCTTTCCAGAACGAACATGGAATACAGGCCTCTCTGAACAAACTTCAGCAGCAGGCCTGCATCGCAGTAGACACTACAGGAGACCGCCAGGGGACGGCGACCCCGGACAGAACGTGGATCTGCACAGAGAAACAAGCACTGTCCACAAACTGCAAAGCACTGGGCAAACGCTAAGATTACTTCTCATACTTAGAGTCTCTGTAGGAGCAAAAACAGTACATCTCAGGCTTACAAAATACATGAAAACAAGATATAAAACAACAAAAGCCCAAAGATCACGAGAAATATGGAGATACACTATCGTAAGGTGCTTGCGCTCCATGAGACGTGTCTATCACCTAACCCTCCTCACACCCTGAGGCAACCTCCTCTCAGCGTTACAGAGGCGAGCTGACGCAGGGGAGGGAGGGGATGAGAGTCCCAGTAATCTAGAAAAGGCCAAAGAGAGAGACAGAGACAGAGAGGCAGAGGAAGAGAAAGAGGGAGAGAAAGAGATAGAGACATAGACAAGGATGCAGAGAGAGACAGAGAGAGAGATGAAGAGAGCAGAGAGAGAGGCAGGCAGATGCAGAGAAAGGAAAAGGAACAAGGGACATATGGAACAAAGAGTAAGATGACAAATTTAACCCTAACGTCAATAATCACGTCACATGTAAATAGTCCAAATACCCAAAATAAAAGACAGAAATGGTCAGACTGGATAAGTAACAAGACCTCACTACCTGTACACAGCCTATGACAAACATACTTGATTTCATTTCATTTTAATAATTCATGTATTTATTTTGAGAGAGAGCACGTGCGTGTGCAAGCGGGGGAGGGGAAGAGAGTGGCTCAGTCCCACGAACTGTGAGACCATGACCTGAGCTGAAATCAAGAGTCAGACACTTAACTGCCTGAGTGCCCCAGGCACCCTGAGAAACACATTTTAAATATAAAGACACAAACGCGCTCCATGTGAATGGATAAGAAAATACGCACCACATGAGCACCCATCAGAAGCTGCAGTAAGTGTGTAACCACCAGATGAGGTCGATGTCAGAGCAGAAAGTATTGTGAAGATCAAGAAAGTCATTTTGACCGATAAAGGCATCAGATCGGGAGGACATGATGACCCCCAGACTGTCCCGCACCTCACAACAGGGCTCCCGAATGCTGCAGCAGACAGACAGAGCTGCAAGACAGACCGACCGACCACAGGCAGAGATTTCAGTACCTTCTCTCAACAACCAAAGGCAAAAACAGAAGGAAAACCAGCAAAACAGAAATAATAATAAAACTGAACAGTAATCGATGAAAGAACAAACAAACAACAGAGAAAGTCAACGAAACCAAATCAATAAAACCGAGAAAGCTCTGGCCAGACTGCGGTCCTCAACGCAATGAAGGACACCCAGCAAACACCCTGGAGTCACATCTTGCTCCTGGGCAAACAAACAAGGTGTAAATCTACACCAGGAAGGAGCGACTCATGGCACCACACAGAGGGATCTGAAAGTGGTCACGCCGAGGACAGGAACTCAGCGAGAGAGAGCACAGGATGTCAGAGGAAAGGACAGAGAACAGATGGCCAGCAGGGTGTGGCGTGCGGGGCTTGGGGTCTCTCTGCGAAACAGGAACAGAAGGCAGGAAGGAGGGACCGCCGAAGAGCACAAGAAATTTGGGGCTTTTCTTGACTGTGTAACAAACACATCAAACAGTATGCAGGCTGCTTGTCTAATAATATCTTAATGCTATTTTTTTGACTATGTTTGTCCAGAACGAGAGACAGGCGAGCTGCCTGCCCCGTACCTGCACTCACCCAAAGAGCTGGTGCCTGTTGAGGGTGTAGAGAAGGTAGTCGGCCAGGGTCTCCTCCCCAACAAGGTGGTCCAACACGGTTCCTAGAACGGGGCAGCCAGGGTGAGCCTGGCACACCAGCCTGGCTTCTGTACCCCAGGGCCCCTCCCTGCCTCAGCCAGAGGTGCTGCTGAGAAGGGACCTGGCCTCTCCACTCCGGCTGTAACATGGGAGGAGGAAGGCGCTCTCTCCAAGAAGGGCTGCGCGGAGCAGTGCCTGGCCCCCGTCTGCCCTGAGCTAGGACCGCACGGGCTGCCTGAGACCTCCACTCGGCACGGCGTTCAAGGGTGTGCAAGAGCAGGGCCGGGAAAGGCAGGCACAACCAGCCAGAGCTGGGGGCCCCAGGCAGCAGGAAGGGGCACGAAGGGTGACCCCAACTCACCGCACAGGGCCAGCTTTAGGCCCATCTCCACGCTTTCGATCCGAGGAGCCAGCACCCCAGGAGTGTCCAGCAGGAACATCAGCGGCCGCTCACACACCTGTGGACGCAGAGGCCCATTGCGCCCGCGGCTCCCAGCGCCGGGTGTTAGGCTCCTGAGCTTCCGGGGAGGCCTTCCCACCAAGCTCGTGGGTGCCCCACTGGGTCAGTTCCCACTGAGTTCAGAGAATAAGAGCAATGGCCCCCAAAGGCCCCAGACTTCTCCCAGGGGAAGAAGGGAATGCATAGAAAAGCTGAGCAGAGCCTGAGGGAACGGGCCACCGTGTGACCTTAGGCAGGTGCCTGTTTCCCCCTCCATAAAACAGGGGTGACGAGCACACCCCCCCGCAGCTGATGGAAGTGCAGCAACACTCGGTGGACTGGGTGAAGAGGGCAGGCACGCCGCCTCCCAAGCCCTCAGGAAGCAGCAGGCGCCTGCGCGTGGAGCTCCTGGTCCAGCAGCCGAGGACCCTACCTGGATTCTGGACATCACAGCTCTGGTGACCCCAGGCTCGCCGCCCACCCTGGTTGCTTTCCCTGTGGGATGAAAAGGGGGTGTTGGATGTACTAAACACAAGAAGCCTGCACACAAGCTTCAGAAGAAGAAATGACACACCCGGAAACCGACGAAGACCCAGATGAGCTCGTGCTCAATCCAGCTCCAAACCAGCAGGGACCGCGACGTGCCTCCCCAGGGCCTGGGAGGGTGAGGACAGGCACCGCCTGGCTGTGGAGGTCAGCACAGAGCTACTGCTTCTTCACGGTGGGTTCCTCCCACCTGGACTTGACCCCTGTGCCCCCCAGCACCGAGCCTGCACCCGGCTGCTCCCACAGCACGGCCCACAACAGGCCTGTCCGGGAGCACAGCTCCTGACCAAGGGGCCAGATAAACTCAAGGTAGAGATACATGTGTCCATCAGTGCATGAATGGAAAAGCAAAACACAGTAATATAAACATAAGGAAATATTATTCAGCCTTGGAAAGGAACGAAATTCTGACACGGCCCACAGTATGGATGGACCTTGGGGACATTATGCTCAGTGAAAAAGTCCAACAGAAAAGGACAGATACTGTGTGATTCCACTCGTGTGAGGTACCAGAGAGATCCAGGGACAGAAGGCAGATTAGAGGTGCCCAGGCAGTGGGAGGGGAGAGGGGGCTAGGGCTTAAGTTTATAGACTCACTCAGTGTGAGACCATGGAAACGTGCAGAAATACTGTGATGGCTGCACAGCACTGAATATACTTAATGCCACCATTTTTTTTTAAGCCACAATTAGAGAAAAGTAAACTTAAATAAAAGGTGATTTGACAATTCTCCAACAAGCACCAAAAACACCATCTGTAAAATACTGAACAGTTCAGCGGAGCTCAGTGTTTGGGTTTCTTGATAAAGAATGCATCGCTGGTGTGGAACATGAAGCTAGAGTGGGACTTGGTACTAAACGCTGAAATACCTAATGGAAAAAAGGGTAATGACAGAGCAAGCTGAGTGTGAGCACGTCTGTGTGACTCCAAGTCTGACTCCAAGTCCGAATGAGCGTGAAACAAGGAGACAGGCCCGGGGACTCCTGGGGGCCACTCCTGAGCAGTTGGGCAGGATGCCCACATTGGGGATCCCAACCACCCAGCCAGGGGGCTGCCCCATCAACCGCCTTCTGCCTGGTATCAGCCCCCATCTATCTGGCTACGCCTTGAGAACCAACACCAAAGAGACTTCCACGAAGAAGAACACAAAATCACCAATGGGCAGAAAAGTCATCCACGTGTTAAACATCTTAGCACTTCATGTTCAGGTAAGAGAACGAATTAAGTATAAAATCTGTGACAGGATGACTCTGTCTCACCATTAACTTTACATCAGTTACCTGGGTCCTTCTGCTGCAAAGAGACAACCCTGAGGGGCCAGGAGGCCCTGGCTATGGATAAGTTTTGTCTTGGGGCCAGAGGAAGAGTGGCCGCTCGCCAGAAAGAGCAAGGCACCACAGCGTCAGCTCACACGGCCAGCAGTACCTTTCTTGAGGTGCTGTCTCCTGAGCGCGTTGATGAGTGAGGACTTGCCCACGTTGGGGATCCCAATCACCATGGCACAGAACTCTAGGCTCTGCAGAGGCACATGAGCAGGGCATCAGGACTCTACCCAGACCACTCACAGCCCCACCGAGAGCCTCAGGTGGCCCATGCAGTGGAACCCACAAACCCAGGCCAGTTCAGGGGAAGAAAGGTCACCATGGAGGCCTGCCAACCCAACAGGGCCACCCCCACCCCTGCTGCAAACAAGAGCACGGAGGGCAGCTCTGTGGGGCAGCACAGAGAGGGCCCCCAGGAGTTCTGGGGCTCAGTGACGGCCCAGCATGGGGACTGGCCCACCCACTGCTTAGCCGCTGAGCCCAGGACTCCTCTGCAGGAGGGACCACCCCACAGCCAGTACTGGGCCCCACAACTGACCTCACCTCGATGATAGCGGTAGCTGCTCCCAACCAGTCCCGTGACCATCGGGATGATCTGCAAAAGACAAACCACGCAGTGGCACGCTCACACAGAAACTGACTTCTCCCTTAGCTTCTAGAGGTGGTGTACCCCCATGTCCAGCATCGGGGGACCAGGGCTCTGTCCACATCAGGATTTAGAATGCGCTGGGGGAGGGTCACCTGTGCCCTGATGTGTCCTTCCACCACCAGCAAGCAGGTCAATCCCCCAGAGGGTGACGGCTGTGACTGCAGCCACCTTCCACAAAGATACGTCAGCCAAGGAAATCCTCAAAATACAGCTGCGGAAAACGAGGCACCACACCCTCCAGGTGCCTGTCCAACAGCAGCCCGGGGAGCACGCTATAGCCTGGCGCTGTGGCCTGCAGCCCGCAGGCTGCCCAGGGCTCACCTGCCCTCAGCCAGAGGCAAGTGCGCCCCAGGCACCCCAGCAAACTCCTCCACTGCCACCACAGCTCTGCTTCTTATAAGAGCATAAGGTAACCCATGGGATTTCTTTTAAATGTATTTAAGCAAAAGCATTAGAGTGTAAAACAAAGAAACACCTACCTGCTTGACATTCTCATCCCTTACACAGTTGGTGAAAACAATATTTTTTAGGCCTTCCCCTTCTAAGTGTTGTATAATTTTCTGAAAGAGATATTTTCATTTTAAAAATTAAATGAAAATATGGATGTGATATGCTAAAATCTAAGGATCCGAGATTGAAGGCCCACCCCCATCCGGGCAAGGTGTGCTCTAGGCAAGGAGGCCCCATGGACCGCCCAGACTAAGAGGGGGCTCCCGTGTAAGCACAGGAGGGAAGTGCCCTGGGTAGGCGCCCGGAGCTCCAGGCTTCAGTGGGGATGAGGGCTCAGCACAGAAACTGCTGCTCTCTCAGGATGCCGGCACCTTCATGAAAAGAAAATAAGCCACTTCCAGCGTGAAATTCTGCAGCTCTGGCTGGATGTGGCAATCTGGTTAGTCCTGAGTATTCTGACGAGCTCTCACAAAACTATCACTATAAACTCAGGCCTGAACCCAATCCAAATACAAAGTATATGCAATGCTTTAAAAGCTCGAAACTAAACTAAAGTTAATATGAATTTATTGATCCTAATATTGAGTTTAATCAATGTAGGAATCATATTTTTAAAAAGCCACTTTGGTACTGTTTGACCACCTCCGGACCTAAAAATGCCTAAATGAACCAAAAGTCATTTGCTAACTTAGTTTTTGTTACATGCTTTGTTTGTTATGACACAGATGAGGATACAGGCCACAGCAAAGACATATTTGAAACCACCTTTTGAAGTGTATACATTCACATGGAATGTCCCCACCCACTACCCAGAGGCAGACATGAGGGGCCACCCTGGAGCCTTCTCCTCTCTTCCCCAAGACCCGTGCCCAGGGCCCCTCTGCATGAGGAACACCTGAGAGGAGGAGCAGACACCCCCGCACCTCCCAGCCAGGTGACACACCGCTCTGTCCCGAGGTTAGGTCACATTATGTGCCCAACACTCCACAAAAATTAACACTTAAAGCAGAAGCAATCACTGATAAGACTCATGTCGCAACCAATAAAAGCAAAGCCTGTGATGCTAAGTAGACAGACGAACACCTTGCTCTGGGGGCGCTGGAGCCACCCCGTTCTGCACAGCAGGAGGGATTTAAATGACCAGAGGTGCCTGCACATGAGTTAGGGGGTCGCCTCTGCTTGGATTCTCAGTAAACCAAGCGCTCCTGTATTTGATGTTTCCCAGGAAACCTTGTGAGAGAGGTTTGGTTGAGGTTTAAATGATCCAAACACACCACGACCAGCTGAGAAGCCAGCGTGCACTCTCCCTGCAGAGCAGACACTGCGTCACTAACGGCCTGAAAACGGCTTGGCTGGAACCCACAAGGGCCTGGCACCTGCCCTTCAGCAAGGATGCAATAATACGGCAAGAAAAGCAGGGTGAACACTCAAAACTACGCCCAGACCTTCATGTTTCTTGTCCCTCTGGGGCACACGGACACGCCCTGCACTCAGTCACTAGTGCCCCCGATCCTGTCTGCTTCGAAGACATTACTTTGGGCCTATAGGCCCTTTTAGCTGCCAGCGCACTTGGTGTGCAGGATTGGCTGGGCGTCTGGGAGGCCATGGAACTGGCCAGTGTGGGTGCCTGGGGCAAATGCAGCCATCACAGGAGACCTCCAGGTCAGTACCTGTGGCCTGTGCCTATGGCCACCAGCCTCAAACAGCTACTGAAGCTTAACTAAAATGAAACATAACACGAGTATCGCGTCTGCAGCAGGAGCCACACTGGGCCAGAGGACACCCAGTGGGGCACCTGGCTCCAGCAGGCAAAGCCTGGCCGCCTCCCACGGGAGATGCACCTTCTGGTCACCTAGACCGTAAATTAAGCATTAGAGAGAAGCATGTCATTTCGAGAAATCATGCGGAAATACTCTGCAAACAAAAGGCTGTTTGCTAAAGTCAGCCTGCCTGACCGAATCAACATGGAGTCTGCTTGCGAGGGTGACCCTAGACACAACCCTGGTGCTGGAAGTGTCTGGAACGGGGACCTTCACCTGCTGCTCTTTCAGGTCCGCCAAGTCCATTTTGTTGAGGACCAGCACGTGGGGCTTAAGCCCCAGGGTTTCTTGAAACAGAGGGTTGCGGCCTGAAAGTGGAATGTGGCAAAATTAAGGGAAAAATACCTTTAGTGCTTTACTAGTCCATTAATTTGTCTCGTCTTGTGTGCAGATCGGCACCACTTTCAAAAGAAAATCTTTTCTTTTTTTTAAGGTTTATTTATTTATTTTGAGAGAGGGAGCATGTGCACCCAAGCAGGGGAAGGACAGAGAGAAAAGCAGAGAGAGAATCCCAAGCGGCTCCGCACCGTCCGAACAGAGCCTAATGCGGGGCTCAACCTTCCCTTCACGACCTGAGCTGAAACCAAGAAGCTTAAACCAAGTGAGCCTGCCAAGGCGCCCCCGTCTAGAGGGCACCGAGCAGGGGGGCAGCCCCACCTCCCACCGCAGCCCTGCGCTCCTGGCAGAGGGAAGGACACCGGCCCCCTGCCGCGGAGCCGCCTGCAGGCAGGGCAGTGGCTCCCATGCGCCTTCCCACGCAGGAATGGTGGTGGCAAAACCAAAAGCCACGCCCAGTGGAAGGTTTGCAGCGGGTTCTCTGCTCAGTTGCCAAGATACGTGAGTTCAAAATGAATGGCCTCATCACTCAAAAAGAGTGCCTCCCGTAAAGGCCTAACTAGTTTACCTCAAACCACTGCCACCCTCTGGTTACTGCCAAGGAGATGAAGGTCCCCCACGGAAGCCACCACTGAAGGTTCCGCCTCCTTACCAGCACTGCCAGACCTTTCCTCCCTCGGCCAGGGACCCTGGGGGCTCGTGACAGGTCCACCTCATGGGACCATAACCCAGGCAGGACGGGAGGCCCATATATTTACCTTCTGAACACTCAGCCCCTACCCGGTGCTTCATCTCCTACTGACTCCTGAGGCCTCGGGCACACCCTGGGCCCAGGTACCAGTTAAACTGCTGTGCCCACAGCCACAAATCACACTCTTCCCTCAAGGGTTAACCAATCCTGTATAATTCAGACTCCACCCCAGGGTTGCAACCCAGCCTAGGGCTGTCCTGGAGAAAAGGGCAGACATCTAGAAGCCAACAGGACAGGTGTCCTCTTACGAAGCACTGAATAGTAACTACAGGTTCCTCATTTTTGGTAATCAAACATGATTGCCAGCAAACACTTTTGGCCAGCATCAGATATCCTACAATATTTCACCTACAATAAATAAACTCAATACTTTAACATAAAAGTTCCAACTCTTTGAAATAGTGAAAACCGTCCTCATCTACTGTCCCTGAAGCGGTAAGAATTCTCAAACCAACGCCTTTACCACACAAAGAGAATCCAAGCATAGCTCAAATTCAATAAAAACAGGGTCTGAAAAGTACATGTTAAGGAGCAAGATCACCAGACCTTGCCGGTTCCCACCTCAAGCACGGAGGAAAGCCCTGCAGGCAAGGCCTTCGAAATGAAGGCTGCAGACCCCACCTCAACCTGGAAGGCCTGGGCATGGCAGGCAGAGGTCGGAGACAAGCAATCATACCTACCTATAAATGGGGAGCCTCAAAACACACAAGGCCTGGACCCCGCACCAGAGATTCTGATTAACCGGTCTGGAAAGGGGTCCAAATCAGGATTTTTAAAGCCTCCTGCGGGAACTCTATCATGTAGTGAGGGTTAGAGTTAAATGCCAGTAACTACGAGAGGTGAGGCTGCCAGCCACTATGGAATCAGACTAGACCAGAGCAGAGACCAGACAGGGGAGGTGGGTGGAGACAAGGCTACAAGCCGGGAATGCTTCCTGAGGCCTGGAGCACGGCCTGATGCAGGAAGGAGGGCCTCTCCTGTGCCACTATAATCCCCACGCCCAGTTCCAAGCGTTGGGAATGGAAGGGGGGAGGGGACACTGCCAAGCATCTCTGACGCACCACCAGGACACCCTACGATTTAACTCGACTCTGGCACGATCTGCCTGGAGAAAGAGACCCCACAGGTTAAGGGTTCAGTCTCACAACGTACCCCCTCCCCAGCCCACCTCCACCACCATCAGGTGCCAATCCCGAGTCCAGGTGGTCACCCTGCCTCTGACCAACTTGTTATAGGTGGGAGGTTCCCACAACCCCCTCTCCAGATTCAAGAAGTTTGCTAGAGCAGCTCACAGCACTTCAGAGAAACATTTTACTTACTAGATTACTGGCCTATTATAAAAGGTTATAACTCAGGAAGAGCCAGATAGAAGAAACGAATAAGGCAACATATGAGGGAGTGGGACACAGAGCTTCCATGCTCTGAAAGTGCCCTCTCCCTCCATATCCACGCTTGCCAACCCAGAAGCTCTCTGAACTCTGTCCTTTTAGGGGTTTTTTTAGGTTTCATTAAACAGGCTTGATTAATTAAATCATTGGCCACTGGCAATCAATCCCACTTCCAGCCCCTAGCATCTCCCCTGGCAACCAGCCCTCAAACTTCAGAGAGCTAGTAGCTTTCCAAAAGTCACCTAGTCAACGTGACAGACACCTTCTTATCACTCTCATCACTTAAGAAACACCCTGGGTTTGTGGTGCCTGGGTGGCTTGGCTGGTGTCAGACTTCAGCTCAGGTAATGATCTCCATCATGACCTCACAGTTCATCGGTTTGAGCCCTGCGTCAGGCTCTCTGCTGTCAGTGTTCTCACTCTCTCCCTCTCTCTCTGCCCCTCTCCCACTCTTTCTCTCTCTCTCAAAAATAAATAAACTTATTTAAATGAATAAGTTTTAAATAAACTTAAAAAAAAAAAGAAATACCCAAAGTTTTAGGAGCCCTGTGCCAGAAACAGGGACAAAGACCAAATATGTATATCCATATACTTATATGGATATATATACACACACACCCATATATACCTATATATACACCTATATGTACTTATTTACCTATATGTGTGTATATACAAACTTATCATAAATCACAGTATCACCACTACTAAAGGATATCCGGGCATCATGGACCTCGATGATACAGTCCACCACCTTCAGGCTGCTCTGCATCTTCTTCAGCCCTGGAAAACAGAAGAAAGATGCCTAAGGGAAGGCGTGTATGGCTTTTCAAGAGGGACTGGGTGAAGCCAAACGCTCAAGAATGACACACCACCACAGACCACCTAAAGAGAATACATCTGAGTGCAGATCTTAAGTCACCATAACTGACACCCACTAGCTGAAGATCGCTTCCAAATTCAACAACGGTGTCTCCAGAAAGAGGTCCTGCCTGAAGGGCAGCAGCATGTCTGGGGTGGAGCCACTTCTAGGGCTCCGGGTGCAGTATTTAACATCCATGGGTCTTGGTCTCAGCCTTAAAAGGGTAACTCTGACCACCCACCTCCCTGGGCCCTCCACGCTCTGTGGACATGCTGCTGCCTAAGTTTCGACCTCAGCCACAGGCCTGGACGTGCCACACGCTCGCACAGCACTGGACTCTCCCTTAACCGGGAACACCACGCACAGCGAAAGAAAGCACCCCCTTCCCCAGCAGTGGCCCTCAGACGGAGACGCCCCGCGCAGCCGGGTCCTCCGCACAGCCTCGGACGCCCGAGGGCGGACACCTGCGTCCCGCACTGCGCAGGGGCGGGCGCAGCGGGCACCCGCTCACCGTTTACGCGACGAGCAGAGCGCGCTGAGGGGAGCGGCACCGGGCGATCGCTGACACGGAGAACCGCGCCGAGCCCACGCGTCTGCTCACGCACATTTTTACAAACCAACAGCAAGACTCCTAGAGGGTTTCAGGCAGAAGACAGCAACGCCCGAGTCTTAACGGTTTGCAGTGACAATAACTGAATATTCGCAGCTCGGCGAGGGCTTTCCTACCACCATTTCATCTGGTGCTAAAACAAGATTCAGGAAAGTACGGCTTTGTAGACACAGATGTGGAAACGGAGGCTTGAGGGAACAAAGTGGCAGAAGGGACTTGCGGGGACTCAGGCCCGCCCCCGGGCCTCCGCCGCCCCCTGCCCAGCGCGCGGGCAGCCTAACGAGCGAGCGGGTGCCGGGGTCCCCGGGCCTGACCGCGCAAACACAGGCCCCTCCAGGGCCCCGCTCACCCTTGGCCATGTGGCCCGGAAACCAGCGCGCCACGTCGCGACCGCCCAGAGGGAAGCTCTCTCGCCAGGCGACCCCTGCGGCGCCGCACAGCGCACGGGATGCCAGCCTCATGGCGCTGCGACCTGGAGCGTCGCACTGCGCGGAGGAACCTCTCCCTCGACGGACCTCTCCGGCCAGCCCACCACCACCCGGTCTGCTGGTTCCGGCGCTTCAAGAGACAGCCGTGCGGCCCGCGCGTGCGCACTACACTTCTTTGGGCGCGGGAAGGAGCCCGGGGGCGGGGGCGGGGGCGGGGCGGGGGCGGGGCTACAAGCCGGCCTGAGGCCTGTGCTCTCCGGGGACTTGCCAGGAGGCCTGGGCATTCGTGGATACATTAGCGTTTTCCAGTTCTTCCTTCAATGTATTCTGAGTGTAACTGTAACATAACTTAGCTGTCCCCTGCCAGTGTTTGACCTCTTTTTACAAACTTGGTTAAAATTTTCAAATATTTTAAATGTACCCTATTTATGTAATATCCTCTTTTCCTTTTTCAAGTACTCCAGGTTTTAAACAAAGCCTTTCCAAATATTGACTGCAGTTCTGCTACATTAAATCTGTTAACACACTGAGCCTGGAATTCCCACTGCTCCAATACTCTGTGTAAATGTAGTCTGGATTGGGGGGGGGGTTGTTTATTTATTTTTGCGAGAGACACAGACTGAGCAGGAGAGGGACAGAGAGAGATGGAGACACAGAATCTGAAGCAGCTTCAGGCTCAAAGCTGTCAGCACAGAGTCCGACAAGGACTTCCAATTCATGTGCTGGCAAGATCGACCTGAGCTGAAGTCAGAGGCCCAACCAACTGAGCCACCCAAGAGCCCCAGGTTTTAGCTTTAAATCTGAGTCCAACCAACTACTCAGTGCACACTGGGTACAAGAGTATTACTCTAAATGGAATTTTTGAAACAAATTCCTAAAATTCCAAACATGCTTCTCAGCAATAAAGATTCTCAGCACAAAAATGTCACGACTGTGTTGGTCTTAAACCTCCTAATTGTCAGCACTAAACATTCCAAGTGTTAAGAAACAACTCCCCACATGGGAGATAAGCCATCCCAGGTGGCTTCCAGATGAGTTAGACACCAGCCTCCAGCCCCTCCTCACCAAGCAGGTGTCCCACCACAAGGACAGCCTTTGCCACTCTGGATACAAAAAACGTCTCCCAAAAGCATGTGACTCAATGAAACCTTGGATGGATGTCAACAATACAGATCACTGCACCTGAGGGACGCTGCAGGCTCTCAGAGGCCTAGGACTGTAAACCAAAGTAAAACCCTGTTGGGGCACCTGAGTGGCTCAGTCAGTTAAGCGTCCAACTTCGGCTCAGGTCATGGTGTCACGGTTCTTGAGTTCAAGCCCCGTGTCAGGCTCTGTGTCTCCTTCTCTCTCCCCCCCTCCCCCACTTGTGTGCTCCTTTTCTCTTTCAGAAATAAACATTTAAAAAAAAAAAAAAAAGACCTGTTGAATCCTTTCTCTCACAGCTCAGTGGTAGGTGTCCCATGCAAAATCACTCCAGTGACACACAGCAGGGACACACATACAGATCTCTAGGGTGGAGGCAGGGAAGACCCCTCGGAGAGGCTATCCAATCCCAGAGGGGAAGGTATGAGAAGGGCCTGTGCAGAGTGTGCTGGGGCCGAGGGCATGTTGGGCACCACTTGGGATTGGGGAATAGCCCAGACAGACCTGGCCCCAAGACCCTTCTTCCAAACACACATACAGTCACCCCGAGCCAGGGTGCCCCCACCCTGGAGCAGGACACAGACTGCAGCCGGAGATACGAGGACAGGCACAAGCCACTGACTTCAAAGTGGGTGCGGGGCCAGCAGCCCCACTGGCTGCAGCGTGGAGTCCAGGCCTCTGCAGCTCCTGCGCCTTCCTCCAAAGCACCACCCTCCAGGATGTGAGGGCAATCTGGCTGCGACATCTGTCACCCCATTGATCGCCAGGGTTGATTCGGCTGATCTGATTCGGCTGGCTAGGCGGGTGTCCCCTTCCTCCCTCACCGCTCCATGTGCGTCCCTTCCCCGGACCATTCTTCGGTCCCCTGCTAGAGCCTCCAAACAACTCTCAAAGCACCACCCTCCAAACACACCTGCCTCCCCTCAGGGCCTGTCCTGGGAAGATGCCCAAGCTCTGAGGTGGCAGTCATGAGACTGGGTAATTACTGACCTTGACCTCTAGGTACTTCATGCTTTCCCCAGCTGTGAAAATGGCGGCACTTGGACGCCCTCTCTGGGACACTTGGAGAGCACAGCAAAGTAAGATGAGGTCAGCTGAGCAGACCCCACACTCTCACCCCAACACTGCCCGCCGCTGACACGCTCCCCACTCACCCTGACACGCCAGCTGTGCCCCTCCTCCGCACTCTTGAGGCCTCCTTGTTCATTCACTTCCTCCCGAAAACCTCTGGCCCCAGGCCAGGGAGGGGTGCTCGGTGCACTGATGTCTCCCACTGCCTGGCCCCCACCCAGCCCACCACGCTGCCGTGCGTGTCAGCTAAAGCATCTTGTCAGCGCGGTTCTGAGCACCAGCGATGAGAGCTCGGGGACACCACGGGATGCCCGGGAGCAGGGGCAGCCACAGCTCCCCAAACTCAGGGAACTCAGGGGAGGGGGCCCCGGGCCCCGCGGTGACCCCAGCCTGGGACCAGGTGAGGACAGAAGAGACAGATGCTGCAGCGCTGAGATGGAAGGATGAGGAGACACAGAGGCTCCGACACGCTTTATGTGCACACCCCCGGCGACATCTCCAGGAAGACCCTGCGCTCGGCTCAAGCTCGGCCCCGCCCAGACTCCGTGATAAATGAGAGCTTCCCCCAGTCACCAAAAAAAGGAAGGCTGTCGTTAACATCCCCCAATCCCGAGCCAGGCCAGACACTGTCAGAGGGAAGGTTGGTGCCAGCCTCCCCCAGCACAGGAGGGGCAGAGCCCGGCTCAGAATGGAAGGGGCAGAGCTCAGAGCCGGGGCCCAGGCGGCTGTCCTTGGGGGTCCCCCAGAGCGATGAGCCGGTCGGCCTCCCTCCAGCCAGACAGCAGAGCCCCGTGCGTGGTAGAGTAAAATGCCCGATGTGTGGCTTCCCCTGCAAACAGGACCTGGAGCTGCAAAGAGAAGCCGGGGTTAGCACAGGGCACAGCAGGCAGGCTGCAGCCACACAGCTGTCACTGTGGCCACAGAGCAAGTGTGTCACAATATTCTTCACTAACCCCACGGGGCTCTGAGACGGTCCATAAACACGAGCAGACACCCCTGGAATCAAATGGTACTGCAAAATGGAAAACTCAACAGACTGTTTGGGATGCAATGTTGAGAACATCATCCAAAGCACAGAGTGAAACACCAGAGATGGAAATTAGGAGGGAGAAAGAGAAGAACATTTGAGGACCAGCCCAGCACCCCAACAACAGAAATCTCAGAAAGAAAAAAAGAAAAAGAAGAAAAAAGAACAAAGGGAAGACGAGCTAATCCAAGGGAATTTCCCGACTGACTGAGCAGCCACAGGGTAGAAGCGCGTGAGGCGTGAGGTGTGAAGCGAGGTGCGGGGCGCCCGTGGCCGCGTGCGGCAGGCAGGGGCCGCAGGGCCAGAGCAGGGCCTGTTGGGGAACGTTCTTCCAAGCTTCCTAGGAGGCAGGAAAGAAAGGGACCTGAGTGGCTCTGGGTTCCCCACAGCAGCACCGGAGAATGTGTCCCAAACGCGGAGGGAAGTGCCTCTCAAGCTAGGATTTCCACCCAATGCGTGGCTCTTACGTGGCTGCAAGTGTTTGGAGACGCCCCCCACAGAAAGGTGGGCTCTGTGCCCCGCCCCTGGCACGTGGGCAGGCGTGTGACCGCGCCGGGCAGCGGAGTGTCAGCGTCCTGCTGCCAGGAACGCCTGTGCCAAGAGCCCCGGCGCCATGTGGGCAGCCGTGCTATGAGGAAGCCGGAGCCACGTAGGCCCCGGCAGGCGCCCCAGCCAGGGTCCCAGCCCGGGGCAGCCATGCAAGAGAAGAGGCCTCAGATGACCCCCGCCCCAGCTCGGAGGGACTCCTGCAGGCCGAGCCCTCCCAGCCGAGACCCTGATGCCTCAAACCACACATTCAAGGAGTAACATTATCAGACAAGCAAACCGAAAAGGGATCATAGAACACATGGAAGACTGAACACGGTGCTGGGTGACACACAGGAATGACTGTAAATTTGTAACTGTGCTAATGATGTTAGAGTTACGCAACTTCAGAGGGCGCCCTTCTCCCTTAGAGATGCACATGGGCATATGCGCAGGAAAAGAGCCTGCCCGTGGGGCCCAGTTCATGGGGGGGAGGGGGAGGGAGTGACGGCCACCACCTGACAGCTTGGAAGCTGGAGACGGAGACCCAAAGATTCTGCCTGCTTGTGCACGTCCGAAGTGTTCCACGACTGACTGTTTGGGGGCAGCGTAAACGTGTTGTTTAGAGATGAGGTAAACTTGGGAGAGGAAGCTCAGCCGCAACAGTCTGAGAAGGGGTGTCAGGGGCCCTCCACCCCTGCTGTAGCTCGTGTTGATTGTATTTTGTTAGCCGCCCCTAACTCTCCGATGCTTTCGGCTATGTGCGTGTAGAATTCCATTAAAATAATACACGTGCACCAGTCCATAATTTCAAAAAGCCCACGGACTCTGCCCACGCACCACCTCACCTGCGCCTCTGCGCCGTCCACAGGCAGGGGCTGTGCCAGCAGGTCCACGTCGGCCCCGGAGCTGCCCACCGCCACGTAGCTGTAGGAGCCCCTGGTGTACGGGGCGCTGTGCCAGCGCGAGCGCAGCAGGCTCCTGGGCGCGGGGAGCGCGGCGTTTCCTGAACCAGACACAGTGCGTTCGTTACCCTGGCACCACCCCTGCCGGCCCCAGCAGCCCTTCCGTTTAAGACCCCGCAGTTGGAAAGTTAGGAAAGTACTCGGAGCAAAACCCAAGCCACGAGTGTATTCATCAGAGGGCTGTCCCTGTCTTACCCACTTTGCTTAACTCAGAACCCCCAGAAACAGAAAAAAAGAAGTGGAAAGTATTGGCAAAGCTATTTCAGTTCCTCAGAGATGAGAACTCGAGTGACCCCACTAAGAAGGGACGACTGTCCTCGGAGGCTGACAACGCCAACGGGCCCAGGCGGTGCCCTGGCAGCACACGCTTGCTCGGTACCTGTCACCCTGCGAAGTACTTGGGTCAGAGACAGAAGGATTTCCTCGTCGGACAGGGTCTCCATAAACTCAGACTCCAGCCCAGCGATGAACCCGCAGAGGACGTGGGCAGACCTGCGTGGGGACACACTCCTGAGATGACGGGCTTCCGGGCCAGCTGGGGCCACAGTCACCTGTGCAGGGGCGGTTCTGCAAGCGTGGGCCACAAACCCCAGGGTTCTGTGAGGTCAGAGCTCTTTTAACAGCGGCGCCTGGGTGGCTCAGGCGGTTAGGTTCCGACTTCGGCTCAGGTCATGATCTCGAGGTTCGTGCGTTCGAGCCCCGCATCGGGCTCTGTGCTGACAGCTCAGAACCTGGAACCTCCTTCAGATTCTGTATCTCCCTCTCTCTCTGATCCTCCCCTGCTCATGCTGTCTCTCTCTCTCTCTCTCTCTCTTTCTCTCTCTCTCAGAAATAAATAAAAAAACATTTAAAAAAATTTTTAATTACAACTTTAGAAAACTTGTATCTGCCACTGACAGCTTGAAAGGTCCCCAAAACCAGATGCTTTTCTGAGATCCGTGGTGACATTAATAAATTCAACTGTTTGATATTGTACAGTGAAATATGTCAACATTTGAAAGACTGCATGAACTGTTACTTTCAGAATGACCCAAAACACGGATGGGTGAAACACCCGTCAGAGTGTCAGGCAGACGGTGGGTTTTAGTGCATCAAGGAGGGTCAGGCCCCACACCGCACCTCACCTTGAAGGAACTACCACTTCTTGAGTTTTCCTGTCGTATCAAAGAATAACCACAGTGATCTGAAGACTATTTAAACACCACTCCTTGCCCCAGCTATAAATCTATGTGAGTTCAGACCTTCTCACCGACATCAGGAAAAAACACTGCAGCTATTAAGCCAGATGGTAAAGAGACTAGAGGAAAAGACGGCACTGCCACTCTCCCCACTAAATACTGCTTTATAATTTTTTAAATGTTTTTTATTTATTTCTGAGAGAGTGAGCAGGGGAGGGGCAGAGAGAGACACACACCCAGAATCTGAAGCAGCTCCGGGCTCCGAGCTGTCAGCACAGAGCCCAACGCGGGGCTTGAACCCACGAACCTCGAGATCATGACCTGAGCCGAAGTCAGACGCTTAACTGACTGAGCCCCCCAGACACTATTTCTAAAGCAGTATTTATGGGGTGCCTGGGGGGCTCAGTCAGTTAAGCGTCCGACTTCGGCTCAGATTATGATCTCGAGGTTCGTGGGTTCGAGCCCCGCGTCGGGCTCTGTGCTGACAGCTCGGAGCCCGGAGCTGCTTCAGATTCTGGGTGTGTGTCTCTCTCTCTGCCCCTCCTCTGCTCACCTTCTGTTTCTCTCTGTTTTTCAAAAATATATAAAATGTTTTAAAAAATTAAGATTCATAGTTATTTTTCATTTTAAAATATTATGTTAACGTGCTATAGGTTTACCATTTTAAAAAATAACTTTTTAAATTTCTTAGTTTTAATCTCTACTGTGGAAAATGCACAGATACAACCCACATAAACAAAAGCTCTTTGGGATCCTTGACACTTTTAAAGAGTATAAAAGGGGTTCCTGAAACCGCAAAGTATGAGAGCCACTGTCCTGGGCCACGAAGTGTCCCCAGGACTGTAGTCCCTACCAGTGTCCTGAGCACAGAGCATAGGCCAGGGAACCAGGCCTAGGGAAGCTGGCTGGGCCCCCCGAGCCTCCGTTCCACTACCCATCCACACAACCCTGGCCAGGTTTCTAAACCCGGGTGTCTACTTTATCTTCAGTGCAAAGGACACATGGGGGGGGGTCCCCTCACAGGCTGGAGGAGCCCGTACATCCTACTCTCATGAGCCATGCCGGCAGGCATGCCTGCATTTTGTCCTCCAAGCCAAGAACATGGTCCCCAATCCTACCACATCTCTGTGTGGAAACCAGACCACAACATACTAACCATGTCTTTTGATCTTACTGGAAAAATCAGTCCCTCCCTCCCTAAAGTATTCATGGTCTTATTTTCTGAGTTAGCACCAAGTCCATATTTACCATATTATTTATTCTTTATAGCTGGGCCATACAATTTAGCCACAGATGGGTCTTTGATTCCATGACTTGTAAGGATATTTTGCTCAATTACTGCATCAGGCTTAAACATTGTCTTCCAGCCACAGACACATCCATGTTTCAAATTCCTCCTGCAACCTACAAACTGTATGCAGCTTCCTGCAGATTTCAGTAACTACTTTATTACTGATCGAACCTTCCTTCCAGGCCACCACTGTATACAGTAGGCTCTGTCTGTCCCTGCAGGGGTTAGGACCCAGGTGTCTGTCACCAGGCACTGGGCTGCCCTTAGAATCCCACCCAGAAATCCTCCAGAAGCGCCTCCCAGTGAACCAACCCCACCGCTGGATTCTCAGCCAAACTAAGGCCAACAAGTCCCTTCAGAGCTCACACCTATGCTTCCTCAGAGAAACTCAAGAAGCATACATACTTGAAGGCAGGCAGGATGAAGAAGCCAATAAGCTTCTTGAACCAGATGTGCCGGAGCTCAGAGGCGCCACCGTGCAGGGGGGACGTGTCTTCCCACACCACCTGGATGAACCGGCAGCCGGGCTCCCAGAAGGGCTCCTCAAACTCCAGGAAGATTTTATTGTTGGTCCCAAAGCCCATTTTCCTGATCGCTTCTGCCTTCTGGGTGGGCAGTGGTGGCTCAAAAAAGGTGTCCAGATGTTCTTTAAGAAAACCTGGAATTCACAGGTGGACTCAACTTACACCATGTACATCTCTTAAACTGGAATTAAGAGTCCTGGGAACCCACCCTGACGCCTGTCAGAGGAGTCAGAGAGAGGGTGCCTCCAGGGACCCACACCAGCCCCAGCTCAACCGGGCTCCCAGGCACCAGGCTGGCTCTGGCCATCGGGCTTAGCCTTGGTGAGCAGCAGCACCCGGGAGGGACACAGAGGGCCTGGTGGCCACCTGGTCAGGCAGGGAATATTGGCATGCCCCCAGACTGTTCTGAGGACAGTTTCTCCTTCTAAACCTTCCAACTCTCAATGTCTGCAAGCCATGCTGATCTGGATCGGTTTAGAGGAGGCAACAAACAGGCTTCATCCAGAAGCTACAGAAAGAGTATCTGCATAACAAAAAATATTGAGTCTTGCCCAGAGTCAATGAGATGAAATACTTGCAGCACAAGCCAATCTCCTTAAGACACAGATATCTTGAAAGTCAGTAAGTAAAGGACAAACAACCCAATGGAAACAGACCCGTAGAGGCCATGAGGACCCACAGAGGGGTCCCCTACCCTCCGCCAGAGTCACCGTCAGCCCAGACCCTCAATCCAGCGGTTCCTGCCCCTGCGTTCGCGCAAGTGTTTTGTTTTTGTTTTGTTTCGGGAGAGTTTAAATTTTATTTTAGAAAGAGAGTGTGTGTATGCATGCTTGCATAGAGGAGAGGGCAGAGCGAGGGACAGAGGGGGGAGAGAGAGAGTCTCAGGCAGGCTCCACACTCAGCACAGAGCCTGATGCGGGGCTCGATCCTGCAACCCTGGAATCATGACCTGAGCTGAAACCAGGAGTTGTACACTCAACCGACTGAGCTGCCCAGGTGCCCCCACACAAGTGTTTTAAATGCACATGGGAAACGCTATGTAAAACAAAAAAACTGAAAATAACCTAAACTTCCATCAATTTTAAGTAATATTGAGTAATGACATCTTCATATAAGAAATAACTATGTGGCTACGTGACAGGTGTCCTGGCTCCTTGTGAACAATATCAATAGTCACAGTAATGCACCTGCTGATTATAGCAGGGGCTCAGCACACACTGCAGCCGTGAATGAACACAGACATTGGTTGGGGGGGAGGGGGGGTAACCAATGTCACTGATCTATATGTACTGATTTGGAAACACTGACAAAACTTTCATGAACCAAAAAGAGAGGGTTGGCAAAAGGGGAGAAGCAGAAGACTACGCCAGCACACCCAGTACGATTCCACGTGTGGAAGAAGGGAGCTGGCTGCGCAGCAAGCTCACCCACAGCAGCGCTCCCTGAAGGAACGCCGGGGCGCAGGCTGCAGCCACAGGGCTGGGCCCATTCCTCACCCTACAGCAGCTCTGGCTCCTGCTAGCTTGTTGAACTCAGACGATTAGGTGATGAACTTGTTTGCGTCTGTCAAACGGGATGGGGACTCGGCCTGGGGAGTAGGTGAGACAGCGCAGGCATGGTGTGGCTCCCAACCACTCCCATCTTTTGTCAAATTTCCAACTCCCACTAATGGCTTCTGTCTAGGGTGTCAGATCTAGAATTACACAGGACCATATGCTTGACTCTTCACAATCATACCTGGACTGAACCTGTCCCTGGCAGTCACACCCTTGGCTGTGCCCAAGAAGGCAGGGTTTGGGGAACCCCTGGAGGCAGTCCCAGCCTGTCCATATGTGACCTCTGAAGGAGTAAGACATGGGTTTTCTCTTATTGTGAAACGCAATTCCAAAGCATGCAGTTGCTACAAAGTACAACAGCATAATCCTGTCCAGGACTAGATGAAAATGTGAGCTCAGTGGCTGAACAAACACCACAGAGCCCACTGAGGTGGGAGAGAGCCGGAGGCCGGGGCACCTGGGATGGGTGACCAGACCAGAACCCGTGGGGAAAAGCAGGCTTTACCTAAGGGCACAGTGACAATGACATGATGCGCGGGGAAGCGGCCTCCATCCTCACACTCCACCAACACCGGAAATGTCTCCCCCGGAGAGGAGGCTTCCCCGAAGGACCCATTCCAGTGAATGGTCTTCACAGGCTTGTTAAAAACTATCACGTCCTCGGGCAAGGAGGCCATTATGCGGTTCGTGAGCCCCTGGTAGCCCCTAGGAGAGACAGAAGTGCTGGTGTCTTCAGCGGAAACTGCTGGAGGTGGTGGGCCTGCAGGGAATGAGGGAGAGCTGCGGCTGCTCCCCCGCCCCAGGGGTTTCCAGTCCACCTCAGCCGTGAGCAAGAGCGAATGGAGGTAATCGTGGGAGAAGGCCTCCTCCCTGCTCGGCCTGGCCCCCTACTCCTGATCACAGACGCCCTCCCCTGCCAGGAGCCTTGGGGTGATGCCCAGAGAGCCCAGGTGGACAGCCTGTGAGGGCCTCTGGAGTGCTCTGTGGGGGGGACAGCCACCCACCACAGGGGTGGGCTGTCTGTCCATCACGGGGGAGGAAGCCCTCACACAGTGCTTAGCACTTAAGAGGCCTCGTCAACACGGGCGGAAGAAAGTGCTATGAGATGCACTGCTTCTTCTAACCACCTTTGCTTGAAAATAATTATTTTTCCTAAGTGAGTAAAACTAGGGAAACAAACAAGCAATCTCTCTAAAACAGGGAAGACAAATGTCCCCTTGACCCTCTCACCCTTCCCTGCTTCCCAAAGCTCATTCTGAGGTAAATGGAAGGGGTCCCAGGGTGTATGGAGGGGGTCTGGGCACGTGGAGGGACTCTGGGGGTACATGGAGGGACACTGGGGGTATATGGAGGGGGCCTAGGTGCGTGGAGGACTCTGGGGTACATGGAGGGACTCGGGTGCGTGGAGGGTCTCTGGGTACATGGAGGGGGCCTGGGTGTGTGGAGGGACTCTGGGGGTACATGGAGGGGACCTGGGCACGTGGAGGACTCTGGGGGTACATGGAGGGACACTGAGGTACATGGAGGGGGCCTAGGTGCGTGGAGGGACTCTGGGGGTACATGGAGGGACTCGGGGTGCGTGGAGGGTCTCTGGGTACATGGAGGGGGCCTGGGTGTGTGGAGGGACTCTGGGGGTACATGGAGCGGGCCTGGGCACGTGGAGGGACTCTGGGGGTACATGGAGGGCCTGGGCGCGTGGAGGGACTCTGGGGGTACATGGAGGGGACCTGGGTGCGTGGAGGGACTCTGGGGTATATGGAGGGGACCTGGGTGCGTGGAGGGACTCTGGGGGTACATGGAGGGACTTGGGGGTACGTGGAGGGGACCTGGGTGCGTGGAGGGACTCTGGGGGTACATGGAGGGGACCCAGGTGCGTGGAGGGCTGACTGGGCGGGTGGGGCATGCACATACCCAGGAAAGGTGCAGTCCAGCCCGGGGAGCACGGTGTATTCCCCGAAGGGTGTGAGAGCCACCAGGTCCATGCTGTGGGTGCCGCTCACACAGCACTCCACGTTGAAGAAGCTGTTGAGGATGGCCAGCTTGAGCTTCCTGGTCTCCTCATCCTCCAGCCAGCCAGCTGCGTGCCGACTGATCTCCTTCTTAAGGTACTCCCCGACGCTGGGCACTGGGGCGTCTGCCTGGTGCAGGAACTCCCGCGTCTGGTCTATGAGACCATAGAACAGACCAGCCATCTCCACCACCAGCTCGTGGCTCACACTTACCCCAGAGCTCGTGTAGGTCACAGAGGGCAAGCCCACGTGACCCCCAGTCTCAATCAGCTGGTTCTCCTCTGACAAGTCCTTTTCCTCTAGCAGCTGGTACTTGGCAGCCAGCTGGAAGACGGGGTTGCCCTGGGAGGGCCCGTGGATCCAGTGAGCACCGAGCTCTACCACGCCACCTGGGAGGGGCAGGACAGGCCACCTCGAGGTTCTCTCTCCACAGAAGCCGACCCTGAGCCCTTCTCCTGGACCCCACACAGCCCGGCCCTTCCCAAATAAGCTCTGAACACCAGCCCCAGGGCCAAAGGGTCCTTCCCTCAGACCCGGTTTAAGGGGAACACTTGCGGAGGAGTGATGGCCTGCACCTGCCTTGGGAGGACGCGTGGAGAGCAGGCATGGGGGCAAAAGGGGCGCCTGGGAATGACCCGGAGGCTGGAGGGGGCGCTAGCTGTGGGAAACAACGAGGGCGACAGCAGAGACCTAGGTCACCCTCCCAGCAGGGGCAGGCCCTGCCAACGGGGCAGCTGAGCTTTGGGGACCATTGAACTTTGTCTGATTAAGTGGGGTGGAGCGGAGATTCGCTCCGGGGACCAGGTAAGGCTTCCGGGTCGGTTAGCCCCGGGCGCAGGCCGGACCAGGAGCTGCAGAGCTCGGGCGGCACCCGTTGGGTTCCAGAAACAGGCTCCAGGAAGGGGTTACAGGAGAGGCGGTTACCGAAGCTGCGCTCCGAGCAGATCCGGCCGCCGGCGCGGGCCGTGGCCTCCAGGATCCGTAGCTGCGGGAAGGCCGGGTGGTGGCAGAGCCTCTGCGCCGCCCCCAGCCCCGCGATGCCACCTCCCACCACGAGCACCCGCGGGCCGCGACCCGGGGCCTCCGCGCGGCCGCCACTGGACTCCATAGCGCCGTCCCGAGCAGTCGGGGAGCGTTCGCGCGGCTCTCAAGTGCTGAGAGCGCCAGGGGGGCCGGGGGCGGGGCGCGGGGCGGGGCGGGGGCGGGGGCGGGGTCAGGGGCGGGGCTGGTGGACGCGCGGAGCCGTCGCCGCGGAGTGGTGGGGCGGCGCGGGGCGGGGCTGGAGGCGGAGGGGCGGGGTCAGAGGCGGGGCTGGTGGACGCGCGGAGCCGTCGCCGCGGAGTGGTGGGGCGGCGCGGGGCGGGGCTGGAGGCGGAGGGGCGGGTCAGGGGCGGGGCTGGTGGACGCGCGGAGCCGTCGCCGCGGAGTGGTGGGGCGGCGCGGGGCGGGGCTGGAGGCGGAGGGGCGGGGTCAGAGGCGGGGCTGGTGGACGCGCGGAGCCGTCGCCGCGGAGTGGTGGGGCGGCGCGGGGCGGGGCTGGAGGCGGAGGGGCGGGCCCGGGGGCGGGGCGGGGTGGGGACTCTGGACCGCGGGCTCAGGGCTGGGGCGCGGAGGCCGCCAGGCTCAGGCCGGGAGGCGGAGCAAGGAGCAAGGGGCGCGGGGTGAGGCCAGACGCCGGCGCCAGCCCCGCCACGAGACACCGGGCTGAGCACGGGGTTCTGGTCCGCGTTGGTGGCGCAGAAGCGCGGGCCGCGGGCCGGGCGAGGGCGACCTCGCGGCCGCTGTGTGTGTCTCCAGCCCGGTGCAGACGCTGCTGGGCGGCGTGGGCGAGTGTCCCCTCGGAGGGAGGCTGGGGCCGGCGGAAGGCCAGACCCGTGTCTCCTTCCCGAGGAGACGGGAAAGGCGACCAGAGGGGGAGGAGGCGCCTCTGTCCTGCCTCGGAAGAGCGGGTGAGCGCCTCCACCTTGAGCCCGTGGGCGGAAGTCCAGGACGGTGTGATGTCAGGGTGGGACCGGGAGGGCTCAGCACGTCCCAATCGGGACTGTGACAGTCTCTCGGTGACGCCATGCTCTGGGTGTACGTAGTCACGTGTCTTTATACACTCGCGCACTGCACAGAAAGTACAAGATTCAGGATGAAACGAAGGGTAAGGAAGAACTTAGAGCACTTCTCCGCCCCCCACACTGGTCCCAGAAGACGTTCAGCACACCATCAAGCGTGCAGGCCTCTCCAGAGAATCCCCCTAACTCAGGAAGGTCTCTTCTCTACTGTCGTGCAGGAATTGGAAAGCCCCTGCCCTCTGCTCAAAGGCTTTCCTGTAACAACGTGTTAGGGCCTGTCTTTCCTTCTTAGCCCCGCACTAGATCCTGCCGCCTGCGTCCACCGGGAGGCTTCCGTGGGCTTTCTGTGGCCGCCTGAGCCCGCGGGCGAGCGTGGCCTGGGACAGGGGCTCTGCCGGCTTCAGCCTCGCGCCTGGAAGTTTGCTCCAGTCTGGGCAGGTGGTCTTTCAGTCTGGGTCTCCCATCTCCATCTCCCAAAGGATTCCCTTCTCTCCACCTGTGCTGGCCCTCCCGGACCATCTAGTCTTCTTTTTCCTTGATTCACTCACCTATTTTGGTGATGCTGAGGTGTCTAGGAGATCATTTTTTAAATGATACCGCAAATCTGAAAATGTCTTCGATTTGCCCTCACACATGATCTGTAGTTTGCCTAAGCAGAGAATTCTAGGTTAGAGACTTCTTCCTTCAGACTGTGAAGGCATCATCCCCTCCCTTCTAGGGGTGCTGTTAAGAAATTCACAGGCTTTCAAATTTTTTTTTAATGTTTTATTTATTTTTAGGAGAGAGAGAGAGACAGCATGAGCAGGGGAGGGTCAGAGAGAGAGGGAGTCACAGACTGAAACAGGCTCCAGGCTCTGAGCTGGCAGTCAGCACAGAGCCCGACGCGGGGCTCGAACCCACGAACTGCGAGATCATGACCTAAGCAAAAGTCGGACGCTTAACCGACTAAGCCACCCAGGCGCCCCTACAGGCTTTCAAATTTATAATCTTTTACCACAGTGGAGGCTTGTTCCTCCCTGCAAATTTTCAGGATCATCTATTGAAATTTCACAATGTGGTGGCTCCAAGTGCCTGGATTTTCGTTTGCTGTGATGGGAAATCAAAGAGCCCTTGATCGGGAAAATCCTGTCCCTCAATACTGGGAATTTCTTTCATAGGCTATTTTCACTAATCAACTGTTTCTACCAGTGATTTGTTCCCCCATTCGCTGTTTCCTCTTTCTAAAATTCCTATTTTAGGGAGTGCCTAGGTAGTGCAGTCGATGGAGTGCTGGGCTCTTGATTTTGGCTCAGATAGTGATCCAGGGTGGTGGGATCGGGCTGACCATGGAGCCTGCTTGGAGTTCTTTTTCTCTATCTCTCCCACCCCCACCCCCCACCCCACATGCTCTCTCTGTCTTTCTCTCTAAATTTTTTTTTTTAATTAAAATGTGTCTTTTAGGATGTCAGAGGTCTGAGACTGACCCTCGAATGTAGTCGCTCCTGTTTCCCATCTTTACCCTTTGCTCTGCTTTCTGAGGAATTTCTCCCATGAAGCTTTTGCTTCTGCTTTCACACTGTCTAATTTCCAAGAGCTCCTTCTTCCACTCACATCTGATTTTAGAGAAGAGAAATAGTCTACTCTTGCTGAAGGAAGCAATGTCTGAAGATATGAATCAGAAATCTTGCAGTGTCATTCTGCTGCTTGATGTGTTTGCTCTGCATTGTCTCTTTCCTGTTTCTTCAGTTCCTATCTTCCGGGAAGACCCTTTACATGCCAGCAGATAATGTTTGTTTGCTCATGAGGAGGATTATACCAGAAGGCTGTTTGGAAATATTAGATCTGTATGTGGGGCTCATCAAATTTGAGCTTGATTCTGTGGTGCACAGGGGCCTGTTAATTGGGGAACCCCCCCATCAGTATCTCTAAGTCCTTCCTTTGGGTTGGCCAGTATTCCCAGAGTCTTCCAGTGTCCTGCCTGCAGCATGTAGGCCTGGCTGCTAATATTTCAGAGCCAAAGAGTGGAAAAGGGTGCAGAGGGTCAGTATCCTGGGTGCTGGAGATATACTCCCAACTGTGCCTCCCCCTGGATTTGCTCTGTGCAGAGACAGACTTTGAGGCTGCTTCCAGGACAGCACCAGACAATCGCCAGGGCCCCTGCCTGTAATCTTAACAGTTTCTTAAAGCATGAGAATACCTATTCAAATAATGCAAGGTCCAGAAGACTCATCCCTGAATAATGACAAAATTTTGACAAAGTTGCAGCCCTCATAGAACTCAGAAAGTAGACATATAAATATATATAAATATGTGATTCTCAATGAAATGTACATGCAAGCAATACATGCACTTTAAAAGAATGACATTGGGGGGCGCCTGGGTGGCTTAGTCGGTTAAGCGTCCGACTTTCACTTAGGTCATGATCTCACAGTTCGTGGGTTCGAGCCCCGCGTCGGGCTCTGTGCTGACTGCCAGCTCAGAGCCTGGAGCCTGTTTCAATCTGTGACTCCCTCTCTCTCTGACCCTCCCCTGCTCACGCTGTCTCTCTCTCTCCTAGAAATAAAATAAAAAACATAAAAAAAAAAAAAGACTACAACATCCCTTAAAAAAAATAAAAATAAAAATAAAAATAAAAGAATGACATTGGAAGACGTGTTGCCATAGGCAGAAAGCAGTGTCTGAAATTCTGGCAGAGTGTCCAGACCGTAGGCTGACCCGTCTCCGGACACTGAACAGTTTTTGTGACTGGGCATATAAGCATCCAAGCAGACCAGGGCACCCACGGGTGGCTGCCTCTGGAATGGCCTCTGCCTCTGGGGGCCGCAATGGTTGGGGGCAGCTTTTGTGTGCTGCATGCTGGGCATGTTGCCCTGGGCTCCTCCCTCCCCACCCCCCCACCCCCCCCACCAATCCCCTCTGTACCCCATCCCTGCTTCCCAACAGGGTCCTTGACATCTGTCTGGTGCGGGAAAAGTGCGGGGATAACACAGTGTGCTGGTTCTGCGAGGTGCGCCCTCTGTCTGGAGGCGCTCACCTGATCCCTGCATGGCCCCTGGCAGGGACGCGAAGCCCTAGGAGGAAACTGGAGGTCACAAGGAGCCCAGCAGCAGTGCCAGGCCTAGGACCAGTTCACAGAGCTGACCACTTACCCCTGGCCTTGTCACTCAGCCCGACATCCCTGCCGATCTGGTAAATCCAATGAAACATGTGTTTGGGGTGCAGTCACCCTGACCCTAGTGTCACCTGTTTGCTGGAAGAGACAGCTCTCCTTTTGGAGGAAACGTTACCCCCCCACTGTAGCGCCTGGAGTAAAACCTGGTTCACGGGGCTTCCTCCTCAGAGTTTCCCCTATAGGCCCTGGGGACCCCCCAGGGTTCAACTCAGCAGGGTCACTGGGCTGGACGGTGACCACTGAGGACACTTCAGCCCACAGATTAAAGACTCTCTGACATCCCAAACTCCAGAAAGTGGCCACTGGTCTCTGGGTCTCTCACAGGTATGCCCATGGTGAGGGCCCTGATGTGACCCCTGACATCAAGCTGGTGGTGGAGCCCAAGAAGCCCACCTGTTACCAAAGTGGCTAGTTCCTACTCAGTACTGTTTGCCAAATAACCAAATAGTATTTAATGGCAAGCCAGTAATTTATTCAATGACGAGACAATGGAGAAGGGGTGCACATGCTCTAAAGGTACCTTCCCCTGGAGTGCAGGATGGAGCCCTAGCCTGGGGCCACACATCCAAAGGCAGTGGAGAGTGGTCCCTTTTCTTCCCTTTCTTTTCTCAAAACCACCACCTTCTACTCATATGGTCCAAAGAATATTTAAGTGTAATCCTACATTTTTCTGCCTCCATATTTATAAACAAGAAACAAATACTAAAGAATCTATTGCTGTTAAGAACACATGCTCTGGAGTTTGATGACCCAGATTTAAATTCAGCTTGACCTTTTCCTACATGACCCTCACTCTTGGTGCCTGAGCACCATTGTGGTAAAGGGAAAGATCTCAGTGCCTTCCCCACCGGGCTGCCTCAGGGTCCAATGACATTAGGGAGCCAGAGAGTAAGGTAAAACTAAAAATGGTAGCCATCATTTTTATAATACTTTCCTATACTTATCAGGTATTATTTATCATGTATTAATTTTAACATCAGAGAAACAAAAACCCTATTTTGGAAAAATCCAAGATGGATGTTAAGCTTCCAAAAATAATCATGGTCTGAAGAAAAAAATGTAAGTTTTAAAACTTGTTGCCCTGCATCAGGTTCTGTTCATTGTATATCTGCTTCCTGTAGATAAGTGGAATAATAAAGACACAGGTTCTATTTAAAAAGAAAAAAAGATACCTTCCCCTGGATTAAGTCTCATGGTCAGGGTTTTATGGTGCAGGATAATTAAGGGGCTGGTAAGCAAGCTGACAGGGGTTTTCAGGGAAGCAGGAGGCTTTCTTGAAGTCAGTGCACCTCTTTTTTCCCCTTAAATAGGCGCAGTGGATCTGTCAGGGTGCTAGCAGGTGTTTTCTGTTATTATGATTATATGGTAACAATCCCAAGGTCATCTGGAGGGTTAGCCCACTGTTGGAATTGGATCAAACTAGTCAAAAACTGGGTTGTGGGGCTTGTTTGGAGCTCATGGCTTCCGGCCTCAGCCTTCGTTTTGGGTGGCGAGCGTCACCTGTAAGCAGGGCTAGAAGACGGGTCCTTGTGGCTTGTTTGGAGCTTCTTAGAGAGTTTGTAGTGACATGCCCACTGCCGCTGACATGGCAGCACAATGCCGCCTCCGAGGACACGACCCGTGGGGCTGTGAGGAACACATCTGCATGCCCACCCTTCAGTAAGGGAGGCCTCCTCATCTGGGCCTTGGCCACTCGGGGCAGACTAACTGGCCAGACATCCTCTCTCCAGGTGGCCGGCAGTGTCTTACAGCTGCAACCCCGTTTTCAGGCCGGGTTGTCGCTGTCCCTGCCCTATCATCTGGCTCTATCACCCTTGAAACTACCCAGTGTCATGTTTTTGGCTATCCTGTCCCTTTTCCTCTGCCAGTGGCCACCCAGAAACAGGCCTCAGTCAAGGTATTTGATGATGTCCACACCCCCAAGCACCTAGGATCTCATTGGTTGTGACTTTCTCCTTCTCTACTAGCCAGCCTGTTCTGGTGTGGAAGGTAAACTGAGAATGGAGTCACTTATGTCAAGAAGTTTTTATTTATTTTATTATTATTTTTTATTTCTGAGAGAGAGAGAGACAATGTGAACAGGGGAGGGGCAGAGAGAGAGGGAGACACAGAATCAGAAGCAGACTCCAGGTTCTGAGCTGTCAGTACAGAGCCCGACATGGGGCTCGAACCCACGAACCGCAAGACCATGACCTGAGCTGCAGTCGGACACTCAACTGACTGAGACACCTAGGCGCCCCAGTCAAGAAGTTTTCAAATGGAGCCAGGAGGCCTTCAAGGATGGGCCTATTCTGGGGCGCCTGGTTGGCTTAGTCGGTTAAGCGTCCAGCCTTCGCTTAGGTCATGATCTCGCGGTTTGAGGGTTCCGGCCCCACGTCGGGCTCTGTGCCGACTGCCAGCTCAGAGCCTGAAGTCTATTTCAGAGTCTGTGTCTCCCTCTCTGTCTGACCCTCCCCTGCTCACGCTGTCTCTCTCTCTCTCCTAGAAATAAATAAAAATATTTAAAAAAAGAAAAAAAGGATGGGACTATTCACTTCCTTACCATTTAAACCCATGAACTCTGAACTGGGCCAGACTGCAAATCCTCCAAGGACTCTGCCCAAACACCTGCAATGCAGTACAGAAAGACTTTGCTTTGTGATAGCCTTAGCAATCGATTATATTCAGCCAAGATTAGCTTTCTACTCCCCACACCAATCAAAATTCTTAGTAAACAGTACATGCAAGCATTCCCTTTGGTCTTAATAAAGCCCTGACTTGGGGCGCCTGGATGTCTCAAGTCGGTTAAGTGTCAGACTCTTGATTTCAGGTCAGGTCATGATCTCACAGTTCGAGGGCTCCAGCTCTATGCAGACACTGTGGAGCCTGCTTGGATTCTCTCTTTCCCTCTCTCTGCCCCTCCCCTGCTCATGCTTTCTCTCTCTCTCAAAATGAATAAATAAATGTAAAAAAGATAAAAATAAAAAACCTTGACATTTTCCCCTAGGAGGACACAATTTGGGTTGCTACCCAAATCTCTACTCCCCAAATTGCAAATCTGAGACACCAAATGATGCTTTTGTTTTACTTCAACTCTGCCTCTTTTCTCAGTCAACACTGGTAAGATCAGGATCACGAGGGGTTGCAGAGGCCTGTTCAGAAAGTTTGAGATTCCAGGGGTGCCTGGGTGGCTTAGTTGGTTAAGCATCCAACTTTCGCTTGGGTCATGGTCTCACGGTTCGTGGGTTCGAGCCCCGCGTCGGGCTCTGTGCTGACTGCCAGCTCAGAGCCTGGAGCCTGTTTCAGTCTGTGACTCCCTCTCTCTCTGACCCTCCCCTGCTCACGCTGTCTCTCTCTCTCTCCTAAAAAAAAAATAAATAAAACATTAAAAAAAAAAACAAAGAAAGTTTGAGATTCTGCCCTGATCATTCCTGGATAAGAATCTGGCCAAAACCGGGTCTGGGGGATTCAAACTTAATTCTGGCTCAATCCCCTGGATCTTCTTCTTATTTGACGCAACCCTACACTGTGAAGGCAGGGACCGCTTGGCTGAATACCCGCTCCGTGTGTACCCTCCCCCGGCCCAGTGGTGGCCCACGCAGACTACATCTGAATGGAAAGCCTGGGTGCACTTAGAGGGTGATTGGAGAGAAGGCAAAGTTCACAGCCTGAGTTTATGGCTGGGGAGAGAGGACAGCTAGGCTGACACTTGGGAGAGGGAGCACCTTAGTCCCCAGGCTGTGGAAGAGGAAGTTTCCTGCTCTGTGTGTCCCTTCACTGTGGCACCACTGCCTGAGTCAAACTGAAGCTGTAACTAGCACTGTGACTGGTAGCTCGGTCTGTCATCCTCATCCCACATTCTTGGAAACAGAAAAGTCCCAAGGCCATGGCCAGGGGTAGACTACTCAGCTGTGTCTGAGGACTCCAGCACACACAGGACACACCTTGTTTCAATCATGAGCTTCTGCCGATTAGCCCAAGGGCCACCCCTGGCCATTAAGGTTGCAGCTACTCAGTGATGTTGCCCATGTGACTTAAGTAAATCAGGTTGTCCAGTTTTTGTAAATGGCTTTACTGATTACAGTTCATATGCCATACAGCTCACTCGTGTAAAGTATACAATTCATTGGTTTACAGAATATTTACAGAGTTGTGAAACCATTACCACGAGCAACTTTAGAACATGCTCATCACTCAAAAAAGAAACCTCCTTCTTAGCAGTGCCCCACACCCCTTCGCCCCCGACAATTACTAACCTAGTTTCTGCCACTGTGGATTTGTCTATTCTGGACACTCATGCAAATGGAGTCATACAATAGTATGTGGCCTTTGGTGTGACTTCTTTCACTTAGCGTATCGTTCATCCACGTTGTCGCAAGTGTCAGGACACCTCATTTCTTTTTATTGCCAAATAACATACTATTGTATATTCTAATCCATTTTAATGTATCCATTGTATAGACATATCACATTTTGTTTATCCATTAACAAGTTGATAGGCATTTGGGGTTTTTTGCCACATTTTTGATATTATGAATAACACTTACTACGAACATTCATGAACAAGCCTTTGTGTAGACATATTTTTATTCTCTTGGGTATATACCTAGGGGTAGAATTGCTGGGTTATATGGTCACACTGTTTAACCTTTTGAGGAACTGGCAGACTATCTTACGAAGTGACTGCATCATTTTACATTCCCAGCAGCAATGAAGTCTTCCAATTTCTCCACATCCTTGCCAACAGTTGCCACTGTCTGTGTTTTTTGGTTATAGCCATTCTAGTGTATATGAAGTGATACCTCATTGTGGTTTTGACTTGTACTTCCCTAGTGACTGATACTGAGCACATTTTTGTGTGCACATTGGCCATCTGCATAGCTTTATTGGAGAAATTTCTGTTCAAGTCTTTACCCATTTATTTCTTTAGTAATTGCTACACCGAACATGGGACTCGAACTCACAACCCAAGATCAAGAATCGCACGGCCTTCCGACCGTCTAGGCACCCCTCCTTTGCCCATTTTTTAATGGTTTGTCCTTTATTATGGAGTTGAAAGTGTTTTTATATATTCTAGACACAAGACCCTTATCAAATACATTATTTGCAAAAATTTTTTCTCATTCTGTGGGTTGTCACTTTCTTCATGGAGTCCTTTGAAATACAAAGCTTTCAATTTTCCTGAGGCCCAATTTATATGTGTGTGTGTGTGTGTATACACAAATAGTATGTTTATATATATATACTACATATATATACACACACACATACCACAATAAAGCAAACCTCACCAAAATGGAGTCCGTAGGCCAGAAGGGGGAGCCATACCACTCTATGCGGATTACAGGAAGAATTGTGAATTACAGACCCAACACAAGAATCCTCAAAAGGAAAGAATCATTGATTACAGGACCCAACAGGAAGAGGTGAACACCCCATCTGAACAAGGACCACCCCTGTAACTCAGCCAAGAGATGCTCATCACCGGAACTTACTTCTCTCCAAAGGACTTTAGTTTGAAGCAATGCTTCCCAATGTCCTCCATAAAAAAAGTTCCTCTCCTCTGTTGGACTGGACAATAGCTTGCATGTCCCTAATTGGAATTTTCCATTTCCAAATAAACCCATTTTTGCTGGTAAAGTTAAGTGACTTTTATTTTGAGCCTAATACATTTTTTTCTGTCACTTGTATTCTTGTCCCTAACTTCATGGAGGACAGCAGTCACCCTCCTCAATACCAGCCCTGGGGTCTTAGAAACTTCTTTCACGCTGGGGCCATTTCATTTTGTGTGCATGTCACATTGGTGTAGCCCACCCGGACACAGTCTCCTTTAGCACAGAGTTGGCGATCCGTTTGTTTGCATGAAAAGGTCTTTATTCTACCCTTTCAGCCTTGAAATAAACTTTGCCGAGTATTCGGTTCTGGTTTGAATTTTTTATTTATTTAAAACACCAGTTCTACTTTTCACTTGTAGACGATCTGGTTTTTGTCTCCACTTGCAGAACCTGCAAATACAAATGGAGGCCGGGGGTCTGAGCACTTGTAAGTTATAACCAAAATAATTTAAATACATTTAAAAGGTCATTGTTTAAATTTAGTTAAATCTTACTTTCATAAAGCTACCCATAATCTAGTATTCAGCAGCTACCCGGTCGTCAACGTGAAGAACCCGTATGGTGCTGCACGCACGCTGTGTCTAGGCCTACAAATACACAGACGTCGGTGCTGGGCACCACGCAAGGCCGCGCGCGGGCCCGGGACGCCCCAGCGCGGGGAAGCGGGGGCGAAGCACCCCCAGGATGCCTGCCACGCCCGGGACCGCGCTCCGGAACCATCCCTCCGTTCTGCTCGGCTCCTCACGAGCGGGCCCTTGCTGCCAACGCGTCTCCCCCGCATCTCAGAGCTTCTTTCCGAAAAGCAGGATCTCCGACCCCGCGGTGAGGTGCAGGACGGGGGGTGAGACTCAAGGCGTCCCTGGGGGCGCACGGGCTTGGGGCCCCCGAGCCCCCCGGGGAAGCCGCGCGGGGCTTGTCCCGAAAGTGGGGGGACGTGCCCGGAACGGCTCGGAAAGACCGAAGGCTAAAGGTCAAGGTCGAGAGGGGGCTCAGGCAGCCCCTGCGACCCTTCCAAGCACGCTGGGCGGCCAGACCCGGGTCACCACGGGCGGTCACACGGCGGCGGGCCTGGCCCTCGGCATCTTCAGGGCTGGTGTCCACCCTCGGGGCCGCCGAGCCTCCAGACCCCGCTGCGGCCGCCAGCCCGTCGCCGTCGCCGCCGCCGCCGCCCGGGCGCCGAGCCCAGCTTCCCGACCCTCAACCCCCTCCCCCGCCCCGCCACGCCCCCCTCCGCGGCGCTGCAGGTCTCGCGATGCCCGCGCCTTCTCGCGACGCCGGCCGGGAGACGGGCCGGGCCGGGACTGGCGGAGCCGGGGGCGGTTCCGCGGGGCGGGGCGAGTCGTCCCCAGAGCGCCATGGCTGCCCTGCGCGCCCTGCTGTCCCGCGGCCGCGGCCCGCTGCGCCCCCTGCCCGGCTGCGCGGCCCTGCGCCCTTTCGCCTCGGGTGAGTGTGGGGCCAGGGGCGGGGGTCCGGCACCGCGGCCGCACCTGGGACGCCCGGGCCCGGCCCTGCCCGACCCCGGAGCTGACCCCTCAGCACCCCCAGTCGCCGCCAGGGCCTGACCCCGCGCCTCTGCAGGGGGCGCCATCCAGCACCCCGCCCAGAACCTGCCGCCTCCGCTCGCTGGGCTCTGGGGTTACTGGTGCACCTCGGCTGCGGGGGATCAGGACCGCGTGCCGAGACCGCTGGCCATTTCAGTTTGCTGTTTGGTTTACGGGAGTTCGATAGAATGTGCAGAGGGGGCCTCGGAATTGGAAACGGTCACGTGTTTTGTCCGGCAGGCCTCCAGCCGGTGTCCGCTGCTCGCCCCAGGTCTGTGGGCCCGTCCTGCACGCAGCCTTCAGCCGGTGGCACGGGCCTCCCGAGGAGCCCCTGGCGTGTCCCTGAGCTGGGCGAACCCCTTCTTCCTCTCCCTGTAGCGGGTACCCACTTACCTGCCCGCCTCCAGGGCCTGTCGACCTTACCCTCCGCCTCTTTGATGGTTCGCTTCTGCTCCTGACCTACGGTCAGCAATCATTTCATTCGTGTTACTCCGCAGCCAGCCCCCAGGATAGGTGCTGTGATCCTCACCCTGACGCCCACCTGTGGCTTCCGGGGCCACCCTTCTTCCTCTCCAGGCCTTACCCCCAGGTGTGAGCGGCCTGCCCCTCCGGGCTGTGGCAGTCACCTTACCCTGTGTGTGCCTCCTGCTCTCTTCTGTTTGGAGCTTGGTTCTGCCCGAGTTGGCACTTGTTGAAGGAACCTCTTTCCCCATCTCGTTTCTGCAGGATCACGGGGTGTCTCTGGCACAGATTCTGGGCAGTGTTGACTAGCGCACTCAGAAGAGGAGGGCCCCTGTGGGCTGCTGTTACTGCTGGGTTCTGGGTTTGTTTATTAACTAAAGGAAATGTTCAAACTTCTGTGAGGGCAGAGACCGGTACAGAGGCTACACATGAGGCTGAGAGCTGTGTGCTGCTGCTGCCTGAAGACTGGGCAGGGCATATGTCAGGGTCACTGTGTCCGCTGACAGGGGTCAGCCCCCCGAGTTTGATGCCTACGTGAATGGAAATCCTTTTTCCCTTCTTGCCCCAGGTGCTGACTTCCAGTACATCATCACAGAAAAGAAGGGAAAGAAGGGCAACGTGGGGTTGATCCAGCTGAACCGCCCCAAAGCACTCAACGCGCTCTGCAATGGCCTGATCACAGAGCTCAACCAGGCACTGGACACCTTCGAGGAAGATCCTGCCGTGGGGGCCATCGTCCTCACGGGAGGGGAGAAGGCATTTGCAGGTGTGTGGGCAGCATGGCCTCCGGCCAGCCAGGTGTGTGGGGGCGCCTGACTGTGGCATGGGGCGCTGTAGGCAGACTTACACCTCCACGGTAGCATCAGAGACTTTAGTACTACTTGGGGCTTATTTAAATGTGAAGTGTAAATGGACACAGATACTGCTCTAATGAACTGCTCTGTTTAACAGTCAAGTGTGCTCCACCAGCAAAATGAGTGAGATGGATTCGGGTCCTCGACAGTCGGGTTTTATGTGTGTGGAGGGTTAGGTGACTAGAATAAGCCTTTTGAGTCCCAGTTGCCCCGGTCCCTGTCCCGCGGTCCCTCTGCATCACCTCCGCCAACACATGCCGTGGCGTTTCGCCACCCCCTCCTGCCTGGCTCCGTCCCTGTGGCCGTTGGCTCACAGCTCGTGCTTGGCCATCCCACACGCCCATAGCCCCCTGTTGGTTTGGGAGTGCGGCAATACGGGGTCTCTGCTCTCATACCTGGGCCCTCATTCCTGTGCCCCGCCCCCCCCAGCTGGAGCCGATATCAAGGAGATGCAGAACCGAATGTTCCAGGACTGTTACTCCAGCCAGTTCTTGAGCCACTGGGACCGACTTGCCCGGGTCAAGAAGCCAGTCATCGCTGCTGTCAATGGCTACGCTGTGAGTGTCAGGCCATGCCTCCTCTCAGTACACTGGTGGGCGTCGCATAACCAATTTTTGTTTTGAAAAGGCCAGAGTTTAGTCACCAGCCAGCACACCCTTCCTGCCTACTGACACCAAAGACCCGGGAACCACAGAGAGGGCGTGTTAAAGCACTGGCTTTCGGTAGCGGACATTCAACCACTGGCTTTCCGGTGCCTTTGTTAGGGGAGCCGCTCCGTCCCCACTGCGGCCCCTGTGGCTCCTGGGAACGAGTCCCTCTCCTAGATTATAGGCCATGTGCTGCTTTTTCTGTGCAGTTTATATGGCTGCAGCCTGCACTACACCTATAAACTGACAGCTCTGCTGCGAGAGACGTGTGTCCTCCATGTAGTGGGTCAGGGACTGTGTCCAGGCACGTGGATACTCAGAGACACTGAGGGTGAGCGTATCAGAGTGATGAGGGCAACTCCGCTCGTGATCACGTAACAAAGCTCCCCTTGGGTAAGCCGGGGTCAGCCAGTCAGGTTTATTGGACCACCGTCCTCCCTGCTAAATCGTAAACTCTGGCTGCCTTCGAGCCCATCCAGCAGAGCAGAGACTGTGGGATCCGCAGAGCTGAAGGAGTTTGCTGTTGGGCCCATTGCCAGCATCAGCCGTTTGTGGGTAACTTATTAGACACCTAACTAACTTTGCATCTCTGTATTAATCTTGCTACACCTTGGGCCAAATTCATTTTAACAGAAAATTTGGGCAACTAGAGTGAATTTTTGACTGGATTTCCTGGTGGCGCCTCGTGTTTTACAGCTTGGTGGCGGCTGTGAACTTGCTATGATGTGTGACATCATTTATGCTGGAGAGAAAGCCCAGTTTGCACAGCCAGAAGTCCTGCTAGGAACCATCCCAGGTAAAGCGTGATGACACCTCTAGTATGCAGGCTTCAGGTAACTCTCCAGAATCTGCCCACATCTCAGGAAGTAAGAGCTTTTCCAGTGATAGACAAAAGCATGCAGCTTGCATCTGACGAGGGGCCCGGGGCTGTTGTAAGAGCACTGGCCGGGCAGCCACCATCTGCTCCCATTGCTCCCTCTGCCGACCAGCACACTAAGCCCCAGTGGACACAGCAGTGCTCAGAGAGTGGCCCGAGAGCCTCGGGCTGTGCAGTCTCTTGATGACAACCCGATTCCTTGTCAGATGCTAGTAAGAGTGGCCGGCTACATATTGCATTATAGCTGCAGTGATTCTTGCTCGTGACCCCAGATTCAACAGAGCAGGGAATCAGATACCCCACGAGGTGGGTGATGGGAGCTGTGTGCAAACAGTGACTCCTCTGTGCCCTGGGGACCACTCGATGAGGGCTCCTGACTTACATCCCCACAGGGTTTCTGCTCTGGAGGTAGAGCCTGGAGCTCCCAGCATCTTCCTGAGCAGCCAGGCAGACAGGCAGCAGCTGTGGGGTCAGAAAAGGGTGCCTGGGCTCGGATAAGGGCAAGGAAAAGCCCTAGATGAGCTCTGCTGACTGCCGGGCTCTTCCTGTCTCTGTGTCCAAGGCCTCCACTTCATTGAGTTAGTGCCTAAGCCTGTCGGATCACAGGTACCTCCCTCAGGCAGTGCCCTTGGCTCACGCTGGCAGCCCAGGGCTCACTGTGGGGCAGGCGACTGGGCAGATCACTGTTCTTCCAGCCTCAGAGCATCAGGTGAGCAGGAGGGTGAATGGGGCGCACGGAGCCAGCACTGGAGAGAAGGACACACTCAGCAGCCCGAGGTGTAGCGCTCTTGGTCTCGCTCCAGCCCTGCAGGCAGCAGGTCACAGTCAGAGGCCCCCCCGCCGGCCTCCAGGTTGGGCTGCGCCAGGAGCTGAGCTGCCTGACTCCTGCCGGAGAGCTGCTTGTGCCTGGGGCTCTGCGTGCCAGGCCTGGGGCCGCAGTGGGCAAAGCAGCCTCCCCTGAGGGTTTAAGTTGCCTCCCCTCTGCCCACCTGCGCCACCCACAGGGCCCATCTTCACCCTCAGAACTCGCTGGGACTGGCCTGCATGGCCGTGAGCTGCCGTGACCTCTGCCCCCTGTGTCTGCAGGTGCTGGGGGCACCCAGAGGCTCACCCGTGCGGTTGGAAAGTCACTGGCCATGGAGATGGTCCTCACTGGCGACCGGATCTCTGCCCAGGACGCCAAGCAAGCAGGTGGGGGCCAGCCCTGCCCCGTGGAGCGGCCCTCATGGGGAGCTGAGTGGACAGGGAGAGCCGTGTCCAGGAATGTTTTCTGGTGTCCCGAGAGCCCCAGGGACCACTGCCTTTGGTTTTTATTAGGAATCCCTCATGTATAAAACAGTAACTAAAACCTACATCTGGGTAAAGAGTCATCAGAAAACCATCCTGTTTCCCAAGCCCAGTGCCAGCAGTGGAGGGTCTTGGAGAGCCTAGGCAGGCCCTCCCTGTTCCCGCCCCTGGGGGACTCGCCCTTCTTTCCCCATTTATGTGTCAGCTCACAGCTGAGGGCATCGGTCCCACCTCGGGGATGTTGGGGAGCCTTCCCTGTGTCACTGCAGCCCCTTGTTAGCACCCAGAAGACCCTGGCTCCCAGAGCAGCATCCCAACTCAGAGAAGCATAACCAGTGCTTTTTTCCCATGTTATTTACCTTTTTTGTATTTTAGGCCTTGTAAGCAAAATTTTTCCTGTGGAGACACTGGTCGAAGAAGCCATCCAATGTGCAGAGAAAATTGCCAGCAATTCTAAAATCATAGCAGCAATGGCCAAAGAGTCCGTGAATGCAGGTGGGGTTTCTGCTGGGAAGAGGAGGTGCAGGGATGGTCGTGAGCCTCACGGCTTTGGTTCTGAGTCATGCAACTTAGCCCTCCCCGGACAGAAATTGTGAAGGCTCTTCACGTTACGATCCTGGCTCTTTGTAGAGTTCTAGTTCTTGGTTGCTGGCTCACAGATTCTCCTGAAACGTTCTGAGTTCCTCTTGGTATCACAACCCAAGGAAGGAGCCAGCCTGAGGGATGGAGGGTGACAAGCTCTGGCCTGCAGGGGAATGGCCAGGACAGGCAGCATGGTGCCCAGAGCACAACCAGTCTGGCTCCTGAGAAACTCGGCTCAGCTCCCGGAACCTGGTGGAAGATACTTCTCTGTCTGCAGTGGGACGGGGAGCTATGCTGCGGTCAGCAGCCTGGCGGGCGGCGCAGGCTCACGGACACCCATGTAGACTGGGGACAGACTCCTGCTGCCCCTCATTGCTCCAAACTCCATCTGCCCTCTACCAGTGGAGCGGCTGTGACGTTCCTGAGAATTTCTGGAGTTTTAACGAAGCTCATGGTCTTCAGCATTGGGGGGTTATCACCCGTTTGGGTGCTGCCTGTGGAGAAGACCGTGGGCCCAAGATGTGTGCCGAGGCTCCCTGGGCCTGTGCTCCTCTGCAGGAAAGCAGTCACCCTGGCTGCTCTCACTTGAAGGAGCTGTTTGTGACGCTTCCCCACAGGGGTGAGCGGGTAGCACACACTCCAGAAGGGGGCGCTGCTGCCGGGCGCCTGGGGGCTCAGTCGGCTCAGTGTCCCGCTCTTGGTTTTGACTCATGTCGTGATCTCACTGTTCGTGGGTTCAAGCCCCACATCGGGCTCTGTGCTTACAGTGAGGAGCCTGCTTGGGATTCTGTCTCCCTCTCTCTCTGCCCCTCCCCCACTCCTGGTCTCTCTCTGTCTCTCTGTCTCTGTCTCTCTCTGTCTCTCTCTGTCTCTCTCTCTCTCTCTCTCTCTCTCTCTCTCTCGTTCAAGGTAAATAAACTTTAAAAAAGAAAAAGAGGGGGACACTGCCATCTCTGCAGTGTCCGGGGGGCCAGTCAGAGGCACCTGCCACAGCTCCGCCCCTCGCCAGGGACACCTGCTCCCGGTGCTCAGCCAGGGAAGTCACTTCCCCTTCGCTGGGAAGACGGCCCAGAGCAATGACATTCTCACTGCCCCGGACTCTGTTCTGGCACAAAGTTCCTTTTTCCGGTTTTCATTCTTTTTGTTTGTTTTTAATGGGGGGGTAATTTTTGTTTATTTTGAGAGAAAGCACAAGCAGAGGAAGAGCCGAGGGAGAGGGAGAATTCCAAGCAGGCTCTGCACTGTCAGAGCAGAGGCTGACACAGGGCTCGGTACCGCGAACTGTGAGATCATGACCTGAGCCAAAGTCCGAGGCTCAACCAACTGAGCCCCCCAGGTGCCCCTTTAATTCTTATTTCTTAGTGTTTTATAAACCATATCTCCTCTGTACTTCTGTAAAGGCTCCCAGATGCTCCTGCGACTGGACAGAGTTGATGATTGCACCCTTGTACTCAGTTCCTCATGCCTCTATTTTTGGGCCACTGGGCGTGAAGCATGGGAGGCCCTCTAAGCAGGTGGCCTTGCTGATGCTCAGTCAGGGAGGTGCATTGAGAAAGGGGAGGCCTTCCGAGGCTGCGGCCTCAGTGGGGAACGTTCCTTGTCACTGTAAAAACTTAGCGTGTTCCCACATCTAGCACCAGGGTTCATAACTTCAGAATTTTCTTTTTCAGCTTTTGAAATGACATTAACAGAGGGAAACAAGTTGGAGAAGAAGCTCTTCTATTTAACGTTCGCTACTGTGAGTAAACAGCATTCAGATGGGGAGTCACATGTGTCCCAGCCATAAAAATTATAGAGAATTTCCTTGTAGAGTTTTTCGTAATAACCATTTCTCTTTGGTTGAACTGTTCACTTCCCCGATAACTGGATCAGATGTGTCCTGTCCATGAGCATGATTTTTGCAAATAAGTACAGTGTACGGAAGCTCTTACAGGGTTACTTCCTGGTATAGAAGTTCTTATGAACTGCACGTTTAGACAGCAAGCTCCCGTATTTTTTTTTTTTTTAATGTTTTTTATTTATTTCTGAGAGAGAGACACAGCATGAGAAGGGGAGGGGCAGAGAGAGAGGGAGACACAGAATCTAAAACAGGCTCCAGGCTCTGAGCTGTCAGCAGAGTCCGACGTGGGGCTTGAACCCACGAACCATGAGATTATGACCTGGGCTGAAGTTGGCCACCCAATTGACTGAGCCACCCAGGTGCCCCCAAGCTCCCATATTTAAATGCAGTCTTCTTGCCCATAATGTTCCTAAATCTGTCCAATGGCTGGGAGCGGAGTGTGAATATATTCTGATATTGCAATCTGAGCTTCAGAACAGTGTTTTCTAGGATTTTTTACAGTAACCGAAAGGTGGTCTTTCTTATAATAGTTATTAAAACCTCTGTCTTTTTTATCAGAAAGTCATATGTAGGTGTTTCATAAAAGCGAGATGAGAAATGGGTTTGGCTCTTGAGGAGGTGAAGGTATGTGCGTGCACGCAGGGAAGGGTGCGAGGTAGGGCTTGCACTCTGTGTCCTGCTCCAAGGCACTCAGGGTACTCGACACAGACCGTCACTAAACCCAGGTGAGAACAGTTGAATGACCCAAACACGTGCATCTGAGTTTCTCTGTGGATGAGAGTTTATTTGACACATAAATCAGTGGTCCCTGAATGATCAAACCTGGGGGCTGGTGATATATAAAACTGCCATTTCCAGGCCAGCCCCAAATGGTCAGGGAATCTGGGTCGTTCCCAGGTTTCCAGGCAGTCCCAATGCAGGACCCTTCCTCCTTGTGCCCCCGCCACTCTGGAAATCAAGAGGGCAGAGGAAACCCACAGACGGAGCAAACCCCACGGACAGGCTGAGCCCCGCACTTGACTCAGTAGGAAAACACAAATGTCCATCTCTCCTTTTTTTCCATTTCCCACCAGGAAGACCGGAAGGAAGGAATGACTGCATTTGTGGAAAAGAGAAAGGCCAATTTCAAAGACCAGTGAGCACCTCTGTCTCTGCCTTGAACCCTCTATGTAAAGAAAATACAGTTTGACAGTTTTAGAAGCAAATAAATCCTTTTGTAAAGGGCCGTGGAGGTGACACGCAGTTTCTCTCTGCTGCTCGGGGCTTGTGCTCTCGGTGGGCAGTCTTCATCCAGCGATTATGAGAATCAGTGTTTGGAGTGTGTTCACGTCCTGACTAAGCATATTCTTCTTGATCAGATTCTGCTCAGGATGCCTGAGCTCAGTCGGTTGAGCGTCCGACTCTTGATTTCAGCTCAGGTCATGATCTCATAGTTCATGAGATCAAGCCCCACATCGGGGCTGTCAGCACAGAGCCTGCTTCAGATTCTCTGTGTCTCTCTCTCTGTCTGCCTCTTCACCTTGCTTGTGCACACACACTCTCTCAAAATAAATAAATTGTAAAAAAAAAAAAAAATTCTGCTCACGAGCCTTTGGTGTGTTTGTTTTGACCTGATGTCAGAAACTGAGATGCTCAGTGGGTGCAGTGTGTCACAGCCTGCTGGGTTGCTGTGTGGTTTCACAGCCGGTGAAGTGCTGCTCCGAGGGTGGCGCCGCTGACTACGTGGTGGACATAAGTCACATGGTGCCTTTCTGTGGAGGTGAGCATCACGTCACTGTGCAAACTGCCACTTTGTTGTGACAACAGTCACACGGAACAGGAGTCCGTAAAGTAAGTCCCCCTCACACTCACAGGATAACAGGTATGGAGCTTTCTAGATATTTCTGTGCACACAAGTACAGAGCTCAGCTTTCTTTTTATAAAAATGGAATTCTGCATCCATGCTTCTCCAGAGTGCCCTGACCGGTTGTCCTTTCCTGCACGTGCACCCTCTTCTCGTGTTTGACCAACACCCTTTCACCTGTCGTAAAATTATGTATAGGTCCCCGTCTTAACCGTTTTTAAATCTACAAGTGTACTCATGGTGTTTTCCCTGCTGCCCATCTCCACGCTGCTTCATCCTCCGAGCAGAGACTCTGTCCCCGTTAAACACGCCTGTCCCAAACCGTGACCTCTCAGCCCTGGTGCTGCCCCAGCCACCTTCCTTCTGTGTCTGGGAATTTACTATGTTTCCAAGCTCTGTCCAGGTTGTAGCACATAATAGAGTTTGATTTCTTTTCATAGCTGAGCAATATTCCTGCGAGCATCCTGCTCACTGGCCCCGAAATACATAGTGATGCAGGGATGTTGTGGTTTATTTCCCCTGGTGCTGGATATGAGGCTGCATCCAGTTTCCAGTTAGCAGAGCTGTGTGGGAAACACCATGGTGAACACTCAGTGCATGAACCCTTGCACTTCAGTGTGAGCATGTCTGTAAGAGTTTGAGAAGTTAGCCTGCCAAGGGACAGGCTGCCTGTGACAGGGACCTACCTACCCCATCCCATCTAAACCCAGCAGGTTTAGATGCTGCTTCTCAGGGCCAGCCTGGCTGAGTCTCCAGCACTGATGTTATAGCACCATGTGCCTCCAAACCCCTGGGTGTTAGCTGGAATACACGGGCCCCCAGACCTGGACTCGAACCGTGGGGGCCCTGGCCTGCGAGGTCTCTGAAGCATCGGGCAGTTCCCGGAACCCAGTGGAACCTGCTTGGGTCCATAACGCTGAGTGCCACTTGGTGTAGAAGAAAGAATTTCTACAAGTCTCTTATTTTGGCTTCGGACTCTGGTGGATCACACCGTGAGGGCACTGGTTGATGAAGGGACCCTGGTTACAGGAAGCCCCCCACACCCCACCAGACATCTGCTGCTCAATTCTTGGGCCAGCACAGCATGGTGCTCCCAACCCTCCATTCACCAGCTTCTTGAGCAGAAGCCCCACACAGGACAGAGCTCTGTGTCCTGCCCAAGAACTTCATGGGTGAAGGGAGCAGTCGCGGCCCAGGGCAGGGCCCCAGGCTCAGAACATCCTCAGACCCTCTGAGGTGAGGCCAGGACACGAGCGTCTGTATGGGTGAGCGCTGGGCACTGTGGGGACCCAGCTAGCTGTCGACACTGGTGCGCGTGGCATGGCAGCCGCAGGTTAACCGACAGGCCCGGGTGAGGGGTTAGGGCCTGCCGGCTGCCACACGACCCCCAGCCCTCACGCTGCAGTCCTGCTCTACGGAGACGGCCCCACCTGTCGTGAGGTGGGCACTGCTTACGAACCAGGACAGAGCTCTGCCCGTGCAGGGAGTCCGCAGAGCCCTGCACCTGGCTGGGCCAGGAGCTGAGCCTCAGAGCACTCGTCCCTGGGAGCCCTCTGTCCCTCCGGCTGAGTGGTGACCCGGGAACACTTGTGACAGTCACTTCCTCCACTGTGTCCTGCAGGTAAGTGTGGGCAGGCAGTCCAGAGGCTGGAACACAGCTGAGATCATTTCTGGATGTGCAGATCCAGTCACGGTCTTGGGCTGGGGTGGGGCCAGGAGTGTGTACCCTCTGCCCCAGGAAACGAGCTGATTGCTTGAGAAACAACTGAAATGACCTCTGTGAAGACTGGCTATCTAAACACCTTAGAGTGCATGCTCTTGTGGTTTGGTTACATTTGTCCAGTAAAGCAAGGCACTGGCCAGAACGGGAATTTTGATCCTGTGTAGACTGTTTGCCTTGCAGGTATTAGCTCTGCAGGCTTCACCCAGGACCCGTCTGTTCTCTTGTGCGTTGTGGTCAGAAATCAGCAGGTTCGGAGCAGGCTCTGGAAGAGGCGGCCGGGAGGTCCTGTGCTGCCGTAGGACGCGCTCCCTGGCGCTGAGAGCGCAGACAGAAGGCACGGTGACATTCCGTGCAGATAACCCTCGGGTCTTCGACCACGTGCAGAAGTAGGTACGAGGGAATGGGATTCGGACCACACAGGCCCTCCCTGTGGGCAGGTCACCAGAAAGCTGGGCAACTTCCTGGCAATAGATGTGGAAATACTCATGTAGTAAAGCTGAATGCATAACTGGGACTTTGTGCTGGATGACATAACACCTATCGTAGATTCCAGAATAAACAAGCAGAGGTGTCCGAGGGAGGAAACACGAAAGTTGGAGAAATCCATTTGTTTAATTTTTCACATGCAAGAAGCAGCAGCCTCTGTAATTTGATCAAGCAATGGAGCCCCGTAGTTCTGAGGAGCTGGGTTTTTAAAAATTTGTTTAATGTTTATTTTTGAGGGAGGGAGGGGCAGAGAGACACAGAGAGAGAGAGAGAGAAACACAAAGCCCAACGCAGGTCTCGAGTTCACGGACCACGAGACCATGACCTGAGCTAAAGTCGGACGCTTAACCGACTGAGCCCCCCAGGCACCCCCCGAGGAGCCAGTTTTGAGGGCCCATCTGAGACTTGTCTTCACACCCTTGCCTTAGCCATGCTCAGCCAGAAACCAATAAATTGTTAAACGTTGAATGTGCATGTCAGTCTCTTTGTGCCTCAAATGTCTGCATCCATACGGTTATTTGGGCTCCAGAACTTGGCAGAGACAGGAGCCCGGCCCCAGGCCTAGTGGAATGAGAGCTGGCTTGGGGGCTCTGGGCTGAGCTGGAGGGAGGCTAGCACATGGCACAGGCGCGGCCGTGAGTGAAAGCATCGCTGGCGCCCTGAGCATCACTGGCGCCCTGAGCATCACTGGCGCCCTGAGCAGGGGGCCACAAACCCCGTGGCGAGGCTCCCACTCTCTCAGAGTTAATTGACTTCTGGCCCCATATTGTTTGGGATTTTTTTTTTAATAATTTTTTTAAATGTTTTATTTATTTCTAGGAGAGAGAGAGAGAGAGACAGCATGAGCAGGGGAGGGTCAGAGAGAGAGGGAGTCACAGACTCTGAAACAGGCTCCGGGCTCTAAGCTGGCAGCCAGCACAGAGCCCAACACGGGGCTCGAACCCACGAACCGCGAGATCATGACCTAAGCGAAAGTCGGACGCTTAACCGACTAAGCCACCCAGGCGACCCTTGGGATTTTGATTTGTTTTGAAGCTGAAGCTTTGCCTTCTTATCTATCTGTATCAGATCAGCTTTTCCCTCATATGTTTGCACACTTCCCTTTTGGAGTTCAAACTGCTCAGGCACAGCCCTCACCCAGGGTGGAGGCAGCCACTTCGACGGCAGGGTGGAGGCACTGCTGGCCTTCCCTTCCCCCCACCCCCCAGCCCCTGGCAGCTCCTGCCTCCACTCTGCCCAGCCGGGCAGCCCAGGGCCCTGCATTCCTGGCCCTGCTAGATGCCAGGCTGGTTTCCAACTGGCTCCCTCGACCAGCCGAGCTCCCCGGGGCCCAGCAGGAAAACATAGAGACGTCTTGATTTTCTTCAAGTTTTTGCTGTAACTTTGTTGTCTTTCATGTACAGAATCTTCCAGGAGAAGCCGGGCCCCCCACCAGTCACGTAGCCACACGGCTGGGGGTCATAGCGATAGCGCACACCACACAGCCCTGAGTCCATTTGGCAGTGAAGCAGAAGAAGGTAGGCTCTGGAGGGACAGAGCCCGGCCATGGCTCTGGGCCGGGTCGTCTCCCACTGGCAGGTGAGCATGGCAGCCCTGTGAGGTGCGGCCCCGGGGCTGCGGGCTGGCTGGAGCTGAACCGGATCCCCATCTGCACATGGGGCAGTGGGGTTTGGTGGGGGGTCTTCATGCAGGGGTATGACCAGGCCAGCACATGTGTGGGCATCCGCTCTGCTGTCCGCCCTCCAGCCTGAGTGTGGGAACGGATGGGAAGAGCAGACACAGACTGAAGGCCAAGGACGGTGTCGGTGGGGCTCTTGGCGTCCATCTTTTTTTTTTTTTTTTTTTAATATTTTTGTATTTATTTCTAGGAGAGAGAGAGAGAGACATCATGAGCAGGGGAGGGTCAGAGAGAGAGGGAGTCACAGACTGAAACAGGCTCCAGGCTCTGAGCTGGCAGTCAGCACAGAGCCCGACGCGGGGCTCGAACCCACGAACCGCGAGATCATGACCCAAGCGAAAGTCGGACGCTTAACCGACTAAGCCACCCAGGCGCCCCTCTTGGCGTCCATCTTGGCAGGGCCCAGGAGCCACCTGCATCAGCCAGCCGGAGCTGGGCAACAAATTACACCTAAGCTGGCTTAAGGTGGCAATCACTAGGTGTTCTTTCTCACAGTCTGTATGGCTCAGCTTGTCTTTACCCCAGTGTGTCTGGGGCCTCAGCGGGACCCCCCCGAGCACTCACTCACTCAGCTGGCGGTGGGTGCTGCATCAGCCAGGGCTGGCTGGGGCCAAGGACGCAAATACCCACAGGGAGGCTCTCCATGTGCCCCGGGGCTTCCTGCCAATGCGGTGTCTGCATTCCCTGGACAAGCGTTCTGAGGAGAGAATCAGGAGGAAGCCTTGACGCCTTTTATGACCTAACCTCAGAAGCCAGACAGCACCATTTCCAGCATGCTCTATTGGTTGAAGCATTTACAAAGGTCCACCTGGTTCAAGGAAGGGGAACAAACCCCATCTTTCAGTGGAGGTGTGCCCATGGCACTATGGGATGGCAAACAGTCGGCTCCCTGCTCAACCAGGATCAGGTGCTGGAACCACATCCTGGCACAGCCCTGGACACAGACAGGCTGCGAGGTGACCCTCTGGAGAAGTGGGCATCTTCCAGCAGGGAGCATACAGGAGGGGGTGGCACCCAGAAATGGTTAGTGGTTCTGGATCTTAAGGGAGCCCAGCATCCAGATTCTAGGTGTCCAGGGACGAGGGTCAGCAGGCAGAGGACCCTGGCCAGCTGAAGGCAAGGTGCTCCCTCCGTTTAAGGGAAGAAGTTATGGATCCATCCCCCCCCAATCTGGACACCACATCTTGGTGGGATGGGGGTGGGAAGATCCAGAGGGCAGGTAGGTCAGCACACTGCTGTCCTGGGAGGGGGCACTGTACCCCAATCAGTTACCTGAGGGGTCTCAGCAGGCTGACACGGAGACAGGGTGGAGAATGCCAGTGGGGTGCTCCCAGCACACCCGCTTAGCCCGGAGGCCACACCCGCCTGCCCTCCAGGTGCCCCCACTCCACGGCAGGCCGGCGGGTGTCCTGAGGGAAGAATGTTGGTAAAGAAGTCTGATGGGTCTGGCACAGTGTGTGTGTGACCCGTCCTTCCCCACTCAGTAACACCAGGGGCCCGACGGTCTGCGGTGGGGTTGGGGGGTAAGCCAGGCCTGGGGGAGTAACGGACGGGGGCGGGAGGCCATGAGAGGCGGCAGCGGGGAGCTCGTACCACAAACACACGGCGCCTGGGTCTTAGACCTGGCGGGGTACCCGAGGCCCCGGAAGACGTTTGCGGGTCTGAGCCTGGTGTCGTCCCTGCGCCGGATCAGCCAGCGCGAAGCCCTCCGGCTCCGAGCTTCCAACCTTCTGGGACGCCTCGCTCGGCCCCGCCCCTTCCGCCGAGGACCCGCCCCTTCCGCCGAGGACCCGCCCCTTCCGCCGAGCACCCGCCCCCCGCCCCAGAAGGCGGGAGCATGGTGGTGCTGAAGGGCGTCCCGGCGCTGCTGTCCCCGGAGATGCTCTACGCCCTGGCGCGGATGGGGCATGGAGACGAGATCGGTGCGCGCGGCGGGGCAGGGCCTCGGGGCCCCCGGGGCCCCCGGGGCCCCCGGGCAGGGGTCCTGGCCGAGGCTGCGGCCCGGTTCCAGGGAAGGGCCGAGTCCTGGGGTGGAGGCTTGGCGCGGGCCGCCCCGTCCCACTTCTGAGTGGGACACTGCGTCCTCCCCCCCGCCTCGCTTCCTTTAGGAAACAGAGGCCCGGGCGGTGGCCCAAGCCCCTACCCGCCCTTGGTGGGTCCCAGGCGGTCACGAGGACAGCGACCCTTGGTCCCAGCAGCTGGCTCCTCCCCCAGCGCGGCTTTTGTGGGGAGCGCCCGGCGGACAAGCTCCCAACTCCGGCCTCAGGCCGGCTGTGCCGCTCCGTCTCCAGACCCTTTCCCAGACGGCTGGGAAGAGGTCCGCGGGAGCCACGCCGCTTTGTGGCGGTTTGTCTTTTCCTGGGGCCGTGGGCCTCGGCCGGGGGGCGGGGGTCCCCGGTGGGTGGGGGCCGCGGGTCCGAGCTCCGCGCCCGTCCCGGTAACACCTGCAGTTTCTACAGCACTTGGAAACTCCCTGTCCCCGTCCTCACCGAGCCCGACGGGAGGAGGGGTGGGAGAGGGCGGTGAGCAGGCGACCCGAGGTCTGCGCCCACCCACGAAGCTGGAAGATGGGATGCGCGGACCCACCAAGAGATGTCTAATCAGGCTGATGGCTGTTCAGTTCTTGCAGACGTGAACTTCCCCACCTCCTCCGTATGCAGGTGTGGCCCGGAGGAGATCCGCGCTGACGGTGAGTCGGCCACTCCCACAGGGCAGGAGTAGGGTGCATGGGCGGTGGTCCCAGCTCTGGGTTCCCCAAGTGCTGCAGCTCTGCCCCCACCCCCACTCATTCCCCAAGCACCCACCAGTGACCCAGGAAGTCCCAGTGCCAGGACCCTAGGGGACCCTCTTCAACCCCAATCCCAGAGATGAAACCTGGGCTTCCTGCTGCATCTGAGACACCACTGGGTGACTTCATGCAAGTGGGGAAACTGAGCCCCAGTGCCTTGTTGGCTGGCTGAGCACTAGTACACCCAGGAGGGGTGTTTTACTTTTACTGGTCACCCAGTACTGGTGACCTGGCCTCACAGGCCCCAGGTATCCACGTGCTCTGTTTCTAAGACCCTCTGACTCTCAGGGGTGGGCAGGAGGCCTGAACCAGATCCCCAGGGTGATAGTGGTAGCAGAGTTGTACGGGGAGTAAGGGTGGGCATGGGGAGGGGGGGAGATGAGGCCACCAACGTCCTGCCCTGTCCTACCTGGGCTGACACTGGGCTCAGACTGAGCATGGCTGTTTCCCTGCCCTCAGCAATGCTGTGAGGGGGACATGACTCTCCCTGGAGAGGTGAGGTCACTGAGGCACAGAGATGTGAAATGTGGAGTTTAACCCACCCCTCTGGACAGAGCAGGCCAGTGGTCTGAGGCATGTTCAATGGGCTGCTGGCTCCAGACCCAGTGGCCTTGGCTTCCACTCTCTGCTCACAGAGATGAGCCAGCTTTACCTCAGTTTACACTGTGAGCCAGATGACCCAAGGAGGATGGGACAGGGTGGGCCATGGGAAAGGCCAAATGCTGTGAGTCAAGGAGCAGCCAAGCCACCAAGTGACGCACACATCCTACATGTAAGTGGAAACTAGCAGTTAGGGGTCAGAGCCAGGCTCACAGACAAGTGCAAGCACACGGCACGCAGAGAAAACAGAAGAAAGTGCGCTCAGGGTTTTGCACCAGCAGTTTCTGTATTTCCCAGTTTTGTACAATGAGCACCAGTTCCTTTACCAATCAGAAGCCAACTTTACAGGAAAGCAGGGGTCGTGGGGACAGCGGGGCATGTTTAGGGACAGCCTGGGGCAAGAGCAGCCTCTTCCCAGACCCCACTATGCTCACCGTGGGATAAAAGTTTCAACCCAAGGGTCATGTTGGGAGACTTCTGGGGTCAGGGAAGTGGCCCAGTGTCCCTCCTGGTGGATGAGTGTTTGAGGTCACCACCAGTAACCTGCGTAGTGCAATGAAGGGGGAAGGGCAGGGCAGGCCCATGGCCAGAATGGCCACAGCTGCTATGGCCGGGGCGGAGAGATGCCACTGTGACTCCAGTAAGTGTTCCCAGGCGGGCAGCATGTGCCTGCAGGGCCTTCTCTGTCCTGGGCCCAAGGGCTTCCTTGCTGGCCCGCTGAATGAGGCCCAGGGGAAACGGTGTGGACAGGCCAAGAGGGCACATGGCACCGTCGGCAGCCAGGTGGGAGAGGGCTGGAGTCTCAGGCTGGCACTGTGCCCTCAGGCCTGGGCATCCCACAGCTCCTGGAAGCCGTGCTAAAGCTGCTGCCCCTGGACACCTACGTGGAGAGCCCGGTGAGTGCCTGTCCTGCTTGCTCTCTTGTCAGCCTTCAGGGTCCTGTTTGCCTCGAGTGGGGAGGAAGGTGTCCCCGAGGGGCTCTGACCCTGATCAGAGGACCCCTGAGCTGCCACTGAGCGTGGGGGCCTGGTAGTGCCCCAGGCAACTGGATGGATAGGCCGCGAAGCTGACCGCCCTGTGCCTAGGCTGCTGTCATGGACCTGGTACCCAGTGACAAGACAAAGGGCCTTCAGACTCCGGTGTGGAGGAGCTACCAGTCCATCCTGTCCGGGGCCGGCTGCATGGTGAGACTGCGGCCCCACCTGGAAAGTTGCACCTCCTTTAGGCTGGGAGGAGCCCAAGGCGGGGACCCCGAATTCCATGCTACAGCTGTCCCAGCACTCGCCCATCCTCCACAGAAGAGTGACCCTGGGAATGTGGCAGACCTGGCTTTGCCTGGCGTCCCTCACCCACCCCGGCCTGTCTGAGTGGAGCCAGAGGGAAGTGGGGTGTCCCTGGCCCCTGTCTTGTGATCAGAGGCCCAGCCAATGCTGTGTCACCCCCACATTAGGAGGGGGTGGGCTTGCCTCCCGGACCACCCGCTGGCAGGTGTTGGGGAGGACACTGACCTCCAGAGGAGAGGGCGCCTGGAGCTTCTGTCCTGGGTAGGGGCCCTGCAGCCTCAGGCCAGCTCCCGGGGATGCAGGGGCCCCGGCGATGGCCACCACAGCCCACCATGCTCCTGCCTGTCCAGTCCTCACAGCTCAGAGGCCAAGCGTCCTTGGGAACCCAGCAAGGAGAGCCAGAGAAATGAAGCTCAGGGCAGCCATGTGACCTCATGCCCCTGCTTGGGCCTGTGAGGGTTTCTGACCCTCAACCATGACATTTTGCCTTCCAGAACACCCTGGCGAAGATAGAGAGGTTTGAGTTTTATGAGCAGGCCAAAAAGGCTTTTGCTGTTGTAGCAACTGGGTGAGTTCTGGCCAGGCCGATGGGGTCCTGTGGGGTCCTGCTGGTCGGGCTGGGGCGGGGCCACGTGGGTCCCTCCTTTCCACTCCAGAGTTCCCCCTACCTTCTGCTCAGTCCTGCCCCAAATGAGAGAGATGCCCCACTGGGAATATGAGTGCCACATTTATCTGAGGACTGGTCCCCGGACTTCTCGGGCGCCTGGGGTGACAGTGGGTGGGGTGGGTGACAGAGCAGCGGGTCACAGCCTGGTGCTCAGCTCACTTCCTTATGCAGGGAGACGGCCCTCTACGGAAACCTCATTCTCACGAAGGGGGTGCTGGCCCCCGATGCCCTGTTCTAGGCCAGGTGAAGACTGCCAAGCCCAGAGAGGAATCTGGATCTCTGAGCCACACGACAGAAGCTGGCCCCCCTCAGCAGCACTCAGACTGTTCCCAGTCGGGAGAACTGGGCACAGGCTGGTCCTGGGAGGGGGCCCTGTGAATGGGATGCACCCAATTTATGAAAATGTGGGGAAAGTGTAGTGGTTTGTCGGTGTTCCGTCCAGAGGTTTCAGCAACAGCCCCATCCTCACAAAGGCTTGTTTGGTTCCAAGTACTGGGAACCCATTGGCTCCATGGAGCACCCCTCCCTCTGCCCCCTTGCTGCCTCTTCAGGTGGGAAGTGACGCCCCCCTCCCTCCTGCAGGTCTGGGACAATAGCTCACTGGAGACCCCACAGGGGGCCTGGGTGGGAGCCATGACTATGTAAGAGGCCTGAAGGTGGGTGGAGCCACTGCCCAGGTGGCCCTGAGTGGAGAGACTACAGACACACAGGTGACCTTTGAGAAGTCCAGGTCCAAGAGGGCAGGTGTCAGGGGCTGGTCTGGATGCTCCAGGAGGTGCTCACATGTGTGGGTGCTGGTGAGGTTGAGGACTGGTCAACGGGGCCCCACGCCTGTGTTCCCTGCTCCTTCTCTCCAGTGGTTGAGTGCCTGCTGCATACACAGCAGCCTGAACTGTCCTGGGAAATGGGTGAGTGGGGGTAAAGTGCCAGAGGACTCCCCTTGCGCAGCAGGCAGAGGGCCAGCAGGCCCAAAGGCACGTATAGGAAGCTATCATGGCTTCCAGCATGAGGCTTGGGGTGGGCCCCAGGGTCTCCCCGAACCCTCTCCTTCCCCTTAAGACCTTCTTCCAGCTGAGTGGGTGTAGGAGTTGGCATGACCAGGGGCCCCTGGGCCTCAGAGGCTGGGGAAGGGTCCCCTGCTGGGGACCGGGTTGCTGTCCCACACATCGAAGAGAATCCGGAGGGAAGGCCAGCCCCCCAAGCTGCAGATCTGGGGCTCAGCCTGGGAAAGGGACCCTGCTCTGGGCCAGTTACTGCCAGGGCTTAACCTCAGACCCATGACTCCACTTGTAGCCCCACAAAGGCTTTTCTTTAAACAGCTTTATTGAGACTTAACTGACATGATAAACTACACATTTAAAGTGTACAGTTAAATACCTTGGGGTATTGTCTACGCTTGAGAGGCCTCTCGCCCCCACCAGCGTCTCCTGCTCCTGAGGCTTGCGCACCTCAACCGCACACTCCCAAAGCCCCAGCTCGCCCCACCTCCTGGTGCCCTCAGCCACAGTAATGCTGGAGAGAGACCTGCCCACAAACACCACTCTGGGCTGCTCAGGACTGTGTCCACCACTGATCTTGGGTCTGAACTGGGCACCAGTCCCCAGCTGCCCACACCCAAACTGCTTGCAGATGGCCATCCTCAGCCTGGAGAGGGTGGGGCCCAAGGGGCTGTGAACCCTCATGTGCCACGCGGGATCCAGCTCTGGGGCATCCCCCCCCACCCAGGTCTGGGGTGAGAGCAGAGCATGCAAGGTGCACGAGTCTAGGACCCGTTCTGCCCTCTTAGGACAGGATTTTGAACAGGTTGTTGTTCAGTGTGGGGATAGCAATGCCAGGCAGTGAACCGTCAGGCAGAGCGTCAGGATGAGGGCCACATTCAGGTCTTTAGAGGCGCTTGGGACCCGTGGAAAGACACGGGGAGCTCTGGGGCCTGTGAGGTCACCTTGGACAAGCTCTCTGTCCCCGGGGCAGAGCTCGATGGCCTCTACCTGGCGCTTCTGTCTCAACCACTAGGGCAGCTCAGGCTGGGGGCAGAGGGCACTAAGTGCTCCCCTCCTGCCACAGAGCCACCATGCCACACAGAAACCGCACACACAAGTGGCACATGTTTGACGTGTGAAATAACTAGTGATCCTGTCCCTGTGGCTGCGATGTCAGGCTGTGCTGGGGGACTGGGCACCATACAGCATTGGGCGGGCATGCAGAGGAGCGCTGGGGTCTGGGCCCGAGCCCTGCCCTCTCACCTGTCATCCCAAGTGCTCTCCAGGGCCCACCTGTGGGGGGCTGACTGGTCTCAACCACCGACCTCTGCCATGCCTCTGGGCCCATTCCAGCATACAAGGAGGAGGCCTGAGGGGAGCACATCATTCCAGGAGCAGGGGTGCTGGGTTGGGGAGCCTAAGGGGCCTCTTGATGTGTGGGGACAAGCCTGTGGCCCCAGAAGGACACAGGCCCCCCTTCTCCCAGACAGAGCAGGCGAGGACCAGTTCTTGAAGACGTGTGGGATGCACATCTGCAAGGTTTTATTTTTCCAGTTGAGGAGGGGTCAGGGTGCCCAGGAGTCCCCCCTGGGGTGGTAGATGTGGTCTCGATCCTCTTCTGGCCCCTGAAGCCCCTGGTGAGGTGGCAGTGCCCAAGACCGGAGCCCTGCCTCGTCCTGGGCCTCCTCGGGCAGCGGGTGGTACAGGCTGTCACGGTCAGGCTCCGGGTCCCAGCTGGGCAGCCCCATGAGCTGGTTGTCCCTTCTCAGAGAACTGGGAACCCGGGCGCCCCAGACCCTAGGAGCACAGCTGGGTCAGGTCCACAGACGCCACAGGAGGCAGCCAGCCCCTCCCCCCAGTGAGGACGCCCACCACCTGAGCAGCTGGGGGTCTCTGGGGGGGAGACCTAGTGGGAAACTGCTCCCCACCAGGGTCCCTGGTGGCTCTGTTCCATCACCCACCGCTGGCCCTGGGGCCCCAGGACAAGCACTGCCATCCCTCTCCCCTCCTTGCCCAAGAGCCCTGACCAGGTAGCCTCCATGGCACCCAGACCCGAAAGCTAGGCGTTCCCACCACAGCCCTGAGCTGCAGGGGGCCCAAGGAGGTTGGGGAGGTGTCCCCAAGGGTGTTCCTGAGGAAACATCCTGGCCCAACACAGATGCTGCCCTGGCCACAGCCCTGGGCCACGGAGACCCAGAGAGCTTGGGCAGGAGCCCACCTGTTCCAGAAGTCAGGCCTGTGCAGGCTGGGGAGTCACACTGTGTCCTCTGGCCCGGCCGGGCGTGGCCCTGGGGGAGGAACCAGCTGAGGTTGCCTCATGTGGATGCAGGGATGGGGTCATGGCTTAGAAGTGGCTCTGCTGAGGCCACAGCCCCGGGCGGTGAGGGGATAGCCACCCTAGGGGATCAGCCTAGAACCCTCGGACCCTGTGCTCTGCCTGGCTGCTGACAGATGTCATGGGGTCCCCTGCTGGAGGCTGGAGCACTGCCTCCTCCTGAAAGCTGGGCAGGGTTTCCCCTCCATCCAGCAACGCCCTTAGCTCGGGGCCGGGTGCTGGAAGGGGCCGCAGCAGGGGACACTCACTCCTCAGCGTCCTGCTCAGCGGCTCCAACTTTGCCTTCGGTCTCCATGAGGACCTGGAAGGAAAGGGCCACAGGTGTGGGTTTCATGCACCCACGAGGGTCTAAGGTCAGGACACCTGGAGAGAGGTGGCTCCAAGGCCCCCTGGACTGCACCTGCCAACTCCACCCCCCTACCCCCTACCCTCTGGGGCCTGGGTGGAGGCCATGTGGTTACTGGAGAGACAGGGCAACGCCTGGGGTTGCATCTGCACCCCCATCCCTGGCTGACGGCAGGAGGAAGAGGGACCAGTTCCTCTGAGCTCTGCCCTCTTGTGGAGGACAGGGGTGTATATGAAACAGGTGACCCCGTGGAGTGACCAGCTAGCTGTCACTTGCCGGGAAGGGTTGGGCCTCTCTCCTTCACCTGCCCTCTCCCAGGTGTGCAAGTCTGAGTGGTCTTGACCCAAGGCAGGGAGGTGGGGGAGGGGGTGGGGAGGAGACCTAGCACAGAGCGCACCTGAGCAGCGATGCCCAAGGACGGACGATGTGCTCTCATGGTGCAAGTGCGCGTCATCTAGGGCCCCTCCTCCACCTGGATCGCTTAGGTGTCACTGAGCCTTTTCCTCTCAGACCCCCCTGCCCGCTACCAGGGCCCACAGGGCCACCCACTGCACAGAGACCTGCAGTCACATTAGTGCCCTGCCTTCTCTGTCACAGGCCAGCTTAGTGCCCTTTCTTCACATTCCTTGCTGGTGGGGTAGGGGCGAGCGAGCAGAGCAGCCCACACATACCTGGGGCTTGGACGCCGAGCCGGCCTCCCCCAGCAGCAGAGCCACCAGGCTGGTGACCAGGAGGAGCCTGAGGGGACCAGAGGGGAGAGTGAGAGGTAGGCCAGCGCTGCTCCTGCCCGTCAGCCTCCAGGCAGGACAGCTAGGTGGGCAGCCCGGTGTCACTGGCAACATGAGTCCTGGCCAGGGAGGCCCGGGGCCAGGTCCGCGGGTGGTTTTATTTTCTTCCGCTCCCACAGTGCTACAGCCCCACCCCTGTTTATAACCTTTGGCCAGTACGTAAAGAACTGGACGATTAGAACACCGTGAGCACAGCAAGCTAGCTTCACCCTGCAAGATAAGTTTCTCAAGAACTGCTCCAGAAAGTTCGGCAGTAAGCCAGAGGTGAGCACAATAACTGTGCTGTCTGCCTCTGTCGCCCGCTTGCCACAGAGGCGATATTTGTATCTTAGAGAAACAGGTCCTATGGGGCGCCTGGGTGGCTTAGTCGGTGAAGCGTCCGACTTTCGCTTAGGTCATGATCTCGCAGTTCGTGGGTTCGAGCCCCGCGTCGGGCTCTGTGCTGACTGCCAGCTCAGAGCCTGGAGCCTGTTTCAGTCTGTGACTCCCTCTCTCTGACCCTCCCTGCTCACGCTGTCTCTCTCTCTCCTAGAAATAAATAAAAATTAAAAAAAAAAAAAAGAAACAGGTCCTAGTCACACAGAAGCCTGGGAACCTAGTCCAGCCTGATAAGCTCTCCCTGCCGCTATTCGGGGCTGCTTGGTTTGGGTGCTCCCCACGCATGCCCAGCGCTGAATAAAGAAGCATGTGTGATGCCAGTCTGTGTTCCTGTGTTCTGTTCACTGATCTCGGCTCAGGTGGCTACAACAACAGACCAAGGACACACAGGCACAGAGAGGTGGGACGGCCACAGGCTCACACCTGTTCCCAGGCCCCCTCAGACCGGGGACCACTGCGCCCCACGTTCTGGACAGACCCCACACTACCAGCAGCAGAGGTGGACCCTTGAGCTCCCAGCCTCTGTGCTGGTGGCGGCACATGGATACACACACACCTCTTGGGCAGTGAGCGGTTGTGGGCTCACAACATCCTATGCTTAGGTGCTGACGGGCGAGGACTTGGGGCTCTCAGAGCACTCAATGCCTGTGGCACCCCTGAAGCTATGCACCGTGGCTCCCTCAGGCTCCCTCTGTCTCAGAACTGTGGGTGCACAGCGGTGCCAGTACTGGGTAGGAAGCCCAGGAGGAGGCAGGCAGGATGGGGCACTCTACCTGACACATTCGACCTGACCCCTAGGGAGGCCAGGATGGCCAACAGGGGACAGGAGGTCAAGGATCAAGCCCCAAGCAGGGAGTCTGAGGAGCAATGGGCAAAGATAGGAGACGCAAAGAAACACACGCAGGACAGGTGATCAATGAACCCAACAGCAAAGGTCCTGGAAACCTCATCCAAGATGGGCAGGAGAACCGGGGTGGGGAGACTGACTGGCGCAGTGTGTGTGTGTGTGTGTGTGTGTGTGTGTGGTGTGGTGTGTGTGTGTGTGTGTGTGTGTTGTGTGTGTGTGTGTGTTGTGTGTGATACATGTATGGATGGTTGGGCTGTGGTGTGTGTGCAGCCATGGTGTGTGATGTGTGTGTGTATGGTGCACGTGTGCGTAGTGTGTGTGTGCATTTATGAGCATGTGTGTGTATTTTGTTAAAAACAAGACAAGAGGCCCAAACCGGAATCGCTCACACTAGGCCCCAACCACCAACCCGAGGCCTGATCACACGGTAGGCTCCCCCAGAACTGGATCCGTCCACAGTCAGGCGGGAGGCGCCCGGCGTTGCGGGGCAGGTCACCCGCCTGATCGGGCCCTGCTGTCCCCTAAAGAAGGAAGACCCACCAACCCGCCTTTCGCTTCTATAACCTCCCGTCCACCCCCGTCTGCCTGTGAGTCTCATCGCATACAGCTCCTCGAGCGCCTTCCTGTCTGCTGGGTGCACAGCCGCCCCATTCTAACTGATTTTGCTCAAATAAACTCAAAATGTTTTATATGCCTGCTTCTCTTCTGACAGTCTGTGTGCACAGGGCTCTTCCTGGCACTCTGGGAAGGTTTCCTTCTGTCTCCACAGCTGGCAGGGCGGGGAAGAGCCAGGGCGCTCGGGGGTCAGCAGGGGCATCAGAGCAAGGCTTCCTATAAGCTGCCCGCCCCTAGAGCCCCAGATTCCGGCCCCATAAAGACCTTTGCTCCTCCAATTGGCTCAGCACTTTGGGGGTGAGGGTTCCCAGGCACAACGCGGCGGCCAACGGGCAGGGGCCCCCAGACAGAGGCCGGCTCTGGTGCTGGGCAGGGGCTGAACTGGCTGCCTGTGCCTATGTGTCTGGACACCACACACACTGGCCCGCTGTCTGGCGGAGTCGGAGAAAGGACGTCACAGGACAGGACGCAGCGGGGTCCAGAGAGTGGGGATGGCAGAGGTGAGCATGGGGCGTCCCAGCTTTGCACCCCCCCATAATCCTCTCCCCAGGAAGACAGCTCTGGACCCCAAGGCTCCTAACCCTAACCCAGTGACCCACCTCTCTCCAAGGGAGACATGGCCTCTGGTTCAAGCTGGGGCACCAAGGAGAACCCCCGCGCCCCCCGCAGAATGGGAGGGCTCTGGCTTAGAAGAAGAGGAAAGGGGTTCCCCACAGGAGGAACAGAGCCCCTGACCCCAGGGTCCAGCACACACCCCATCTGCCGGGTGACGTTCCCTCAGGGTAGCATCTGACCCCTGCCCTCAGCCCTGCCAGCCTCCAGCCTCCCCTTCTGTATCCACCCCTCTCCTTCGGGCAGTCACAGACCTGGTGCCTCCTCCCTCCAGGAGTGATTGAGTCAGGGGACATCCCAAGGGACAGGTGTGCCCTCTCTCTTGTGGGGATCACTGGGGTGGCCCTCAAATCCGGTGCCCAGACACAGACAGCAGATGGCCGACTATCACAGGTAGCTCTGAAGGGAGAGCCTGACACACTGGGGGCTGGAGCCACACACCGGCCCGAGGACACTGAGCCACCCCTTTCTGCCCTGCCCCTACTCCTTCCCCTGGAACCAGCCTGAGCTGGGTGACTGCACAGCAGGGCGCCAGGATTGGGTGGGGGCGGCTGGCTTCAGGGGTACTGCACATTACCTCCTCATGCTGAGGTCCCCTGCTCAGTGTAGAGGGTGCTCTTGGCGTCCTGTATTTCCAGATCCAAGCAGACAGTAAGTCAGACACCAGGCCCTGCCCCTCCCCACCCAGGGCTTTATGGCCCCCATGTGGGCGTGTCTGGACAGAGGTCAGAGGCCAGGGCTCCCGACTGCACTTGTGACTGGGCCTGCCCAGCTGGCTCTCCACTACCTGTCAACCCCGTGGCCCTCCCACCACCCACCTCAGGACACACCTGATGCAGCTCTGCCGCCCACATCAGCCGCGCACCCCCGCACACCACCTGCCCTATGGCCACTCTGGACACAGGCCTCCTCCAGGAGCTGACTTTGCGAAAAGACACGCGCGAGGGGTGGGGCTCCCCACAAGTCAGAGTGACGATCCTTACAACCAACCACGTCAGGTCTCTGCAGCCTGACTCACCGCACAGGAGCGAGTGAGAACTGGGTGCCCCAACAAGCGGCCCAGACTGCCTCAGAGACTCCACTGCCTTACTAGAGCATGGCCTTGGGCAATACAGACCCGGAAGGACCCGGAAGGAGAAGGGAGGGGAAATACTGCAGAGGCCAGTGCCACACACCAGAAGGAAGCAGTGCACAGGCTCAGTGCAAGGACCCACTGAAAGAATAACCATCCTCAGGGGAAGTACCAGGATCCAAGGTGGTCACCGTGTACAATCTAAGACAGCTGGGTGTTTTTTTTTTAAACGAATAGACTTAATATTCTTCAGTATATATATTTTTAATTTTATTTATTTCTAGGAGAGAGAGAGAGACAGTGTGAGCAGGGGAGGGTCAGAGAGAGAGGGAGTCACAGACTGAAACAGGCCTCCAGGCTCTGAGCTGGCAGTCAGCACAGAGCCCGACGCGGGGCTCGAACCCACGAACCGCGAGATCATGACCTAAGCGAAAGTCGGACGCTTAACTGACTAAGCCACCCAGGCGCCCCCGAATAGACTTAATATTTTGAGTAACTTTAAGGTTAGAGAAAAACCTAGCAGAAAGTACAGAGTCCCATGGGGCGCCTGGGTGACTCAATCAGTTGTGTGTCCAACCTTGGCTCAGGTCATGATCTCACGGTTCATGGGTTTGAGCCCCGTGTCCAGTTCTGTGCTGACAGCTCAGAGCCTGGAGCCTGCTTCGGATTCTGCGTCTCCCTGTCTCTCTGCCCCTCCCCTGCTCATGTTCTCTTTATCCTTCAAAAATAAATAAAATGTTAAAAAAAAAATTTAAAGAAGGTAGAGTCCTCTCCCCATACACCCTGTCCTGCTCACCCCTGTTTCCCCCACAGTCAACATCTTGCATTAGTATGGCATATGTGTGACAGTGATGAGCCAATTAAAACACATATTTTGGGGGAACCTGGGAGGCTCAGCTGGTTAAGTGTCCAACTTCGGCTCAGGTCATGATCTCACCATTTGCGAGTTCGAGCCCCGCGTCGGGCTGGGTGCTGACAGCTCAGAGCCTGGAGCTGCTTCAGATTCTGCGTCTCCCTCTCTCTCTGCCCCTCCCCTGCTCATGCTCTGTCTCTCAAAAATAAATACGTGTTTAAAAAATTTTTTTTAACTTAAAAAAAGAAAGCAGCAAGAGACCCACACACACACCAGCAGAGCACCCACAGTCAGCCCACAGCCCACCTCCCCCTGCAGACACTAGAGACTGGAGGCGGGTCTGAGGAGCCGCAGCAGCTCCCTGCCCACCACGCAGCAGACAAGAGTGCTCCAGGCCCGCGTCACCGAGTCCACAGACAGACAAAGACGTTACAAGGAAAAGAAAACTGGAGACTATGATTCCTTAAGAACATTGACCAAAAATTCTTAAATATTAAAACACATAAAGAGGAATTTATTTTAGGGAAGCAAAATTGATTTAATATTCAAAAATCAATTGATGTATTACACTATACTGATAGAACAAAGAACACATAATCATTTTAATAGATGTAGAAAAATAATCTGACAAAATACAATATCCATTAATGATAAAAACCTTCAACTAGGAAGATGCCTGCCTGACAGTGAACATCACATTTCAGTGATTTCAGTGAAAGATGAATGGCTTTCTGTTTAAGCACGGGAACGAGGCAAACTTTCATCACTGCTTGGGGCGCCTGGGTGGCTTAGTTGGTTAAGCGTCCGACTTTTGCTTAGGTCATGATCTCGCGGTTCGTGGGTTCGAGCCCCGCGTCGGGCTCTGTGCTGACTGCCAGCTCAGAGCCTGGAGGCTGTTTCAGTCTGTGACTCCCTCTCTCTCTGACCCTCCCCTGTTCACACTGTCTCTCTCTCTCTCCTAGAAATAAATAAAAATATTTTTTAAAAAATTAAAGAAAAAAACTTTCACCACTGCTTTTTAGTGCTGACCTGTCGATTCCAAGAAGCACAACACGGCCAGAAGAAAATTATGCTCGAATTGTAATAGAGAAATAAAGCTCTTTATTTGCAGATGATGTGACCCTGTATTTAGAAAGTTCTAAGGAATACCAAAAAAATTACTATATACTAGCAATGGACAATTTTAATGAAATTAGGGGGGAAGTTCATGTATGATAGCATTGAAAATAATCAAACACTTAGAAATGAATTTAACAAAAGAAGAACAAGACTAGTGCTGAGAAAACTGTGGATCTAAATAGATGGAGAAATGTTCCAGATTCATGGATTGGAAGATTCAGTCTTGTTAAGATGGCAATTCTCCCAAATTTGATCTATATATTTGATGTGATTCTTATCAAATTCCTAGCAGAATTATTTGCACAAATCTGCAAGTTGATCTTAAAATGTATGTGAAAAGGCCAAAAACTCAGAATAGCCAAAACAACTTTCTAAATGAATGGAGAAAACCGGAAGGCATACACTACCTCCATCCAAAACGTGCTCTAATGCCACAGTGACAAGTGACGTGCCACAGGCATGCGGGGTCATGCACAGAACAGTGAAATGGGATTAGGGTCTAGAAATAAACCCATACATATCTGGACAACTAATTCTTGACGAAGATGTCAAAACCATTCGATATGGAAAGGTTAGTGTTTTCAACAAAAGATGCTGAGACTGGCAAATACCCATATGCAAAAAAATCCCCAAAACACTTAGACCTGTGACTACATTATACACAAGTTAACTCAATGCATCAGTTATTAATTTTTCTTTTGAGAGAGATAGAGCATGAATGGGGAAGGGACAGAGAATGATGGGGACAGAGGATCTGAAGGAGGCTCTGTGCTGATGGCAGAGAGCCCAACCCAGGGCTCGAACTCACGAACCAGGAGATTATAACCTGAGCTGACGTCAGTCGCTCAACCAACCGAGCCATCCAGGCAACCCCCAGAATGTATCAATTTTTAATGATTTTTTCAAACTTTTTTTAAAATTTTTTAAATATTTATTTTTGAGAGAGAGAGAGAGAGAGAGGGAAACAGAGGATCTGAAGCGGGCTGTGTGCTGATAGCAGAGATCCCGATGTAGAGCTCAAACTCATGGACTGTGAGAGCATGACCCAAGCCCAAGTCAGACTTTAAACAACTGAACCACCCAGACACCCTTTTTAATGTTTTATTTATTTTTGAGAGAGAGAGAGAGAGCATAAGGAGGTGGTGGGCAGAGAGAGAAGGGGACAGAGGATCTGAAGCAGGCTCTGAGCTGTCAGCACAGAGCCCAATTCGCGGTTCAAACTTATGAACCATGAGATCATGACCTGAGCTGAGGTGGGGTGCTCAATCGACTGAGACACACAGCTACTCCCAAAATGCATTATTCTTTTTTTTTTCTTTTTTAAATGTTTGTTTTTGAGAGAGACAGTGTGAACAGCGGAGAGACAGGGAGACACAGAATCCAAAACAGGCTCCAGGCTCTGAGCTGTCAGCACAGGGCCTGATGTGGGGCTCGAACTCATGAACCGTGAGATCATGACCTGGGCCAAAATCGAACGCTCAACTGACTGAGCCACCCAGGTGCCCCGCATCATTCTTAAATGAAAAAGCTACAGTTATAAAACCTCTGGAAGAAAAAAATGAAAAAATTATCATTGTCTTGGGTTAGGTAAATAGTTCCTAAGTATAGCAACAAAAGCATGGTAACTGAAAAACCCCGATACAGTGGATTTCATCAAAATTACAAACTTTTGCATGTCCAACGGTACCACCAAGAAAGAGAAAAGACAAGTCATAGACTGAGAGACACTGTTTGTAAATCATATATTTGCTAAAGGACTTGTATCCAGAATATATAAAGAGTTCTTACAACTCAATAATATGACAAACAACCCACTGAAAAACATTTGGAACATTTGAACGGATATTCCACATAAGCCATGTAAGTGGCTAATAAATCCATAAAGAAATGTTTAGTTAGTATCATTAGTTATTAGGGATTCAGTTTCAAAACATAGTGGGATGTCACTCCATGTCCTAGGTAGGTCAGTGTTAGGGGCAGAATTGTTCCTCTCAAAATTTCTTATGTTGAAATTCTAACCCTCAGCACCTCGGAATGTGGTTGTATTTGGATATGGGATCTTTGAAAAGATAACTGAGTTAAAATGACGTTATATGGGGGAGGGAGTGTGGCTGGCTCAGTCAGTGGAGCATGCGGCTTTTGATACTGAGGTCGTGAGTTCGAGCCCTGAGCTGAGTATGGAGATTACAAACAAAACACGATGTCATTCTGGCTGGTGTTCTTACGCATCTGAAGACACAAGCCAAGGACAGAAGCCTCAGGGGAAACCACCCTCCCACATCTTGATATCAGGAACTAAATCTGCTGTGTAGCCACGCAGTCCCTGGCGCTTCCCTCACTGATACGGATGGCTACTATAAAAAAAGACAGATAACAACAAGTGTTGATGAAGAGCGGGAGAGACTGGGGCCCTCCTTCTTTGCCCGTGAGAATGTAGAATGGTGCAGCCCCTTTGAAAAAGGTTTAGCATTTTGTCGAGTTAAATGTAAACTACCACGTGACCCAGCAATTCCACTCCTAGGTACCTGCCCCAGAGAAGTGAAGGCCTAAGTCCACGCAGAGACACGCGGCACAGCGTTCCTGGAAACATCGGCAACTACAGACGGCTGGAAACAGTCCAGGGGGCCCGTCCACACCACGGGGTGCTACTACTATGCAACAGCGAAAAGGGCCGAAGCACTGACCCGCGCTGCTTTCCTCGCTGTCTCATACCAGCTGCGAGCCTGGCATGTGCAGCCTGACCCCAGCCAGCCGAGCCAGGGGGCCCGTCGGCCGCTGCACCCAGTGGCTGCGCAGAGCCCACCGGGCACCTTCATGCGCCGCGGCCCAGCAGTGCCCGGGCGCGACGCGCGTGCCCTAGGAAGGCCGACAGCCCAGGGGCTTCGGGCACCGAGACGTGAGGAGGCCCTGCTCTGGGGGACGTGGAGGCCAGACCAGCCGTGCCTGAACCCAGAGGCCAAGGGGAGCCAGGGAGCCAGTGTAAGCACCTGACCAAGGTCGTGGGGCAGAGCCCGGACACCCCCAGGCCAGGGGCGGCCAGGGTGCCTGATCCCCTGCAGCGAGGTGATGTGAGTGTGTGAGCTGAGTGTGTGCGGCTATGGAGCGGGGCAGGCACAGCTTCCACGGGGGGCGCGCCGTGGGAGGCGAGCGGCGGCAGCAGACGCAAGTGCTCGGCTCCCTCCGCCACCGTCTCCCAGGCAACCGCAGCCTCGGTCTCGGCCCGGCCCCTCCCCCGCCCCGCCCGGCTGCGAAGCGTCTGGAACCGCATCCTTCCTCCGCATCCTCGTCCTGCGACCGCATCCTGCAGCAGCTGCTGGCTGGAGCCGCCTGTGAGCCATTTCCACATTTCTCCTGTGGAGCGGGGGGAGGCGGGAGGGAGCCGAGTGTGCACAGGGGAGTGTGCCCGGGTCTGTGAGGTGCGTGTGCAGGTGCGTGTGCAAGGTGCGTGTGCAGGGATGGGGGAGTGTTTGGCGGGGGAGGGGGGCACTGCGCTGACCCCGTGGCGGCCAGGCTGAGCCAGGGTCTTCCTTTGGGGTCTCTGCTGACCGGAGCGGGGACGCTGTCCCCAGGCCTCCGGAGGATGGGGGGCCTCTGCCGGGTGAGCCGCTGCCTGGACCTTCCAGAAGACCCCTAGGTGTCGCGCCTTGCAGAGACCCGACGTGCTGCCCGGACCCCCCCATCCTCGGCAGAGCGGGGCGGCTTGGGGGCGGTCGTGCTGCTGGCCATCAGCCCCTCACCGTGGTGACCGCAGCCCCCTCTCCCCTGCGGTCTGAGACAGCCGTTGGGAGCTGGGCGGCCCCTGGGTGGGGCGGGGGTGCCAGGTCGGTGCGGGGGCGGGAAGAGCAGCGAGGAGGCGACAGACGACCCCAACCACGGAGAAGCGATGCGGCACGAGAGCCTGCTGGCTGTGGCGGGGGCAGCGCGGTGGCGCGAGGCAGGCAGAGGGGTATTTTCCAGAACCACCTGCCGCAGACCCTGGACTCGGAGCCACAGGTGGCTGGTGTGCGGGAGCCAAAGCTGGGGCCCCTCGGGGCGGGGCTGGGGCCTGCAGTCCACCGACCGCGAGACCAAAAGCCACCCCCCGACCCGCCTGCAGGGCGTTTGGTGGGGGCTGCGGCCAGGGCAGGGGCGGGGTGAGCTCTCGGCGCCCTGCGCCCCGCAGTCACGTGCACGCCCGACACGCGCAGGACGCTCGTGCCCGGCCCACACAAGCTCGCGACGCGCGCCCCTCCGCGTGACGCAGCCTGCGGCGGCGGTGCGGGGCGCGCGGGGGCGCGACAGCGGGTCCGTCGCCCCGCCCCGGGGCCCGTCCCCCCGCACGGCTCGCCGCCCCTCGCGGGCCCCTTCCCGAGTCGGAGAGGAGCGTGCGCCACCCCCTCCCGAGAACCCACGGCGGGTGGGGGCGGTGACCCGCTGGAGAGGACACACGCAGGGTGGAGCGAGGGGGGCCGGTGGGAGGGACAGGGGCGACCCCCCAGCCCCACGGAGTTCTGTGTCTGTCGTGGGAACGAGCCCAGCCAGCCGTCCCAGAGGGTCCCCAGGACTCAGCGAGGGAAACGAATGTTTGGGGGAGGGGGTCCCACAGGCAGTCCAGCCCCTTCCCCAGCGTGATGCCTGGTGCCAGGGGCCCGGAACCGGAAGCGGAGGGTCCAGAAGGTCCCAAGCGGCTCCTTTGCTTCGTGAAGACCTGCTGTCGCCAGCCTCCGTTGCCATGGAAACCCGCGATGACGTAACACGGACGTCACAGCGCGTCGGCGGTGGAGCTCAGGCTCGGCCGCAGGAGGGCCCAGCGGCGGCGCTCCTTCCGGGCGGAGGCTCCCTGTGGGGAGGGGGGGGCAGGACCCCCTCCGGCGGGGGCGGCCCCCGCGGGCGGACGGGGCTGTGGGGCGGCACGCTGGGCCCCTCGCGCTCCTCTGTAAACGGAAGGCTGATAGGAGAGCGGGGGAGGGAGGGGGCGCTCCGCGGCCGGAAGGCCCCAGGCGCCGCCGTCCCGCCCCCCGAAGCCGCCCCCGGCCCCCCGTCAGTCCCTCCCTCCGGGCCCCCGCCCAGCGCCGTTGAGCGCAGGCTCCTTCCTCGCCCTGGAAAGCCCGGCCCCTGCCCGTCTCTGCCTCTCCGGGAGCGGCCGTGGTGTGCGTGGCCCTGGGGAAGCCGGACCGGGCGCCCCACGCCTGGTGCGGGTGCAGAGTTCCCCAGGCTGCTCCCCTGCGAAGCCACTGCCCTCAGGAAAAGCCCCCCCGGCAGGGCGGGAGCGGGGCGCTTTGCTGGCCTGCTGGGGCCCCCAGGCCAGGAGCGCAAACCCGAGGAGGAGGCCCGCTCGGGGACCTGATGGGACCTTCCTCCGTGGGGCGCCAGGGAAGTCCAAGATGGGGGCGTGCCTGTCTCGCCCAGCGGCCGCCTCCCGGCCCCCCACGGTGCGGCTTCCTGGCCGGCCCGGCCCCCTGCCCAGCACGCTGGGCGTCTCTCTCCGCCTCTGGGTGGGGGCTCCTCCTCCGTGTTCCCCCCCTGCTTGCCCACGCCCGGAACGCACAGCGGGGGCTGGGCTGGGAGACTGGCCACCGTGGGCCTGATGGGCGCTTGTGCTGGTGGGGCTGCTACAGGGGGTGCATCTGGGGAAGGTGAAGTCACCCCCGACTGTGGCGGGGGCGGGGGAGCACGGCCCCTGGGGCTCTGCCCTTCGTCCTCCCAAGGAAGAGGGTGGGGAGACAGGCAGGGAACAGTGGCCGAGGGACTCAGCCCGTGTGTCGAGTGGAACCCCGGGGTCCTAATCCTGGGGGAGGGCATGGGGTGGCCGTGCCTCTGCCATCGCAAGAGAACGTAAAACAAACACGCAGCTAATGATTTAACGTAAGTGTGCCCCAGCCTCCACCATCCAAGTGAAGGCTGGAAATCTCCGCGGCCCCGAAGCCACTCAGACTCTCCAGACACTGGAGCAGTAATTGGTCGGGGCCCCCGGAGTGCGTGTCTCTAAACGCCAGCAGCTGGTCCCTAAAGGTTGTGGTTGGAGTTCGCCTATTGAACCTTCCCTGTGCCTGGTTCCCTTGGGCCACTGTGGTTCTGTGGGACTCAGGGCTGCCCTTGCCTGTCGCTGTGACCAGCCGCTTCCGTTGCTCTAAGGACTCCGTGGTAGGAACGCCTCCGTTTCTTTACTTGCCTCACTCCGGGTGACGTGTGGTGCTGGGCACACGTTCACTCACACCCGCCTTTTTGCTGGGTGTTCTCACTAGAGTGAGGGCCACTCGGTGGTGGACATGAGTGGATTACGTGAGTGGGCACCACCTGTGTGGCATCTCTCCTGGGTTCTGATGGGCTTCAGTGTGTCTCCTTTAAGCTGGTTCTAATTTATCTCCTTGTGGATTAATGAGGGTGAGTGCTTTTTTAGTATTCATGGCCACTGAAATCCTTTTCTGTCCATTTTTCTATTGGGTTTATCTTTTGCTTTACCAACTTGAGGTGTTCTTTATATATTTTGGTATCTGCCCTGCGTTGGGTTTTTCAGGCTGCTCTAACAAATTACCACAACCAGGTGGCTTAAAACAATAGACGTGTTCTGGGGCGCCTGGGTAGCTTAGTCGGTTAAGCGTCCTACTTTCGCTTAGGTCATGATCTCGCGGTTCGTGGGTTCGGGCCCCGCATCAGGCTCTGTGCTGACTGCCAGCTCAGAGCCTGGAGCCTGTTTCAGAGTCTGTAACTCCCTCTCTCTCTGGCCCTCCCCTGCTCACGCTGTCTCTCTCTCTCTCCTAGAAATAAATTAAAAAAAAAAAACAAAACAAAACAATAGACGTGTTCTTCCACAGGCTCTGGAGACAAGAAGTTGGAAATGAAGGTCGGGGGAGGGCCATGCTCCCTCGTGTTCCTGGGCCTGTGAACGCATCCCTCCAGCCTTCTCCATCTTGACATGAGCATCTCCCCATGTGTGTCCACATTTCCAATGACAACAGTCATTGGCTTAGGGCCCCTGCAGTCCAGTATGACGTCATCTTAACTTGGTTACATCTGCAGAGAGCCTGTTTCCTAGTAAGGTTACATTCACAGGCACCAGAAGTTTGGGTTTCAATCTACCTTGTTGATGAGCCCACGAGTCCTTTGCCATTTGCATATTGAAAATACCTTCTGGTCTTGCTTTCTGTTTCCATCCTTTGAAGGCTATGTTTTAATAAGCAGAAGTTCTTAATTTTAACGTAGCCCTTTGATGGTTAGTACTTACTTGTCATACTGAAGAACTCTTTCCCTCCCCCAGACCAGGAAGACATTCTCCTGTAGTGTCTTCAAGACGCTTTCTTGACTTAGGTATATCCATGTGGTGTGGATTTGTGTGTGTGCTGTGAGGTAGGGTGTCGATGCCTTGTTTTCCGTGTGGACACGTGTTTGTAGACAGGCGGCATCTCTGTCATCAATCTGTGGTCCGTGTGCAGAGCTGTGCCACATGGGTGTTGGTGCACCACCCGTCTATACCACGCGGCTGTGTAACCCGCTGCACCTGGCAGGCAAATCCTCCTCCTTGGTCTTTTTCAAGAGGTCACATGTGTTTTCGTCCCTTCGATTTTTAATTTTTACGGAAAATTACAATGCTTGGCACGTCCACACACAGAGGAATTCTGTGGGGCTGTGGATTGGGTTTATTGATTCTACAGATACCTTTTGCTGGGAAATGTTATTTTTAAACATAGAACCTTCCCAAATCCATGACCATTTCCTTCCCCACTTACTGAAAGGATTGAGGTCTCCTTTAATGTCAATCAGTAATGTTTGACTGAGGTTTTCCATGATTTTCCACGTACTTCTCATTAAGACTGTTTCTGAGTATTCAATATCTCCAATACTGTTTAAATAGAATCTTTCAAAAACTTATTCCTTATTTTGTTGCCACTGATACATAGACATCTAATGACTTCAGACTATCTCGGGTTGACCCTGCTTATCTACAGGTAATTCCTCGTCACTTATCTGTAATTCTCGTGGGTGTTACACACGTACAAGTGTTTCATCTGTGAGCAGTGGGAGTTTAACCTGACCTGTCCAGGTCTGTCTTCTTTCAGCCATTTTCCCTGCCCTACAGCCGGCTGGAACCTCCAGCACCATGATTTGTAGAACTGATAACAGGCCTTTTTATCTCCCTCCTTATCTTACAGGAAAAGCTTTCACTGTTCGCACTCATGTGTATGAGGACAACTTAGGGATTTTTGTCCACGACCTTTATCAGTCCGATTCAGGAAGTTTCCTTCTGCCCTTGAAGTGCTAATAGATTATTAAAATAATAAACAAATGTTGAATTTTATCAAATACTTTTCCAAGTATTGAAATTGATTGGATGATTTTTCTTCTTTATTCTTTTCATATGGTGAAAAGACTGATCACTTTTTTAAACAAATATTTATTTTGAGAGAGAAAGCGTGCATGAAGAGGAGAGGGGCAGAGACAGAGAGAAAGAGAGAGAGAGAGAGAGGTTGAGAGAGAGAGAAAGAGAGAGAATCTCAACAGGCTCTGAGCTGTCAGCACAGGGCTGGACCTGGGACTCCGTCTCATGGACCATGAGATCATAACCTGAGCCAAAGTTGGATGCTCAGCTGACTGAGCCCCTGTTTTTCAGACACTCAACCGAGGCACCGCCCATTTTTCTCCTTTTATAGTTTGGAGGTCGTTTGCTGCCCTCCTTTGTTCTTTATTTTTTTTTCTTTCAATGTTTAATTTTGAGGGAGAGACAGTGTGAGTGGGGTAAAGGCAGAGAGAGAGGGAAGACACAGAATCTGAAGCAGGCTCCAGGCTCTAAGCCCTCAGCACAGAACCGGATGCAAGGCTCAAACTCGGAAGCCATGAGAACCATGAAATCATGACTTGAGCCGAAGTTGGGTGCTTGACTTACTGAGCTCTTCAGGCGCCCCTGCCTGCCTTTGTTTTTTTGTGTGTGTGTTTTTTTTTTAATATTTTTATTTATTTCTAGGAGAGAGAGAGAGAGACAGCGTGAGCAGGGGAGGGTCAGAGAGAGAGGGAGTCACAGACTGAAACAGGCTCCAGGCTCTGAGCTGGCAGTCAGCACAGAGCCCGACGCGGGGCTCGAACCCACGAACCGCGAGATCATGACCTAAGCGAAAGTCGGACACTTAACCGACTAAGCCACCCAGGCGCCCCATGCCTGCCTTTGTTTTTATCGGTCAGCTTAGAGGTGAACTCATCTTGACCCCGCAGAGCTGGGGGCCTGTGCACTCCTCCAGGAGGCTCCACCGCCCTCAGCTGGTCCCCGTCTTGCTCATCAGGGTATTTTAGCATTACTGCTGTGTTCTGTGCGGTTAGCGCTTGGATTTTCTCACTGAGGTCCTCTTTCCGTACCTCTTCCTTACTTCCTGCCTCTCCAGGAGGTTTGTCAGATAGAACACAGGATCCCCAGCTAAACTTGAATTTCAGACAAGTAACTTTTTAGTATAAGTATGTCCTATTTTGCATATTACATGGGACATAGTTGGATTTTTTAAAAAATCCATTGCTTATCTGAAATTCAGATTTAACCAGTGTCCTGTATTTTTATTTGGAAAGTCTGGCCACCCTACTCTCCAGTCTGCTGCCTGGGGTCATTTTCTGTTGAGCACATAGCTGCCCTTGGAATGTGCACTGGAGCAGGCTGGCTAGCGGCCCGCGCTGCCACTGCTGTGTGTCTGGGTGTCCCTGGCCAGAGGCTGCATCCCGTGCATGGCTCTGGGGCCCAGAGGGAGACCAGGGCAAGAAGAGACTAGAAGCCTACGGATGAACACGCCCAGTTTGTCCTGGGAGACTGGCCTGTCCTGGCCCAGGTGTGGGGAACACTGGGGCCAGCTGGGGCCCTCTCACTCCTTAGCATCCAGCATGGACGTCTGCTGGGTGGTCAGTGGCCAGTAACCTTGTGTCTACTCTGCACAGGACGGGGACCACCAATCGCCATGGTGAAGCTGGGTTGCAGCTTCTCCGGGAAGCCGGGCAAGGACCCAGGGGACCAGGATGGGGCTACCACGGACAGCGTCCCTCTGATCAGCCCCCTGGACGTCAGCCAGCTCCAGCCACCGTTCCCCGACCAGGTGAGGGCCTGGGCCAGCATGAGGGGGTGAGGGGCTCTTCTCAGCCTGCCCTGTGCATTGAGGGCAGTGGGGTGAGTTGTATGTAGATGTGGCCTCCCCCAGCGTGCAGGAAAGCAAGCAGAGGTAGGGCTGGGCTGGGCCAAAACCCTAGATGGCCAAGGGTGATCTGTACGACCTGATCAGTTCTCTGGTCACCCAGAGTCACCCTTTCCTTATCTGTCAACTGGGGTGACTGTGAGGACTCACACAACATCTTGCAGACAGTTCCCAGCCCATGATGCTGCCCACCGGGGCTCAGCAAGGAAAAAATTCCCACCCTTCCCTGAGGGCTTGAAACAGGGGCCTTGGGCAAGTGACCGACGGAGACCCGCTTTCAGGAGGAATGTGTGAGAAGCAGGGCTCAGCTCTAGCATAGCCCTGCCTGACCCCACACATGCTGTGGAGCATGACTGGCATCAGGAGTTGTCCCAGCAGGAGGGCAGGGGGCGGCCACCTGAAGGTCAGCTTTTGGCTGGGGGCCATGGGGGTGGGGGCACCTCCCAGTGATCTGCTACAGGTCTGGGCCTGGTTCTCAGTAGACACGTGGAAAGGCCCAGCGCTTGCCCCTTGGAAGCATTCACAGAGCACAGGACTGTGCTTGCCTGTGCCCCATGTGGGTAGGGGCCTCAAGACTCTGGGAGCCAGAGGAGAAATCAGGGTGGACTTCCTGGAGGTGGGAGCCAAGCCATGGAGCACCTAAAGGGGAAGCTTCTGGCCTGTCAGGGAGAGCTGACAGCCTCGGAGTTGAAGGCAGCAGACTAAGGGGTTCCACGTGTGGTGGGGACCGGCCCCAGGGTTGCCGTGGCCCAGCAGGCTCTCGGCATCCACCTTCCATTGGCCTCAGCCGGCAGCCAGTGGGGCCCAGCCACTAGGCAATCCTGGCAGATGGTCAGCACCCACATCACTGCTGGGAAGGCGACCCCTGGGCCCGCCCCCACCCAGCCCTCCCGCTTCAGGCTCCTTCTGGGCCATCTCTCTCTCCGCAGGTGGTTATCAAGACACAGACAGAATACCAGCTGTCCCCCTCGGACCAGCCAAAGAAGTTCCCCGATCTGGAGGCCCAGAAGCTGGCCTGTAACCACCCCGAGGAAGGACGCAGGGTAACCCAACACTCCCAGTCCCGCGGGGGTCAGGGCAGGGGAGATGGCGAGGCGGCGGCCATCTCTCGGGAAGAGAGATGGACGGGTCACCACCCCGTCCAGGGGCCTTTGTCCTGCTGCAAAGTGGGTGAGGACAGCATCTGCCTTCCGGGGGGCTCCGGCCACGAGCCAGCCTGGGCCCCACCTGCTCCTGCCGTGGGTCCTGCGTCTCTTAGTGACCCCTGGGTCTTGTCAGTACTATGGAAAGTCACTTCTGCTGTATATTCGGCTAGTATTTCCTCCCACTGTTTTTTAGCTCTTAAGGTCACTAAATGTTTTAGCACTTTTTGAGTACCATTTCCAAAGCCTTTTATTTTTCATCAGTGAAATCTGCCATCTCCTCTCCTCCATTGCTTCTGAGACAAAGGCCAAGCAGAGGCCCAGGAGCCCAGGGCAGCTTCACACCACCCTCCTCAAGGTCGCTCTCCTTTCCCCGCCCCCTGCAGCTGCCCACTGCGCGGATGATTGCCTTTGCCATGGCGCTCCTGGGCTGTGTCCTGATCATGTACAAGGCCATCTGGTATGACCAGTTCACCTGCCCCGACGGCTTCCTGCTCCGGGTAAGTAAGGCCTGGTGAGCTGGGTGTGCGCGGTGGGTGCAGGGGCGCAGCGGGCCTCCCTGTGCGGGGCTGCCTCTGGGCAGAGCGCAGGGACTGGGCCCACGGGGTGTCCCTATGGAAGCAGGGAGCGGGCTGCCGCCCCTCCCGTCTGAGGTCACGCCCAGGAAAGACCCTGCGGCCCGGCCCTGATCCGCCCCTCCCGCAGCACAAGATCTGCACCCCGCTGACCCTGGAGATGTACTACACCGAGATGGACCCCGAGCGTCACCGCAGCATCCTGGCGGCCATCGGGGCCTACCCGCTGAGCCGCAAGCACGGCACGGAGACCCCCTCGGCCTGGGGGGAGGGTTACCGCGCTGTCAAGGAGGGACCCAAGGCGCCCACCCAGGCAGGGGCAGCGGCGGCGGCCACCGAGCCCCCCGGGAAGTCCTCCGCGCTGGGAGAGAAAGAGGCAGCGCGTAAGGCGGCAGGCAGCGCCCCGCCCCCAGCCCCCCAGTGACGGCCTCCGCCCCTGCGGCCCGGGTAGGTGTGCTGGGGGGCATGGGGGTGGAGGGCAGGGCAGGGGCGGGGGGGTGGAGGGCAGGGCAGGGGCGGGGGGGGTGGAGGGAGGGCAGGGCAGGGGCGGGTGGGGTGGAGTGGAGGGCGGGGGGGTGGTGGGAAGGGCGGGGTGGGGTGGAGTGGAGGGCAGGGCGGGGGCGGGGGGGGGTGGAGGGCAGGGGGGTGGGGGCTAGAGGTGAACCGGAAGCCAGGGACGGGTTCGCCTCGCGCTTCTTCCCATGCCGGTGGGCGGGCGGCGGTGGCGGTTTGCGGGCCAACCTCGCAGCGCCCGCTCCCGCCCTGCTCCCTCTGTCTGGCAGCGGCCCCCGCCGGCACCCGTGACCGTCCCGCCCGACGCTCTCCTATCTTGTGGTCGTGCGCCTGCTTCCAGGACCCGTCGCTGACGCCCCCTGCCCCCGAGCTTGCAGCTCTGTTGCTTTTCTCTAAGTAAAGATTCATATCCACCTGGGTCTCTGGTTTCTCCTGAGCATCCTTGGTCCCGCTGAGCTTTTTCCTGCCCTCCCAGCCCCCGTGTGGGGGAGCACCCGCATCGGGCTCCCCTCTATGCTCAGGTGGACCCTCGAAGCATCGCGGAGAGCAGCAGCCACCGTGGGGGGCAAGGGGCACTGAGACGGCCCTGGGACGCGAGGTTCACGCAGGGAGAGGGGGAGTCTCTGTACAAGGCTCAGGATGGACGGTCCACCGCTCCACTGGCTGCAAAGGAGCAGGCTCACCACTATCCAGGAGACCCTCGGGGGCCTGGGCTCCATCCCTGACAGCTGCTTAACCCCGCATCCAGTGTGGCCCCTCCACCTCCTGCTGCTTGGCCTGGTCCCCAGGCCCCATCGCAGGAGCCTCTGACCCACCCTGTTCTGGACAAGCACCCACATGTGGCTCCTGCCCCAACCGCCTTGCAGAGGTACAAGTCACTGAAGAAATGAGCAAATGCGTGGTTGCAGGGGGCCGTGGGCCTCTGAAGAGGGGATGTGAGCCCATCCCTGTCTGAAAGGGCTCCCCACTTCTGGAGCACCCGTCTCCCATTCCCTTGGAGCTAGAGGGGTGGTGGGAGGTCTGAGGGTGTTGGAGACTCTTCACCCAGCGCCGGCATGCCCCTCATGCCCCGCCTGCTCCGGGACAGCACTCCCAGGCCCAGGTCTGCTCCCACCAGGTGAGAGGCGAGCTCAGGGCCTAGCACTAAGGGCCGGGGAATAGGGATGACAGCCTTGGGGGCTCCTGCAGCCAGAAGAACCAGGAAAAAGACGGGCATTTTCTGCACTGAGCAGTGTCAGGTGACAGAGTCAGAGTCCCTGGGGGGCCATCCTTGGCTCTCGTGCTGTCCTGTGGGGGGACACAGAGCTGGGTGCTCAGACTGAATGTGGGGCCCTCACCATCTGGCCTCCAGCCCAGGGAGGTAAGGTGAGGGGTCTGAGTGGCTTTGGACAGCAGGCAATGACCAGGAAGTGGATGAGACAGGTGTCTAAAGGAAGCCATGGACACTCTGGAGGCCAAGTGGGGGGTGTGCAAGGAGCAGGGCTTCATCTCACGACCCTGCGATCAAGACCTGTGTCAAAGTCAGGAGCCGGACGCTTAACAGACGGAACCACCCAGGCGCCTCTCCATTGACAATTCTTGTCTGAATCAATACTACTGTATTTTCCAAGTGGCAATGACCTAAACGCAGCATTTTTTCTACACTTAGTGGTTGACATTCTAATGGCTTACTGTACAGATAAGATTTCCCTTGTCCCCCTTTACTCAGTCATCTATTTCTGTCAGCGTGACCCATAGACTCCTGCTTTGTTCAACAGGCTGCAGTTCGTTACCACCACCATCATTTCTCATGTTCACCTGTTCCATTCCTGGCTGGCGGGAGTCAGGCTGCCGACGTGCCCTCAGTGGTCTCGGGCGCTTCCTGACTTTGTGGAGCAAAGATGCTCGAAGCCCCTCTTGTGCCACCAAGATCTGGGTGCGGGTGCAGGTGTGGCTTCAAGCAGGCTCAGTGGTTAGAGCCGGGGGTGCGATCCATACACTCACACAATCATCCGCACACAGTCTGTATTTCCCTCCTCTCTCTGAGTGCACGTGCACACCTGTGCATGTGTGTGCAAGTGTCTATACGTGTCTAGACACAAACCACATTTAATCTGTACAGTATATCCATACAGGATCTACGGACTATGAGCGCATACACAACAAGTGTGAGTCTCCATGAGTTCATAGCGATACTTCCAATCCCAACCCACAACCCCACGGTTTATTCCAGTTCCCCCTTTCCTTGCTAATAACTCCATCTTCCAACAGGGAGAAAACTGGCTCCTGTTTTTCCTCCATATACTTATTTGCTGAGTCTTAGAACAAACTGGAGCCCTTTTCAGAACTGACATTCTGAAATGCCCGGACATGAGCAAGCACGCAAACTCGAGTCCGGTGCCCGCTTAGTGTTCTTTCGTTAATTTGGGGATTTATAGTCAAAATGCTGTGTTCAAGTGTTGTGGTTTGTTCTTCACACCAGAGAGGCTGTGTTATTCCTCTGCAGCACAGTGGGACTGCTTAGTACTGTTCGTACTGCCTGCACTGTTTGAGGCTCCTTCCCCCATTTGGTTGACTTCATTCTATTATTTTTTAGTATGTAAACCATGAACGTGGCTCCAAGTGGCAGGTGAGCTAAGTCGCCGGCTCCCTCCCACCCGAGGGAGATCAATCTTCGTTACCATCTCAGCCTATCTGTGGATCTTTTTGTGCAAATAAGCAGATGCATCTGCATTTTATTTCTCTTTGACGTTTTTCACTATAAGGATTTCTTTTCCCCAAACAACCAAATCTCATTCCCCAGGACCAGCCGGGTGTCCTAGTGTTCAGAGCTATGACACTCATCCCCAGAGGTGGCACAGACCCCACGAGTGAAGCGCTCGGCCCCATGAGCCTGCTCCCGACTCCGATGCTGGTCACAAATATAGGGCCCTCAGGCCACATGCATTTCTCTTCAACTCAACTACAAATTTGGGAGATCCCCTCTTCAGATTTGATAACTGAACAGAAGTACTCACAGAACTCAGGAAGGCACTTGTCAGATTACTGGTTTATTATTAAGTGTACAAATCAGAGACAGCCAGATGCAAGCAGCACAAGGCCAGGTGTGGGCCGAGGAGCAGGAAGCTTTCCTGCACCTGCATGTTCAATCTGGAAGTCCTGGGAATCTCCTTGCTCCACAGTTCTTCTAACCACTGCTCAGTCCCCTCCCTCCCAGAGGTCAGGAGTGCTGCTGAAAGCCACCCTCTGTCAAGCAGCCTGCACCCCAGGGTTGCCCAGGGACTACGCTGAGCTATCTCATCAGCATAAACTCAGGTGTTGTTCTGAGCGACAAAAGACACCCCTGTCACTCAGGAAATGCCAAGGGTTTCAAGAGCTCTACACCAGGACCCAGGACAAAGGCCAAACACATTTTATCCGAGCACATTGGCTTAACAAACACAGAAACTCATGCTGCACGGTGCGCATGCACGGTCCTCATTCTCGTCAGCACCGCTGGTAGCATGCGCTGCTTGACCACACAGGGCTGCACATGGCTTTACAGTACTTTGCCGCAATTAATAATTTGTGTGTGTGTGGTTTGTGCTGTGAGTGGCCTTGCTGGGTTAAAATCTTGTCATTTATAAAATTGTAACATTTTCCAATTTATAATTATAATTTTTTTAAAAAATTAGGTTTATTTATTTTTGAGAGACCAAGCACAAGTGGGGTAGAGTCAGAGAGAGAGGGAGACAGAGAACCTGAAGCAGGCTCCAGGCTCTGAGCTGTCAGCACAGAGCCCGACGCAGGGCTTGGACCCACAAACTGTGAGATCATGACCTGAGCGGAAGTCGGACACTTAACCGACTGAGCCACCCAGGTGCCCCTATAATTATAAATTTAAACCATCGTCAGGGAACAAGAAATCCTGTCTTCTAGCTGGAGTAAGAACCAAACTGACGTGAGGCAGATTAACAGGAGAAATCCAAATTAATGACACAGGTACAGGAAATCCACATAGACCTGGAAATTCCAAAGACAGGAGGCAAAACGAGGTACAGGTGTTGTCCTGAACCCAGGAGAAGGGGGTGGGAGTCCGGACGTCTGACGGAAGGGAGGCGTTTCGGTGTGACAAGAGGAACAGATGGCTGGTAATTAGATGTTTGCCCTCCCAGACAGAGGAGTCACTCAGATAAAACATCTTAACACTCCTTATTCTGGGAAGGACCCCCAATTTAGATCCGTCCCTGTGGTTAAGGAAAAGACATTTCTCTGGAGCCCACAGGGTCTCAAGTGTCTTTAGCTCCAAACAATCCACAAGCTGAAGCGGCATATTCCGGAGAGGTCTGTCCTGAACCTCACCGGGTTCCCAAGCTTTAAAGCTCCATTTGAAAGCTTGCTTCCGAATCTAGTAACTTCTGTGTTAGTGTGTCTTCACTCATTCTTTAACTTAAGCATTTGATATATAGTCAGTCTCTAGCTTTTAAAAGATTTCACAAACGTAATAAGCTTGATTAATTAGATGCCCTGGGTATTTCAAGGTCTAACCGTAAGTCGGTACATCTGATTCTAACCTCCAAACAAAAGTGTTATGAACATTTGTACACTGCTCACCATCTGAAACTTCAGAGTCAGGGTCGGTCCATCAGATCTTAAATTCAAATCCTCTCACTTATTCTAAAACTAAAACTTTAGATTATGGACATAAACTTTCAACCCTTCACTTAAAACTAGCCGCTCATGCTACATGAGCAGCAAGCAGCACAACGTTAGGACCCGATGCTCCCAGGACTTGCGGGCGAAGCCTCGCTGCGCCGCCCGCACAACCGCGCGGGCGCCCCGTCCCGCCCGGGCGCTGCCGCCCTGCCGCTGGCCTGGTTCCCGTCGCAGGGTCCGTACGTCCTCCGGGGGCCCTTTCCGCGCGGTTCTCGCCCAAACTTCCCCCCAAGCCGGCCGCCCCGGAGTGCGGGCGCGGGGCGGCGGGCGGGCGGGCTGCCAGGGGACCCCGCCCGCCGCCCCGTCTAGGACCTGCCCTCGGTCGCCCACAGGCTCGCCCGCCGCTCGGGTCCACTGCGCGCCACCGGGGCCGGGGGGCCAGGGGGCTGGGGGGCTGGGGGGCCGGGGGGCCGGGCCCGCACCCCGGAACGTCCCTCCCGAGGCGCTGAAGGAGCTGACGGGGCTTTGTTCGGTGTCGGACTAAACGTCCGGAAGTGAGAACGATTCCGGACTAAACGTCCGGAAGTGAGAAGCGCACAGAACGTGCCCCAGCTCGCGGGCTCCCGGACGCGGGCTCCCACAGGCCGGCGGGGTTCGGGGAGACCGTGAGGAGCCCTGCGCTCAGCGCGAGAAGAGGCCCCGGACCCCGAGGTCCACGCCAGGCCGAGGTGCGCCCGGGCCCCGCGGCCTTCGGGCCTGTCCTTTACTGGACACGCTGCGCGACCCGGAGGGGGTTCGGGCCCGTCGGACCCAAGTCGTCTACGCAGCCAGCCCCGCTTCCTCGGCCTGCACCTTCAGCGAGGTGCACACGCTAGCAGGACACGCATTCCGTCCGGCTGCCTGTGGCTTCCCCCGTGACAAACACACGGCTCTGCACCCTTTCTGGGACACGCACATACACGCAACGCACACCCGCAGGTGCACCCGCACACGCAGGCATCGCAAAGCGCACGCACACGCAATGCACACATACGCAGACGCACACGCAGGCACGCATGTACACGCAATGCGCACACGCAGGCACGCAGATGCACACGTAAAGCTCAGACCATACGCAGGTACGCACGTACACGCAATGCGCACACGCAGGCACGCAGACGTACACGTAAAGCGCAGACCGACACGCAGGCACGCACACAATGCGCACACGCAGACGCACACGCAGGCACGCACGCGCACACACCTGCACACAGACACCCGTCGGACCCCATTGATGAGACGTGTGTTATGCCCCCCCACCTGTCTGTACCCCCCCCCGCACCCCCGTTACTCTCACCTCCTCCCGTCTCTCTCCACAAGGGTGTTTCAGAGTTAAGCCCCTTCAGGGCAGGCAAACGCTCCCCACTGAGCCGGCCGGGAACTCCGGGGCAGGACCCCGCAGGTGGGGGTCCCCGCCCGGCACGGACCTCCTGCCCCGAGCCAGGCACCGGCCGGTTGCTGCGGAGAAGACAGGTGAGTGCACGCGGGGCGGGGTGCCGGAGGGAAACCCAGCTCACAGGGCTGACTCCACACCGCAGGCTGCCGCAAGCTCCCGTGTGGCCCCTCAGTGGGACCTCAGGGTGGAGTCAGAACACGCGCTCTTCTTGCCTGAGCGCCTTACGATGTGGGGACCCTGGAAGAGGCCCACGCAGAGGCCCCATGGGGGGGACGCCGGGACCGAAGGCTGGTGTGGACAATAGCTGGCATATGGTGACCAGCGCTCTAGTGAGGTGCTCCCAGGACTAGCTAGAACCTCAGCTCCTCGGGGTCCCCAGGCCCCAGCACGCCTGAGGTCACCCGCTAAGAATTAGCCAGGACAGAGCAGCGAGCTTCCTGCGACACCTCAGGAGATGGAGGTCCCAGGAGAGCCCTGCGCCTCCTCCCTCCCCGCCCCGGGTGCGTGTGTGTGCTCTGCGGGGCTGGCCTGGGGTGGATAGTGGAGGTGGAGCACACAGTGGCCTCCCCTCCCTCCCCGTGGAGGTCCTGGGTGCAGTAGGTGTGCCTGGGGACGGGGCCCCATCAGACCTCCCCCCCACCGACTGCTGGGTCAGAGCAGGCAGTGTGACTGGGGCAGCCCTGTGTCCAGGCTGCTGGGAGGCAGGCTCGGGTGTGGGCACTCTGGAGCCACGGGCCTGGACAGTGCAGCCCAGGGGATAGACGCTGGTGGGCATGGTTGGGGACAGCCAGCCCCAGACCCTGCTGCACGGCAGGCACTGGGGGTACCGCTCCCCAGGGTGTATCATACCCCCGCCCCCTCGGCCTGATCCAGCCCGGCCTCAGCAGAGGCTCAGAATGCCGAGCCAGCACGATCTGAAAGAGGCTTGGGTTTCCCACAGCTCAAGATCAGCAGTCCTGTAAAGTGGTTCATTTAAGGGCTCCTGGGGGGGCTCAGTCAGTTGAGCCCCTGACTCTAGGTTTCGGCTCAGGTCACCATCTCATGGTTGTTGGGATCCAGCCCGAGTTGGGCTGTGAGCTGATGGTGTGGAGCTTGCTTGGGATTCTCTCACTTCCTCTCTCTGCCCCTCCCCTGCTCACACTCTCGCCCCTCCCCACCAAATAAATAAACCTAAAAAAAATGGTTCATTTAAGCCTTTTTTCTTTATTGTGCTCACAAATGTGTTATTTCATGACTTGAAATATCCTGTTCTTTTGAAGGGACAGGACTTTGACTTCTCTTTTTTGTCCATCTGTTGTCTCTGGGCCCCGTGGCGCCACAGGGTAGGAACACACTGGTAGCACACAGTTTGCCCACAGAGTGGAGGGGCCGTGTGCGCGTGGGCGCCTGTGCCCACGGCTAGGCCTCAGCCTGCAGGCCCCCAGCCTCTGTCCCCGGGGACTTCTGCGCTGCAGCCAGCAATCCAGGGCTCGAAAGGCCTGGCTGCTGACCAAGCTGCATGCAGGGCTCGTGCCCCCACCCGCACAGCCACATTCAGGGCACCAAGTGGACCCGCGGCCACAGTGGGTGCAGGAGCTGTGGCCTGGAGCAGGCCCCTTGGTGTTCGTGGAGGCCGCCTGTGCCCAGAGAGGGTACGCACGGGCCTGTTGTGTTCTCGCCCCAGACAACTGCGGGGGGTTCCCGGGAGGCTCTTTCTCGGCCAGGGGCCCAGCCTATGCCCCCTGCTTCAGACACTGCAGAGACCTGAGGTCTCTCGAGGTCCATTGCTGGGACCCCTTGGAATGGCCCTTGATGCCAAGCATTGCCCCTAAGAAAATCCTGGCACCCAGAGCCACCAACTGAGCCCTGGGGGTCACAGGACCATCCCCTACTTGGCAGCTCCTCCTGTGACCTGGGGTCCTGCTTTGTGCCTTTGCTTACACTGTCCCCTTGACCAGAGCCCCTCCCTTTTCTGCTCCTCTCAAGGGGGACCCTCCCGGGGAGTCCTGGACTCAGGACAGAGGTGTCCAGCCTCTGTGTCCAGTGAACATGGGTTTAGTGCGTACAGGCTGCTGGATGGCGAGCTGAGCTTCAGCAGCAGATCACAAGACCGGCGCAGGGTCTGCAGACATGAGCTGGACACGGGGCGGATGCGCGGCTTGGCCAGGACGCTAGTGTCGTGGCCCCAGTTCCAGAACCAGTTCACGTTTTCCGTGTTCTTGTCTGCAGACGCCTCGTTCTTGTTGGGAAGAGCGTCTATGGCAGGCACTGCTCTCTGCCCTCGGCGGACACAGCACCAGCAGGTGGCACTGCAGCCCCGGGTCCGATGGGTGCTGGGTGTCCGCGCGGAGGAGTGTGGGCCTCCTGGTGTCCAGCCAGTGACGGCTGTGGCTGCCGCACGGGCTCTCAGGGTAGACAGTGCGATGCAGTGTGTGTGTCTGTGTCCAGCGCCCAGGCGGAGAAGGACGGAGGGCCCCGGGTCCTCACGGTCGGCCTGGCCCTCCTCCGTGCCCCGTGCCCCAGAGTGAGGGGCAGGCGCCTGGAGGAGCCGCTCAGGGTGGGGCACAGCAAGCCAGCAGGCTCTGTCCTGGGCCTGGACACTGAGCAGCCGTCCAGAGAGAGGCAGTGGGCGTTTCCTTGGGAGGAGCAGGCTGTGTCCTAAGGGCCCCTGGGGTCACAAGGCCGGCCTGCCACGCTCCCCAGCTTCCTCCGCCTTCAGAGCAGGCCGTGGGGCCGTCGGGCTGGTGTGGGGCCCGCGGGCGGAGGTCTTGGCCAGAGGAGAGGGTCTCCTGTGCACCTCATCGAGGCCAGCTGAGGGGCAGCCGGACGTCCAGCAAAGGGCACTGCCGTCACACAGGGCTGACCCCGTGACCCTCGCGTGCCTTCAGCTGCAGGGCCACAAACTGGCAGAAGCACAGGCCCAACTCGAGGTGGCCGCGGGCCCTGTGTGCCTCCTCACAGGCGGGGAAGTACGCGTGGGCCACGCAGCAGGCGTAGCTGCAGGAGAACTGCAGCAGGGCCTCCCGGAACAGGGCCTCGCCCTCGCCCGCGCCCTCCGCGGCCTCCAGGAAGACCCGTCTGCAGTCGCCCAGCAGCACGTACACGAAGTGCAGCTTGTTCATGGTGTCGCAGCCCATCAGCAGCGAGTGGGGCGCCAGCAGGAGGTTGGCCTCCCCCACTCTGAGCACCAGCTCCCGCATCTTCTTCTTGGAAAACCTCCTGAACCAGCACAGGGTGTTGACTCCCAAGATGAAGAAGAGGGGGCAGAAGAATATGGTGGCAGAGACGAAGAAGAAGCGCTGAGCTGGGGAGCTTCCCAGAAAGCCCATAATCATGGTCAGGGCGAGCAGCGCCATGGCGACGAGAAAGAGCACGATGCCCAGCGTGACCCTGCAGCCCAGGTAGCGGAGGCAGGACCTGGGGGACGGCACCCCGTTCAGGATGCCCACGGCCTGCTTGTACACCTCGGGGTCCTCCAGCACCTCCTTCAGGGGGTCGGGGACGCCGAGGGTGCTGAAGGTGCCCACCTTCCACGAGGGCAGACTGTCCCTGTTGACACAGTTCAGGGTCAGGAGGCTCTTCCCGCTGTACAGGGAGGCGGCGGGGCGCCAGGCGGGCAGGGAGCGGGCCAGGCGGTGGTTGGGCATGCACAGGAGCTGCACCACTTTGGGGTAGAAGCGGCTGTCTGCCGCCTCCAGGTGCGTCAGGTGGCTGAGGTGCAGCGGGACCCGGCAGGGCCTCAGCACCACCGGGATGACCGGCTTCCTGTCCAGGCAGGAGCCGAAGAGCGACAGGTCGGCCTCCAGGAGGCACCACCTGCTCTGCACGAAGTCCTGGCTCAGCACCAGGAGCACCTTCTGGCTCTGCTGGATGCACTCGGCCATGTTCTCCAGGACGTTCCTCCCCGGGGTGAAGTCCCGCTCGTGCAGGCAGATCCTCAGCCCCGCGAGGTCCGCCTCCAGGCGGCTGATGAGCCCGTGGGTCCACACGGCATCCACGCTGCTGTAACTCACAAACAGGTGGAACTTCTCACTAGGCCCCAGTGGGGAGATGGCCAGAGCCACACCTGCCTCCCCGGGGCCAGAATCCATGGGCGCCAGCTGGGACTCCACCCCTGGGAATCGGCCTCTGGTCTCGGGAGAAGAAAACCACCCTCAGGCTGCAAAAGATCAAGACACACAGACTGACTGTGTGGATGGACCAGAGCAGATTATCTACAAAGACGGAACTGAGGTTGACAACCTGCAGCAACCAGCTCGGGAAGCCACAGACCACCCCGGAAACAAATGACCCAAACCTGCCAGGAGGTGGTCAGTGACCGCCAGCTTTCCTGCTTACCACCCCCCACTTCCAACACGGGACCCTCCGGACAAAGCCAGTACGTCCCCCTTCCCAATCGCAAGGACACCCCGGCTCCAGCTCTCCGCCACTGCCCCTAGCCTCAGGGGCACCTGAGCCCCTTCCCACCGTGGAGTCTCCTGCTCCCCTGCCTCCCTTTGGGTCTCTGCCACACCCAAGTGTCGTGGGAACCCCCCCCAACATGGTGCACTCCAGAGAGTCCGCCTTGCTGTTCTCGTCTGGGTCCACCAGACGTTGGCTTTGAAAGGGTCAGGGCACACAGTAACCACAGCTTCTTTCTCTGAGTTGTGGCTCACATGGTTACCGGTCCTGAGGGCTTGCTATAGACTGAATGCTTATGTCTCCAAAATTTGTCAAAACCCTAACCCCCAAATGTTGGGAGGTGATTAGGGCATGAGGGTGGGGCCCATGAACGGGGTTAGTGCCCTTGTGAGGAGACCCCAGACAGCACCCTCGCCTCTTCCGCCAGTGAGGGTGCTGTGAGGAGGAGCACCTGCAAGCCAGGAGGTGGCTGTCACCTGAACCCAAGCACACCAGCACCCAGATCCCCGAACACCAGTCTGCAGACTGAGAAGTGACTGTTGTTTAAGCCCCCAGACCGTCATGTTGTGTTCTGGAGCCCAGCAGACTAAGATGGGTCCTCCTCTGTAACGTTTGCTCTATGAAGGGCAGTCATACATTCCAGAAAGCACTAGAACTTTGTGCTGCTTGAGACCCTCACATCAAGATCCTGAAGCTCAAACTCAGTGAACAGAGCTTGAACTGTGGCCACCAGAGGTCTGTCTGCTAGTTTCTAAGGAGGCTCACAGAGCACTCTCATGTGCCCACAGCCAGCTGTGGTGGCCCTGCCCACTGGAGCCCTGCACACCCATGTGGCAGCTGGTCAGTGGCTATGCTGCTCCTCTGCCGGGACCCCAGGTGAGACCCCTCCCCTCTCAGGTGAGCAGGGGCAGGAGAACCCAGAGGAGGGCCAGAGAGCAGCTCCGGGAAATGAAAGGTGGAAGCCGGCTGTCCACTCCCTGCCCCCACAGGGACCCCCGTCCCTACCTGCCCTCCCTGCTTCCCCGGGGACCCCCGTCCCTACCTGCCCTCCCTGCTTCCCCGGGGAACCCCGTCCCTACCTTCCCTCCCTGCCTCCCCGGGGACCCCCGTCCCTACCTTCCCTCCCTGCCTCCCCGGGGACCCCCCCTGCCGTCCCTACCTGCCCTCCCTGCCTCCCTGGGGACCCCCTGTCCCTACCTGCCCCCCTGCTGGCTGGGAGGAAGGCACCCGCACGGTGTTGACAAGGAAGGGGCTCCTCCCATGGCATGACCAGCACAGCACAGCTGGAACCTCTGTAAAAGGCCACGGTGCCCACGCTTCCTGCCCAGCAAGCCCTCCTACCTGGGCACCGTCCCCAGACCACCCCTCTGCTTCCAGGCGGCACAGCTGAACATCAGGTGGGCGAGGCTCTGGGGGTCACATCTGAGCACCGGGTCTCATGGGACTCCCCCTCCAGGGAGGGTGGGCTGCTCTCCCCTCCTGCCGGCCGCCTGCAGGTGGGTAAGGGCACCCACGTGTCCAGGACACGCCGCCCAGCAGTCACCTCATTGTGAAATGCCACGACTCAGACACTGTTCTGGGCATTGAGGGTCTAAACGCTGCAGGCTCTCAGCCAGCCAGCACTGGCCACCCAGGCCACCCGCTCCTCACTGCAGGCCTCGAGAGGCCTGGAGGCAGCAGGGACCCTCCCCCAGCGCCGTCCCCAGACAGAAGGAAGTTTGCAGCCAACACTTTCAAGAGGCGGCTCTGTTAAAGCACCAGGAGCGAGAAACCGAAAAAAGGAAGCAGATTGAGGAAGGCCCCTTTGCAGAATGGGGGTGGGGGATGGAGGAGGCATGGCACCCCCCCTTCCGAGAAACCCAGCTGGACCTCACAGGTCTGGAAGTCAGGAAGCACTTGAAATCTGTCTGATGGCGACGCTAGGCACTGACAAGGCCACTGTGCCAGACCCTGCGGCTGGGAGGGTTCCCAGAGCAGGTCTGCCCGGGGTCAGCTGTGGGGGCGCATCCTCCGAGGGAGTTCCCGGCTGCTGGGTGACCCTCCCCAAACAGCCCCGCGGGCTCAGGTGACTCCCCCTGTTCCTGCCCTCTCAGGCTGAGGAGGGAGGCAGCCTGGGAGCCAGCTGCACCGCTGCCCCCCGCCCCCGTCGTTTCCCAAAACCCACCCACACTTTGCAACCAGCCCCCTCCGCCAATTCCATCAGCAACCCAAGGGAGAAGCCATCGGTGTCCCTGGGGCCCTGTCCCCCTCCGAGACCTCCTCCCACCTGGGCTGAAGGTGTGTCTCTGAAGGCTCCCCTCCGATCTGAGCCATCGTGTGCCATCATGTACGTGCGATCACTTAAGAAAATAGCTATTCTAACTCCTCCCCGATGAAGATGTTCAAATCCACAAAGGACTGTTTTATTCCTGTAAAGGCAGCGACACCCAGGATTGATGAAGCAGCTTGGTGCTGATGACGCCAGTGAGGCTGGCCACACTACGGACTCGGGTGGCCTGCGATGGGTCACCGCTGATTTGGAACACCACCCGGTAACCACTCCAAGAGGCACGGAGAGAGGGGTCTGCCTTCTGAGGGCAGATCCCACAGGAGAACAGGCCCTGTGCCCGGATGAGGGGACTGTGCCTGAAATAACGGCACTGGGAGGCACATGCGCATCCAGTGACACCACCTTTTGGAGGATAAAGATTCTTCCCAACAAGTCCTTTGAGGGGCGCCCTCCCCCCTAGTCACTCACCCCTCCCCAACACCCAGTCTTCAAAAGCAAGGGAGGCCTGGGGTGCCTGCTACCCACTGAGAAGGGTCAGAAGCCTCCGACCTCCCTGCCGGGTTCCCTCCTGCGAGCAGCAGGCGCTAAGGGGTGAGGGGTGGTTTCCCCCTGCAGGAACCGGGGCTGGAGGGGAGCGGGCCGGGCTGGGAACACCACTGCAGGAAGCGGATCCGCCAAAGTTGCTTCAGCCCCTTGGGGGCGGGCGACCCCGCGGTCTGTGCTCCGGGCTCCTGCGCCCAGGGGTGGGGCCGCTGGGGCAAAGTCAAAGGCTGAGATTGGCCCTCCCGCAAGGGCGTGCGCGGGGGCAGGCGGGCGTGCGGGCCGGAGCCCTCTCCTCCGGGCTGCACTCTTGGGTTCGGGCTGTAGCGCCTGGGAGCCGCCCCTTCCTCCCGGCAGCGCCGTGAGCCCGCGTTACTGCCGCGCTTGCTGCAGGCGCACTTCCGCAGGCCCGAGGGCCGCGGGTCCCGGCGCAGCGCTCATTTCTGTGAGGCGCCCGGGGACGGAGCGGGTCACCGCACAACAGCTAACGACCCCCCCCCACCGGCCTCTGGGGGCGCTGCTGAGCCCAGGCCCAGCTCCGCCTGGACTGGGGGCTCCACACCCAGGCCTGGCGGGGCCGGGGGGTGGGGGTGGAAGGTTCTCCCATCGCCCCACCTTCCTCGTGAGCTCGGCTTCCCTGTCAGACGACTCTGCTCCTTACCGGCTCAGCGCCATGGGCGGGGGCTCCCCGCGGATCCCTGGGGTCCGAGAGCAGCGGGGCCCCGGGACCCCTGGCCTCCCGAGGTTCCAGTTCGGGGCTGGGCTGGGCCGAGACGTCAGCTCCCGCCTCAGACTGAGCTCTGCAAAGCCCAGCTCCTGGGGGGGAGGGAATCCCAGTGTCGCCCCGCCTTGCGCCCTCATCCCGCCCCCTCCACACCCTCCCCCTCCGGGTAAGTCTAGGCGGGCCGCGTGGACGCGGGACGGGCTGGGGGCGGGGTGGCGGCGGGGCCGGCGCAGCCCCTCCGGGCCCCTTTCAGCCCGGTCACCAGTCCAGGGTCAAGGCTATTCAGTGAGCGTAGACGCGGGGGGGAGGGGCAGGGCAGGGGCGGCCCCCCTGCCCTGCCCCGTCCTCAGTCAGGGACTCTCTGGGCAGGGGCCTTGGGGCCTTGTCAGTGGCTCAGGCGACATTTCCCCCATAACAAAACTCTCAACAGCTCAGGGCAGGGGAGTGACCCCCTTCCTGGACCCCACTCAGTTCAGCCCCCGCCCACTGCCTGCCCGGACCTCGGGGACCCTGGGGAGTGCTGCCTTCCGGTCCTGCGACACCCCGCTTGGTTCCTGACTCTGCGCACTCCGGAGGTTCCCAGTGGGCCGGTCCCCACTCCTCACTTCTCTGTCCTCATTTGCTCAGCCCAACGGGTACCACCCACCTCCCTCCCCTTCTCTGCCCCAGTCCTTACCGATCATCAACGCTCTGTTTAGGGGACTGGTAGCCCCTGGAAGCAGGGGTGGAGAGGGCGGGGGAGAGGGCTGTGGACAACTGCCTCTAGGGGCGGCCGCAGCCACGGCCACGGCCACGGCGTCCCTCCCACAGGCAGGGACGGTCCAGGCCCCGGTCACCCTGGCCCTGAGCTGGTGGCCGCAGAGGGAGGAGAGAACGCTGCGCTGGACGAAGGTGGCAGGAAGGCAAGTGTGCTGCTGAGAAGGTGGTCGTTAGGCTGCTGCCCGCGTCCCCGTGATGACGTCACCCCAGCTCCCCAGGCTGACGCTGGCAGACGCACTCCGGGCCTCCTGCTTAGCGCCGACCCCCATGCCTGTCCTCGCAGCCAGACCCAACTCCCGAGTTCCTAGCACATCCCGGGGCCAGCTGTCAGCCCCAGGTGACCCCTGAGCCCAGTCTGCTGGGAGCACTGTCCGCGCACGACGGCACCGGCGTCTGGGCCACCTGGGGCCCTCCACCCTCGTCTTAGCGGGGAAGGTCTGGAAAGCAAGTCTCTGCTCCCAGCACTTGAGGCCAGCATGCCTAGGGCTCCCACACAGAGGTGGGGCTCTGTCTCACGGGGCGGACCCGCCGCTTGGCCTTCACACCGTTTCCCAGCCCGTCGCTGTCGCTGTCGAGTGTGTGGAGCGTCTGAGGTGGGGCTGGAACGATCTAGGAAGAACTAAAATTGTAAGGCTCCATGTGACCCGAGCTCTGCCACTTACTGTCCGCGTGGCCCTCGGACAGACCCTTAGACCCCTGGAGTGTCCGATGGCTCCGCCGTAAAAGGCAGAGACTTTCTCTCTGAGGTCAAAGACAGGGCTCTGGCCACGCGCGACTGCAGGGAGCTTTGTCGGACGCAGAGTGTCTGGGAGTTTTGTTGTTTTTAACTGTGTTGCCCACACTTTAAAACCAGGAAGTTGGCTGACAGGTCAGGATTTCTAGCTTCTCTGAAGCTCTGACGTTCTCGCAGGCAGGGTCCTCCTTCCTCAGATGCGGTCCGCCACAAAAAGGCACCTCGAAAGTCCGGAACCCCCCGGTTGCCCAGGCGCGCACAGGTCTCTGGGGAGCAGGGAGCTGAAACCTGCGAGGGGCGCGGCTGCCTGGCTGCAGCGGCCCACGTGCGCTCGCCGTCTCAGTGGCCAAGAGCAGCTTCTGGTGGCCCCGCCAGGGCAGAGGATGGGAGGCCAAGCCAGCCCAGGGCAGAGCGGGCATGGGGGCCCCCAAAGGCTGGTGTCTCGAGAGGGGCCAGACTGGTCAGAGAATCCCCGCGGCAGCACAGCCTCAGCCCAGGCTCGGGCTCCAGGTCACCCCTGCTGGAAGCGTCGTCACACACGGAGCTACACAGAGGCTTGGGTTTTCATTCGCTGTGTGGCTCAGCAAGCGAGTGGTCCTGGGCCCCCCGCAGCAGTAGTGAAGTCTCTTCTAGAAGAATGTGGCTCTCAAACCAAGCTGCACAGACTCCCACGGCTGAAGCCACACGACACAAACACCGTGGTTACAGACAGAGGAGAGACTCTCCCCGAGCAATTACAGCAAAGCAACGGACTCAGCCACGTTCAGAAAATGGAATTAGAGCTTCTTCGTGGCATCTGGGAGGCGGTGGGCTGCTCCGGGATGAACTGAACATCTCTTTCCCCGCTCCCGGCTGCCAGAAATGGCAAACGCGAACTCCATACCTTTTATGAGAAGGCTGTGGCCACGGAAGTTGCTGCTAATGCTCTGGGTGAAGTATGGAAGGGTCACGTGGTCCGAATCAGTGGTGCCCACGACAGATGAAGCTTCCCCCTGAAGCAGGGTGTCTTGACCCATGGCCATATTCACCTGCTGCTGAGTGAGGGGCTTTCCTGCTTGGAGCAAGGATAGGGGTCCGTTCGGGGCTGCACTGTGGGCGCCAGTGTCAGTTCACGTGGTCCTGGGGAGACGAGGGGAGAAGAGTATTCCAGGAGTCACTGATACTACTGTGCCTTGTCGCCTGGGCCCAAAACAGCGAGCAGAATCTGCAGACGTTTCACTCTCTCTAAAGAAGAGGATGTCTGCCAGCACGTTGTGAGAAAGCCCCTAAACAGAGAAAGTAAGAAATCCGGACCGAAAGCACCCAAGATTCAGCATCTTGTTCCTCCACGTGTCCAGCACAGACGTCAGCCCAGTTCCCTGAAGAAGCAGCTACGAATAAGGAAGAGGCTGCAGAATATGCTCAACTTTTGGATGGAAGCCAAAGAAAATTGCCAGGAACAGAATGGTAAGAGACAGACAGCTTCGCTTTAAGTCTGAGTCCAGTTAAAAATCAGGATTTTCAGAGCGCCCAGGTGGCTCAGTCGATTAAGCATCCAGTTCTTGATTTTGGCTCAGATCATGATCTCAGGGTTGTTGGATCGAGGCCCACATTGGGTTCTGTGCTGAGTGTGAAGCCTGCTTGGATTCTCTCTTCTTCTTCTCTCTCTCTCTCTCAAATAAAAACTTTTTTAAAATGAGATTTTCTGGAGCACCTGGGTGGCCCAGTCGGTTGAGCATCCAATGTCAGCTCAGGTCATGATCTCATACTTTTTGGGTTCAAGCCCCGTGTCAGGTTCTGTGCTGACAGCTCAGAGTCTAGAGCTGCTTCAGATTCTGTGTCTGCCTCTCTCTCTGCTGCTCTCCTGCTCACACTCTGTGTCTTTCTCTCAAAAATAAATAAACATAAGAAAAATAATAAAAATGAGATCCTCTAAGAGTCATGAATAAAAAAAAAAGAAACAAGAAAATGGAATTAAAAATATTAAAAATAAGATGTGTGTTTAAAATTTTCAGAGGGGCACCTGGGTGGTTCAATTGGTTAAGCGTCCGACGCTTCATTTTGGCTCAGGTCATGATATCAGTTTGTGGGATGGAGCCCCATGTCAGGCTCCACAGTGTGGGCATGAGGTGGTTGTGTTTGCTACAATGTGGATGACTCTCAGGGAGCGCTATCCCGAGGGAGGAATCACATGTACAGGACCACATACTGTCTGGTTCCATTGACAGGGAATGTCCACGCTGGAAAGCGGATCCGTGGTCGCCAGGGCCCGGGGTGGGGGTGGAAGCAGGGAATGGCATTAATCCATTGTGACAGCAGCACCGCTTTGTGAACACACAAAACCCCACTAAACTGTATACTTTAAAATGGTACATTTTATGCTATGTGTGTTCTATATTTCAAGGGAAAAACACCAAGATGGAAGAGGGCTGTAAGGCTGGGCAGCCCACTTGTGACCAGACACTGGAGGCTTTGGTGGCGCGTGGAGGAGAAGAGCTGAAGACACACGGAGGTGCAGCGGATCAGCCAGGAGGCGAAGGCCACCTGCCCGAGCCAAGCTGGCCAAACCTTCTGGGGCCTCTTTTCTGGAAATAGAGCCGTGAGCACCCTTGCACCCTGCCCCTTAGGAATCCTAAGACCTCTGATGCAGGGGCGGCAGGGCGTCCTGTGCCAGGTGGGGGCAGGTGGAGAGGGGCCTTCCGGGGGGGGGGACCAGGGTAAGACATTGTGCGGATGCCCCGCTCCAGGCTAAGCTGTGCCCCAGGACGCAGACAGCCTCAGTCGGGTGGCTGTCCCAGAGCCCGGCTGGAGGGGGTCCCCAAGTATGCGCAGCAGGCGCTGGGGGCATGTGCCCCTCTTCCACGTGGCTCAGATGGAAATTCCTGCTGTACACAGCCCAGCACCCACTTCCTCTCTCATTTCAAGGCCATCGCAGGATGCTGGCCCCCTTCCTCTGTCAGACATTTCCTGTCCAGCAGCCGGTAGGCGAGGTGCCAGCTTTCTGCCAACAGGGGATCCTGGAGTCTGGAATCCCCGGTGGCTGGTAGAGGACATGCTGCCCACAGCCTGGGCTCGCTTGGGGTCACTCGGGGCCAGGTGTCCTTGCCAGCCACAGCCACAGGGGCAGAGGGGGCACCACGTGGTCACAGCCATGAGACCCCGGCCATGGCCGTGGGCAACAGGAGGAGGCCTGAGGTTGAGGGTCCCCGTCGGCACTGGCCCCCGGTCCGTCCCCCCAGGGACTCACTGCAAGGGTTCAAGGGCATCTCCTGCCCCACTGAGATACCGTGTGAGTGTATGTGGCCCTGAGTCCGAGGGGGGTCTGGACAGAGGGCAGGCATGGGGGCAGCCTGGTACCCGCAGGGCGGCAGAGCTTAAACGCCACGGCAGGGCTGCTCACCTGGGTTCGGGTTGAGTCAAAACTCGATCTTAGAAAAGCCAGAAAGAAAGAGCCGGAAGCCGCACTAGTACTCCCCTGGGTGGGGCCCCTGGAGGGGAGTCAGGGGATCCCAGTGCGGCTCCTCCGTGCTGTGCAGAAAGTGTCCGTGACGGCTGCCCCAAGAGCCCGGCGGTCAGGGCCCCGTGGGAGGCCGGTGCACACTGCCACACCCCCAACAGTGAGAGGGGAGACGCGTCTGCTTCACTCTGTGCGTGTGACGTGGGGCCAGCTGGACACAAAGGTCCCCCTCCCAGGGACAGCCTCCGCTCACGGCCTCCCTCCCCCACCCCTGGCCTGACTCCTGCCGTGTACATCACGCTAGAGGCTAGGGCGGCTCTACCGTCTGAGGAAGCCCTGTCCTGGCCCCACTCTGGCTCTGCTGGCAGAACGCTATGCCCTCTCTGGGCTCAGTGTCCCCGTAAGTGGGGATGTGTCCTCAGACTCTGGTGCTGGGCAGGCAAGGCTCTGGGGCTCCCGTCCCCCAACTCAGGAGCAAAGATACCCAAACCATCCTGTCTGCCCCTGCTCCTGACGCCCCTCTCCTTCTGACATGCCCTCGAGAGGTCAAAGGCTGTGATACCCCAGTGACCCAGGTCAGGTGCCTCCTTGTTGGCGGGCAGCGTCCCCTGTGGCAGGAAGTGACCTTAGGAGCCAGGAGACCGCAAGGCAGCCCTGACCCTGGGCCCTGCTGCACAGGCCGGGCACCCCTCACACTCACGTCTGAACCCAGAGGAAAAGCTCACATCTGCTCTGCGTCAACAAAACATTCCTCTTGACTTCTTCCCAAAGGGAGAACCTCACAGGGGACCGAGGTCCTGCCACAGGCCAGGCTGTGCGGTGTCGTGGCCGAGCTGCCGGGGACGGTGGGAAACTCTGTGTCCGTGTTACTGGGCCTCCCGCTCCCGGCTGCACAGCAGGGCCCCTGGGGTGGCTGTGGGGCCCGGAGGGGATTCGCTAACTTAGGGCAGACACGGACGCTTCTTTCTTCCCGCTTGTTCCCTGAAAAGGGTCTGGAAACAGGCTGAGCTTGGAGCTCCCCCCGGCCCCCTGGACTCCGGCGGGATGGAGAGGCCAAGCAGGAGCCACATCTCCTTGCCCAGATTGTCCCCGAACCCAGGACACACAGGCTTTGAGGCTGGGTCCAGAGGCTCCTCCTGTGTCTCTCCAGGTCTGTCTGTCCGGGGACGGGGGTCGGTCAGGACACCTCAGTTGCCCTGCTCAGCCATGCCGGCAGCCGGACACTCTGGTGGGGAGTGGGAGTCAGGTGCCCCCAGGCCAGGAGGGCAGCAGCTCAGGACCTCAGGACCTCAGCAGAGCAGGGTTGCCCTCAGGGTCACTTTCCGGCGGGCAGGGGACCAGACCCCAGCCCAGGACATCATGCTCTCCTGGAGAGTGTCCCCTGCCCCTGCTGGGAGCCAGAGCCGTGCTGTGCCCACCAGGCTCCCCAGGAAGCACCTGTCTCCGGGGCTGCATGGACCTGGCTCAGGGTGCAGTGAGGCCACATCCTCACTAACAAGCAAGGACTGCAGGGACCCAACGCCGACTGTTGTCCACAGCAGAATGGCCTGGTCTTGCCCCACCTCAAAGGAAATCGTTTAACAAGCAAAGTTACCTCTACCGAAGGCAAATGGAGGTGGCGTGTGAGCCTGTGTCTCCGGGTCTCTGTGGGGCTCACACTGCGTCTCCTCTCATCATCAAGGGAAACTGAGGCCCTCAGCTGCATGCCCACTGCCCTGGTGAGGAAGGGGCCTGAGTGTGGTGGCTCCTGAACAGCCCAGACTGGGGCCGGGGGTGGGGGGGTGGGTCCTGCCTGACACACAGGCTTCCACAGCGTGCCCAGTGCTGGGGTGGGAGAGGAGTGCGCACAGACAGGGCTGAGCCCAGGCCTCGGGGACAGCACAAGTCAGCCAGGCCAGGCTGCCCACGTCCGGCTTCACCAACCTGCCAGTCTTCGTAACATTATTGATATCACGGGTTTGTTTCTAGATGTCTTTTTTTTTTTTAATGTTTTATTTATTTCTAGGAGAGAGAGAGAGAGACAGCATGAGCAGGGGAGGGTCAGAGAGAGAGGGAGTCACAGACTGAAACAGGCTCCAGGCTCTGAGCTGGCAGTCAGCACAGAGCCCGACGCGGGGCTCGAACCCACAAACCGCGAGATCATGACCTAAGCGAAAGTCGGACGCTTAACCCACTAAGCCACCCAGGCGCCCCTCCAGATGTTTTTTAAATATATGTGCGACACAATTGGCTCTTGCTCAAGCAAACACGTGGCTGTCAGAGGGCTGTCCACACGGGCAGTCGAGGCTGCATCTTCAGGACGCCAGGTAGCGAGGGAGTGACCAGTGGAGGCAGGTGAACTTGAGAAGACCACCCCCCGCAGGCAGGACCTGTTGGCCAGGAGTCACGGCACCTACGGCCCCTCCCAGTGACTTGAACCCATGTTCTGTGATGCTCGGCTGAAGGGAAGACGGGGAGAAAGGAAGACCCCTCCCTGCAGCTAGTGAACAAGGCCCAGGGGAAACGGAAGCCTGGGCGCCAGGCCCCGGGAGCAGGCTCCACTGCAACCAGAGGCTGGCCTGACCCTCCGTGTTCTCAGGAGGCCAATAGGCGTGGGCTACTGATGGGCTACGGCCGCGGGGTCCCCTGGGCATCAGCCTAATGGACACCATCTGTCCCACAGGCCTGAGTCCTGGGGACCAAGACAAACAGGAGCCAACTCAGGGAATACGAGAGAGGCATTCGGCAGCCCTGATGCAGAGCAAGGGCTCCAGGAGCCTCCCTGGGAAGTTCAGGTGGGAGCCGTGTGCCCAAGCTATGGCCTCTAACTGAGAAGTATGCCAGCCGAGATGCACAGACCAGACTGTTCCTGCCTCACCTCCCTCGGCACCTGCCTGGCCGCACCCCCCACCCCTCGCTGATACAGCAGACAAGAACCAGCCACTGGCAAATGACTCCAGGACCCAGGGGTTTCTGCTCCACCAGCCAGCCAAGCCAGCCCAACAGGTACAGACCCCCGCATAAAGGCTGGTGGGCTCCCAGGTCTGGGAAGAGCTGCCGTGCACCCCAGCACACGAGCCCGCCCCGCATCCGAGCATCCTTCCCGGGTCCCTGAAGGGAAAGAGGCTGGCTCTCACCCGGAAGTCGGTGAGCATCCCTGACTACAGTCAGCTGCTCTGAGTGGTCTGAGAGGGTAATAGAGCAAGGCCAGGATCTGATGCCTGCCCAGGAGGACCGGAGCCTGAGTCCAGCGTGAGTGGTGGGGGAAGCGGCCTGGGGGAGGCACAGCTCAGGGCTGGGAGGCTGCAGGGAGAAGAGCAGCAGGGACAGGGTGGGCAGGAGCACATCCTGTGCAGGGAAGGGGGTAGGGGGGCGGGGATTTGGGACTGGCCTGAGGGAAACGTCATTCTTTCAGCTAGCAAGAGGCTTCTGTCTCCTGGGCTGGGGGGCAGCACTTGTGCAGAAGCTTCTGGAGGAGCTGCTGTCGGAAGGCTCAGGAAATTCCAAGGGGCTGCGAGTTGAGGGCCCTGGGCCCCACCCAGCACTGCCTGCTGGCCTGGTCCTGGGTGGATACGCTGGTGACAAGTGGCCACTGGCCTTCCAACACCTGTCTGAGGTCTCACTCACGTCCTGCCGGAAGGCGTCCCTGTGCCCTGTACCAGTCCCTGGACAGTGTTGCCTGACCTTCCAGAGCCCCTGAAGACTGACCCCCAACCTAGCCCCAGGGCAGGAAAACCCCTTGTGCAGCCTGGGGCTGGGGGCCTGGGGGTGCAGCCTGGGGGTGGGGGCTGGGAGGGCACAGCCTGGGGGTGGGGTGTGGCCTGGGGCTAGGGGTCCAGCCTGGGACTGGGGGATGCAGCCTGGGGGTGCAGCCTGGAGCTGGGGGTGCAGGGCTGGGGCTAAAGTTCCCAAGGGTGGTTCTTCTCTAGAACTCTTTCCTGGCCCCTCAAGGTCCAGGGTCAAGTCCATTCCTCCCAGGGCCGCATTCCAGGTGTTTGTTCACTGATGAACGAATGAGTGAATGAAGTGCTTTCACACCACACACTGTGCACTTGCTCATCTGGTCGAGGTGGAGAACAGGCTTCCCAGGACCATTTGTGCAAACAGCGGGTGCTGTCGGCCACTCCCTCCCCTCACCCCGTCCCAGCGGGCAGAGCCCACCCCCTCCAGGTCCCATCCAGGGCGACTGAGGCGGGCGTCTTGGTGGCATTACCCGCTGACTGGCTGCTTAGCGAATCCTACGAGGGTCACCCGGTAGCCCCGGGTCCCCCGCAGAGGCAGCGGGGACCCTGCCCCCACTCACGGGCGAGGCGCGCGGGGCGGGTTTTAATAGAGTGGAAAGGGGCTGGACCCCGGCAGCCACGATCGCGGCTGGGGGCTTCAAAGGAACAATTACCCGGGCCGGCGGGGCCCCGGGGGGCGCGGGGTCGCGGGAGCGCGGGCCGGGACCGCCCGCCCCTCCCCACGGGGGCGCGCGCGGGCGGGGCGCGGGGGCGCCGCTTGAGTGGCGCGGCCTTTGCGCCGGCGCTGTGAGCAGCACACGCTCCGCGCCCGCGCCGGCGACGTCTCAAAGGGCCTTTGAGGGGAGCCCCTGGCAGGAGGGGTCACCTGCAGAGCCTTTGAAAGCGCGGCAGCGGCCGGCAGGCGGGCACCTGGACGGACGAAGAATGGGGGAGCGGCCCCTTCCGTGAGAGGCCACTTGGAAACAGCAGGCATGTGCCAAGCCCGCACACCGGGAAAGAAAAGTGCTCTTCATCGGGACTCCGTGTTTGAAGGGGACCCTTTCTCAGCCGCAGCGCCCTCGTGTGCATGACGAAGGGGACTCGGGCGGGCCTGGAGGCCGACAGTCGCAGCAGCCGGGTCAGAGCACTCAAGGGTGGCGGGTGCATCCATCCAGGGAGCTGGGCCCTGGTGCCCAGGCGCAGCCCGGCGCTCTCTGGTCCCCACTGCAGGACGCTCCTGCAGGGCGGTGGGGGGTGGGCGCCCATCCTTCCCTGGGAAATGGTGAAAGAGGCCTGTTCTGGAACCAGCAAGGAGGACTTGAGGCAGGGGAGCCCCCGTGGCCACAGCATCCCTGAAGCAGGGAGCCTGGTTTCCCTTCACCACGCAGAGCCTGCCTGCCGGAGCCGGGGCCAGGCAGGGGCCAGACTTGCCCAGCGCCCCCTGCCCCCCAGCCTCCAGGGCTGTGGAAGAAGGTAGACAGGCAGATCCACTGCTGGAAATGTTGGCCAGCTGCTCAGTCTTAAATGGTCTTTTAGACCAGGATTAAATTAGATCCTAGATTGTCAATTACCCTCTATTTTAGATTGTTTTCAAACTTAACAATTCTTTTTTTTTAATTTTTAATGTTTTATTTCTTTCTGAGAGAGAGAGAGAGGCGGCGTGAGCAGGGGAGGGTCACAGAGAGAGGGAGACAAAGAATCCGAAGCAGGTTCCAGGCTCTGAGCTGTCAGCACAGAGCCCGACTCAGGGCTCGAACCCACGAACCGTGAGATCATGACCTGAGCCGAAGTCAGACGCTCAACCGACTGAGCTACCCAGGCGCCCCCCATTCTTGACTTTTAAAGAAAATATTTTTAATGCCACCACAAGCATGAGACGTGTGGTGGGTGTTTTGAAATCTCTTCCAGGTGACCACGGTTCCATTCTGCAGCTAGTTAGTCCGAAGTTTTATCCTCAATGAATGTTGTCTTTTGTCAGATGCTTTTGTGCACATATGGAAATGAGGATATGATTTTCCTTTCAGGCTGTTAATGTGGTTTATCATAGTAACAGATTCTCCAGGGTTGAGACAAGTGTGAACTCCTAGAATAAACCTGTAGAGCGGCGAGCTTTTGACACATTAAATTTAAAAAATCATAAAGATAATAAATGACACGTTGCCCACGTAACTGTTAAAAACTTCTGTACAACAAAATACTGTAACATGAGGTCCACAGCAAATCGGGAGAAACACAGCAAATCGGGTGATCGGCTTGGGGAGAGACGGCAGGGTGATGTGCGAGCCCAGCGCCCGTCCTACCCTCTGGGGCGCCTGCCTGCCTGCCGGCTACCCACCCCATCTGCCCACTCCGCCTCCCCCCCCACCGCCTGCTGCCTGCCTGCCCTCTGCCCACTGCCCACTCCTGCCCGCCCCACCTGCCTGCCCGCTGTGGTCCAAATGGACCACCTCAAGCGAGGCTGCCCACCGTCTCCAGGGTCGGTGCCGCTCCCTCCCACTCACCCACGGCTCGGTGCCCTTTCCCGGTAAGCACTCGCTGCGCTGCACCAAGAGCCTGATCTCGGTTCTGTCTTTCAGACGCCCGACGCCCAGAAAGAAGGCCGTGTGCAGCCGGGCCCGAGTTTGGTTGGGTGCAGCCTCTCATTACTTGCTGCGCTCATGGAAGTGTGGGGGGCCGCCCTCGAGACGTGATGACCCGGAGCTCTGGTCCCTGAGGCTGGTGCTGCCCACCACACCTGCCTTGGCTTTCGCTTCCTCCTTTTCAGTTTTCTTGCAGAAGAGGCAAGGGCGTGCGCACAGGGAGGGCCTCCGTGCCCCTGGCCCCGGGCTTCGGTGGCCGCGGCCCAGGGCCAGCCTGGTCTCCTCTCAGCGCCAAGCAGCCCTCCCTCCCAGATCATTCTGAAGCAACACCCAAACGTCACGTTATTTCCTTCACACACATTTCAGGATGTGCTTTTTAAAGACGATTTAGGAAAACACAGCCAGTGTGAGCATCGCAGGAGCGCTGAGGCATGTCGAGCACCCAGCAGCATCCGGGTTCCCCAGATTGTCTCGTGATTTGTGTGCTCTGTTATTTATTTGTGAGCTTTTAATTTTTACACTTAAGTCTCTACACCCAACACGGGACTTGACCTCACAACCAGAGATCAAGAGTCGTAGGCTCTTCTGCCTGAGCCCTCCAGGTGGCTGTTTGTTCTCTTAAACAGCTTTATGGAGAGAGAACCACACTCCACACGGTTCACCCATTTAGTGTAGGATTCAGCGCTTCTCAGCAGATTCACAGACACGTGCAGCCATCGCCACAGGCAACTTCTGAGAGTTTCCATCGTCTCAGAAAGAAACCCCGTATTTTTCAGCTATTTCCCCATAACCCTGTGTGTGTGTGTGTGTGTGTGTGTGTGTGTGTGTGTGTCCTACGTTCACTCAGCATCAAGTTTTCAAGGTTCATCCACGTTGTAGCCATTGTTAGTGATTCATTCCTTCTGGCCAATTAGTATTTCATTTTATGAACACATTGCATTTTGTTTACGCATTTGTCAGCAGAAGGATGTCTGAATTGTTTCCACCTTTCGGCTCTAATGAACGATGCTGCTGTAACATCCACGTGCGAGTTTTTGTGTGGACGTGTATTTTCACTTCTTAGGTGTATACTTTCTTTTGCATGTGGATGACCAGTTATCCCGTACCATTTGTTGAAAAGACTACTCTTTCCCCACCAGTTGACCACAAATATATGGGTTAATTTCTGGATTCTCAATTCTATCCCAATTATCTTTATGTTTATCTTTCTGCCAGTACCACAGTGTCCTGATTATTGTTGCTTTGTAGTAAGTTTTGAAACAAGTAAGTGTGGCTCCTCCTATTTGGTTCTTCAAGATGGTTTTGGTTATTCTGGGTCCCTTGAAATTACATACGAATTTTAGAATCAAGTTTGTCAATTTCTACAAGTCCACTGGGATTCTGACAGAAATCACACTGAATCTGCAGATTAGGGAATATTGCCATTTTAACAGTGTTAAGTTTTCCAATCATGAACTAGAGATGTTTTTTTTTTTTCAGTTACTTAGATCTTTAATTTCTTTGAGCAATGCTCTATAGATTTCAGAGTATAAGTTTTACTTTTTTTTGGTGAAACTTATTCCTAAGTATGTTATCTCTTTTGATGCTATTGCAAATGAAATCGTTTTATTTCTACTTTTGAATTGTTCATTGCAAGTGTAGAAAAATATAATTGACTTTGAATATTGACTTTTTTCCTCAGAAGATTTTTTTGATAATGTTTATTTATTTTCGAGAGACAGACAGAACACGAGTGGGGGAGGAGCAGAGAGGGAGGGAGACACCGAATTGAAACAGGATCCAGGCTATGAGCTGTCAGCATAGAGCCCAATGTGGGGCTTGATCTCACAAACTAAACCATGAGATCGTGACCTGAGCTGAAGTTGGACGCTTGACCAGCTGAGCCACCCAGGTGCCCTGTATATTGATCTTTTGTCCTGCAACCTTGCTGAGCTCACTTGTTTTTAATCATTTTTTTTTTCAGTGGGTTCCTAGGACGTTCTATATACAAGATCATGTTGTCAGTGAATAGAAATAATTTTACTTCTAGAACTCCTGGGTGGCTGTTAGTTGAGCGTCCGACTCTTCATTTAGGTTCAGGTCATGATCCCCACCCAGGTCGTGGGATTAAGCCCTGTGTTGGGCTCCATGCTGAGCATGGAGCCTGCTTAAGGTTGTCTCTCTCTCCCTCTGCCCTTCCTCTTTCTCTCGCTCTAAATAAATAATTTCACTTCTTCCTTTCAAATCTGGATTTTTTCCCCTTTTCTTGCCTCACTGCCTGGCCAGAACATCCCGCACAATGTTGGATAGAAGTGGCTCAGAAGTCCTTGTCTTATTTCTGAAGGCATCCAGCTTTCACATTAAGTATGATGTGAGTTTTGGGCACATCTTTTCATAGATGCCCGTTATCAGGTTGAAGAAGTTCCCTACTATCATCAATTTTTTTAAGTCTTTCTATCATGAAAAGGTGCTGGTTTTTGTCAAATGATTTTTCTGCATCAGTTGAGATGATCATATGGTTTTTGCTTTTTATTGTGTTGATATGAGTTGTTACACTCATTGATTTTCTGATGCTAAAAGAACCTAGCATTCCTGGGATGCATCCCACATAGTTGTTGTGTATAATCCTTTTATATGTTGTTGACTTGATTTGTTAATGTTTGTTGGGATTTTTGCATCCATGTTCCCAAGAGTTATTGAACTATGCTTTTTTTTTTTTTTAAATGTTTATTTATTTTTGAGAGAGAGATACAAAGCACATGCAGGAAGGGGCAGAGAAAAAGGGAGATCTAGAATCTGAAGCTGGCTCCATGCTCTGAACTATCAGCACAGAGCCTGATGTGGACCTCGAACTCACAAACCCTGAGATCATGCCCTGAGCTGAAGTCTGTCGCTCTACTGACTGAGCCACCCAGGCACCCCTGCACTATGCTTTTCTTTTCTTGTGTGTCCTTGTCTGGTTCTAATGCCAGAGTAAAACTAGGCTTGCAAAAGGGAGTCAGGAAGTGTTCCCTCCTAAGCTACTCTTTGTAAGAGTTTTTGAAAAATTGGTGTTAATTGTCCTTATATAAAGACTTCTATAAATCCTTATTAAATAATTGCTGGAACAGTGAAACTATCTGGTCCTGAACTTTTCTACTTTTTCTAAATGGGTAGTTTGTTGCTGTTTATTGTTTAATCTTTTTACCTGTTACAGGCCTATTCGGATTGTCTATTGCTTCTTGAGTCAGTCTTGAGTCAGTTTAGGGTCTGTGTCTCTCCAGGAATGTACCCGTTTCTCTGCATTATCTAACTTGTGGCATGCAACTGTTCCTAACATCCCTCCCTGGCCCTTCTGTCTCCATGAGATATGGAGTAATGCCCCGCTCCCTTCTGATTGCTGGACGTGGGATTCCCGACAGCCTTCTTCTCTGAGCACTGGGAAGGCGCCGCCCTCCGGCCTGCCGGCCTCCGCCGCTCCTGATGGGAGCCCACCGCCTAATCTTCCTGAAGTGCCCTTGTAAGTAAGCGGCCGTTTCAGTCTTGTTGCTTTCAAGGTTCTTCCTCGTCTTGCACTTTTCAGCATTTTTATTACATGTCCAGACTCTCTCTGCGTTTATCTTACTTAGAGTTCATTGAGATTCTTAGATGTGTGGGTAATTTGTTTTTTTTTTTTTAATTTTTAATGTTTTACTTATTTCTAGGAGAGAGAGAGAGAGAGACAGCTTGAGCAGGGGAGGGTCAGAAAGAGAGGGAGTCACAGACTGAAACAGGCTCCAGACTCTGAGCTGGCAGTCAGCACAGAGCCCGACGCGGGGCTCGAACCCACAAACCGCGAGATCATGACCTAAGCGAAAGTCGGATGCTTAACCGACTATGCCACCCAGGCGCCCTGGTAATTTGTTTTTTAAGTGGGTTTGGGAAGGTCGTTAGCCATGATTTCGTCAGTTTTTGCTCCTTTTTCTCTTCTGGTGCCCCCCTCACACGTGTATCGCTCTTAACGGTGCCCACATTTCCCTGAGGCTCTACTTCATGTTTCTTCATTATTTTCTCCCTGTTTTTCGGCTTACATGATCCCCATCACTCTATCTTCATGTTCATTTATTCTTTCTTCTGCTAGTGAGGTGCCTGGGTGGCTCAGTCGGTTGAGTGTCTGACTTTAGCTCAGGTCATGATCTTGCAGTTCTTGGGTTCGAGCCCTACGTCGAGCTCTCTGCTGACAGAGCAGAGCCTGCTTCGGACCTTCTGCCTGCCACCTCCCCGGCCCCTCCCCGCTCACCTCTCTCAACAATAAACTTTAAAATAAAAAAAGATTGAGCTTTGTACTTTTCAACTCCAGGATTTCCACTTGGTTCTTTTAAAGATAATTTCTATCTCATTGTTGATAGTCTCTATTTGATAAGACATCGTCCTCATCCACTTCATGATTCTTTAGCCAGTTTCCTTTAGTTCTGTGAACTGACTTATAGTGGCTATTTTGAAGTCTTTTCTGATAAAGCTGACACCCTACCCTGCTCATAAGCAGTCTCTGTTGCTTGCTTTTTCAGACATGTGGGTTTTAGATTCCTCTTTCTTTGCCTGCCCCATCATTTTTTTGTGGGAAATTGAACATCTTAGATAATACATCGTAGCAACTTTGGGTACTAGTCCCCATTCTCTGAGGCCTATTATTACTTGCTTGTTTATGTGTTTAAAGAATGGCTGGATTATTTTAGGGAAGACATTTCTTTCCATATCCCACCGCCACAGCATTGAGCCCCTGGTGTGTCCCTAAGAACTGCGCAGCTTCGGGTAGCCCACAGCACCCCCCCCCACCCAGGCGCCAGCCCCACTTGCATTTGCTGATTTGACCTGGGAATTTATCCCAGGCTGTGAGGCCCTCTCCCTCAGGAGGACCCTCCAACTCTTCGTCTGGCTGGTGGGTCCCCGCTTTGCCAGGCCTAGCCCCCCCACCGAGGGCCCCGATTTCACCAGGACGGAGCCGATCCTGCTGTTTCTCCCCGGCGTCCCTTTTCCTGCAGCTGCGTGGCGTTCACCCGGGACACAGCCACACAGTGGTGCCGTGTCCCCCCAGAAAGATGCCAGCCAGGCCCTGGCGCAAGGGTGAGCCTCTGCCGCGACACCCGCCCCTCTGCCCACCACTGTCCTTCCTCGGGGAGGCTGGCCCTGGCCGCGGGGTTCCCTCCGTGCCCAACGCCCCCTGCGGCACAGGGGCCCCTCTGCCTGTCATCCCCCCCAGCCCCCCCGCCCCCATCAGCTCTGAGCTGATCGCCGATGGGGAAGGACAGCCCCGGAGCCTCTTGCTGAGCTGTGAATGTCCGCGACTCAGGTGCTGCATCCTCGCCTCCCAGGGGCGCTGTGGCTTCATAAATCTTTCTGGAAACCGAGCCCTGCAGATACATTCCCCACAGACAGCTGCTGCCCATTTCCCTACTCAGTTCGACCACGCAGAAGTCACAGCTGGAGACAGTTATGGCAAATACTTATGTATTTATACAGCACATCCTCAGGGCGGCCCCTGCAGAGGGAGGAGGCACAGCGGGCCCCCATTCCAGTCACCAGAGCATATGTTGGGGCCATTTCCAGAATCCGTGGGTCTGTCAGTGCTTCTGCTGTCACACAGCCGTTCGCCGACACGGAGCTGGGCCGACACGGAGCTGGGCTGACACAGAGGGTGGCACAGGCCTGGGTCTGAGGGCGGCCACACCAGAAGGCGAGAGAAAGTACATCACCGACGCCCTGTGCTGCGGAAGGCCACTGCCCGCTCAGGGTCAGCTTGGAGTCCGTGGCTCTCTGTCCACGTTGTCACTGGTTTTCCTTTCTTTTCTTGGTGCTTTTAAATCCTCGCGACGCACCTTGACCAAAACAGATGGTAGAAGGTACTCTGGAAAAGAAAAAGGATCTTCGTACTAAACCCTCGTGTTTTTTCCCAACAAAAGCCCAACTCCTAAAACGGCGTCATGAGTTTGTTGGAACAAACTGAGGACCATTTGGAGCACGGGCTCTCCCTTTCCCAGGTGCCCCAGGCCCCCAGGGCAGCTCCCTCCCTACACCTGGCTGGCTGCCTCAGACCTGCTTCCCGAGGGACACCCTCCCAGCCACCAGTGCACACTCGCCTGGGACACTGGGCCAAGAGGGCCCTTCCCGCCCCGAGCTCCAGGCCCAGGCTGCCCGCCATCCGGAAGGAACCTGACCGCGACAGCATCCGGGGCCACCTGCAGCCAAAGGCTAGGCGGCTGCACAGCGGCAGCTGCGAGTAAGAGTCTACCTTCTTGTCAGTCTGCAGTCGTTAATTTCTTTCTTTCTGTCCCATATTCTTCCCAAAATTAAACTTGAAATCCAATTTAGCCCAAGAAGAGCGCAATTAGTACTAGAAAGACAGACTAGTGGATTCTAACTTCAGCAACGACAATCAACGGGTTTTCCCCCCCGGCTTAGGCCACGAAGCAGAGGAGGTGGTGCCTTGGCTTCCCGTGCCTCAGGGCTTCCGACACAGCACGCGCGAGAGAGAACAGGAGCAGCCGGGCTCTCAGCTCCTGCTGAGCCAACACTCGGCCCTGCCTCCCCTTCGCTCAGGGCGACTACTGCCCAGGGCCCAGCCCAGCACTGTCCTCACAAAGCCCACACTCAGAACCTGCTTCAGAAAGACACCAGGGACTGACCTGTGGCTGGAGGTCCGTCGCTCGCCCACGGGCTCTGGGAGGGAGGCCGCGTGTTCAGAGCAGACTTCCATGGCGTCCCCTCCTGACTGCTCCCCGTCATGCCCCGGAGCTTCTGCTGACGCCTGTATGGCAGCCGCAGGTGTGGCTGGGCTGTGGAGACAGAGAGGGTGAGTGGTGGCTCCTGTGGCCCTGTCTTCTCCCACAGACAAACTGACCACAAAAACACTACTTTTTCTCCCAGAAATATTTTTTAACTATTTTGGCAAAGTGTACTTTCCAGATTACTGCGACAGACACGATTACAACAAAATCCTAAATGAATGGTCACATAATGGATGCCCCTTTGTAAATTTAATGACAATTACATTTTAATTTTTGAAATCAATATTTTTGTAGTGCCACATGGTAAATGCCTCCCAAGGGCGCCCAGTGTCTTTCCACAACTATGAGAAGTTTGCTAACGTTAACCAAGCAGTACTGAGAGCCTCCCCCCCAATCCCTACTCAATCCACAGCCACAGGACTTCTCTCCTTGAAATGATCCCTCCGAGACCCTTGCACTCGGAGCCTCGTGACTCTCCCGTGTCACAGTGGGCTCTCGGAATCAGGGTACTTTAGAGAGCAAAGTCCTGCTGAGGACTGCTAGCCTCGTAAAACTTCAATGCGATTCTCAGGACGTCCTGACAGATCTCTTTAGGAATCAGTTGAAAAAAGCAAAGAAAACAACACAAGCTTTAGAATTACTCCTGATGCATTTCCCCTGGCTGCTCTGAACAGTGGTGTTTTAACAAAATGGCTTTACTGTCCAAGTTACCAACCAGACGAAGAGTTGGAGGGTCCTCCTGAGGGAGAGGGCCTCACAGCCTGGGATAAACTCCCAGGTCAAATCAGCAAATGCAAGTGGGGCTGGCACCTCCAGGGGGCGATGCAGGCACAGCAGAGAAACCTGTAACAGTCCTAGATGCCCCAGTGCAGACACCAAGGTGAAATCCCAGTCACGCCCAGCAGGGCTGGCAAAACCATGCTCTACCAGTCTAATCCCTCCTGAGAACCCCCAGCCCGCAGCACCCTTAAAGACCGCAACTCAGAATGGTTTTCTAAATTCAGGGGCCCCATCCCACAGCTCAACATGTGCACCACCTTGCATACCCTCTGCTTTTCTTTGGTTTATCAAATCGGAAGTCCGCAGGGTAGAGGTGACATCTCACCAGGTGATCTTTCCTGTCTTTGCTGGTCTTGAACTTCTCTGCACAGCCTTCTACCAGACACTGATACTGAAACAACAATGGTGTCACCTCCATCCTGACCCCCAGAATCCCCCCACACCTTGTCCCTGACCCTGAGAGCTGGGAGCAGTGCGCTGACTCCCCACCCCCCCAGCTCTGGTACCCACTAGGCAAACTGCTAAGGGACCAGCCCCCCGCCGCCCCAAGGAACATGGACGCATCACCCACCATGTCCTGCCTTTCGGACAGGACCTGGAACAGGGAGTCATGCCACTCCAGGATGTGGATGTCCAGCAGGTGCACCGAGGGGAAGGCCCGTCTGCAGAAGGAGCAGACGTTTCTGTGCAGAGTGTGGTAGTGGTGCTCGTAGTCCTCCAGGCTGTCGAACACCTGGCAGCAGCCTGCCACCTGACAGGTGAACTCAGGCACCCTGGAAAAGGAAACCACCTCGTGGGAACGCCATCGTGCTGATGACAGACCGCCTGAGGCTTCCGTTCGACGCCTTTAAGTAGCCTGATAAACAATAAAGCTTCGATGTCTCTTTCAAAATATCAATTTTTTTTTTAATGTTTTATTTATTTCTAGGAGAGAGAGAGACAGCGTGGGCGGGGGAGGGTCAGAGAGAGAGGGAGTCACAGAATCCGAAACAGGCTCCAGGCTCCGAGCTGTCAGCACAGAGCCCGACGCGGGGCCCGAACCCACAAACCGCGAGATCATGACCTAAGCGAAAGTCGGACGCTTAACCGAATAGAATAGAACAGAATAGAACCGAGCCAGAATAGAAGGGCACGGACTGAGGTCGGGCAGAGGGTAGGGCGCCCAGGAGTGGGCAGGCTCCTACCTGGGCCTCTCGGGCGCCTCCGTCACCTGCGTGAGCACGTCCCGAAGGTAGAGGTGTCGAAGCACGTCCCCATCCTGCAGGAGACGCACATCAGGGGCGGGGCCGGTCGTGCCGGCCCGGCCCCTTCCGCGCCGCCCTCAGGTCCCCGCCCGCCGGCGCCGCCGACCCGCCCCCGTCCGTGGGCCCCGCCCCCGTCCGTGGGCCCCGCCCCCGCCCGCCCGCCCGGTCCGCGCCAACAGCTGCCGTCTCCCTTGGCTCACGGACCTCGAAGAACTCGTGCTCCCGCGGGAAGCGCACCCGGCGCGCCGCGAAGCGGAAGGGCGGGGCCCCGGCCGCAGGGTCCCGCTCCACGGGCAGCGGCTCGGCCGCCCCGGGTCCCCCCGCCAGGCGGGAGTGCAGCGCGGGCGGCAGCTGCATCGCCCGGCGCGCCGGCGGCCCCGCAGCCTGCCGGCCACCGTCCGCGCGCGGGCCGGGGCGGGGCCGGAAGTGGCCTCGCGCCACTTCCTCTGCCGCCGCGGGCTGCGCTGCAAGCCCAGGGGGACTGGCGCGGCGAGCGCGGTGAGTCCCCCGGGGGCGGTGGCGGCGTGAGCCGTGGGGGCGGCGGGGCGCAATCTCCCTTCCGCGCTCCGCTGCCGCCGGCCGTGCGCCGACTGCCCCACCGACGGTTCAGGCCTCGAGCCTAACTGATCGTGCGGCTTCCTAGCCATAGAGGCTCGCACTCCTCCTCCGCCCTCACTGCCCTCACGCTGTCCACACCGCGTTCGCCTCTCCCCTGAAGGGCTGGGGCGGCCTCTGGATCGTTCTGGTCTCCAGACCAGTAACCAAACCGGAGCCAGAGTTGTCTCTGCAGAGTTCCCGTTTTACGGTAAACCCTCCTTGTCTAAAGCCCTTCGGTGGCTTCCGGTTACCCTGGTCCGGCGGCCCCCCCTTGGCGTGTCGGGCCCTGCGTGTTCCGCCTGCCTGTCTAGTCTGCACCCCGTCAGCCCCTGGGATGCGCGGGACGCTGTGCCGGGTGCTCGGCGCCCCGGGGTGAAGAGAGCGGAGGACGCTCTGCCCCGCCGGGGAGGCGGCTGTCCGCGCGGTGACAGTTCCCTGGCTCAGACGGTGATGGGTGACCTGAGGGACTTCCTGCGGGGGGTGCGCGGGGTGGCCAGAACCGGACTCCGCGCCTCGCCCAGATATCTCGGCGTTCTCAGGGCCTGTACACCCGTGCCGTGCGGCGGTCAGGAAGGGGGGTCCTGTTACCTTAAAAAATTAGGAAATAATTTTTAAAGCTTTAATTTAAAGAGCCTAATAAAAAGCTTTTGGCCCCTTCATCCTGGGAGTAAAGGCTCGTGGCTCTATTCCCAGTCGGTCATTTTCGCGCTTAGGAAGAGCTCTGGAAAGATGCATCTTCATCTCTTATACTCTTCTGTCCCTGAAAAAGCCGTCAGGGCTCTTGACTTGTTTTTTTTTTCCACAAATTTTATGTTTCCCAAACCCGTTTGTGCAATTAGTTTTGAGCTCTCAACGAAGACCGTTTTCGGGGCGCCTGGGTGTCTCAGTGGGTTGAGCTTCCGACTTGAGTTCAGGTCATGAAGGTCTTTGGGTTTGAGCCCCGCATCGGGCTCTGTGCTGACAGCTTGGACCAGAGCCTGGAGCTGCTTGGGATTCTGCCTTCCTCTCTCTCTCTGCCCTTCCCCCGCTCACGCTCTCTCTCACTCAAAAATGAATAAATGTTAAAAGATTTAAAAAAAAAAAACAACAAAAAAACCCTCAAAGACTGTTTTGTTGAAGTGTTCACTGGGGGTGGGGGGCATGTGTGCCTAACCTTTTCGTGGGGCAACTCACCCTCAGCGTGAGGAGGAGGTGAGTTCTGCTCACTACAGAAGTCGGTGTTTGCGGCAGCCGACAGGAGGACTCAAGCGAGCCCCTCCGAGTTGTGTCCAGCGGCGGGACGCTTCTGTCGATGTTTCGGTTCTCTGGTCTCTTGCCCACTAGACGCCAAGCGCACCCTTCTAGTCCCTACGACAACCAAAGGTGCCCTCTGCGCATTTCCAGAGGTCTTCTCACGAGAGCTCCTGCCCACAGGCAAGAGCCACAGATCTTGCAGGAATTGTTCCAAATCCGCACAGAGGACCAGCTTCCTTGGAGTATTAACACTTGTACCGGGAGGGTGGCTGTGCTTGTATTTATGCCACAAACGTAAGGTTTCATGAGGATAGTTTTAAAATAAGCGTTCACGTTGGGGCACCTGGGCGGTTCAGTCGGTTTAGCATCCAACTCTTGATTTCAGCTCAGGTCATGATCCCAGGGTTGTGGGATCAAGCGGCCTGTCAGGCTCTGAGCTGATGGCATGAAGCCTGTTTGTGATATTCTCTCTCTTTCTCTCTCTCTCTCTCCCTGCCTCCTCCCCTTCCCTTCTTTCTTCTTTCTCTCTGCCCCTCCCCTGCATGTGCACGCGCACACTCACTTTTTCTCAAAAATAAATAAATGAAAACTAAAAAAAAATAAACATTCACTTAGATGATCTTCTGAAGCGACCTCTCCACCTACTGTATCTGGGCGACAGGTGTTCCCCACGGTGAATGCAGTGCCCTTGCCATCTAGCGTGACAGCGTCCATTCCTTACAGGACATCTAGTCCAGCTGCTACAGGACAACCCACGTTCCTTAGGAAGCCGTGTAGGACGTGGGTAAAACTGGGTGCCCTGAGATTCAAAGAGGCTTTTGTCTTTTCTGCCTTGCTTATGGTTTGCAGTGCCTCGTTCAGGGTCTGTGGTTAATAAGGTAACTGATGATGACTCAGATCCAGTTTTCCTTTGGTGAAACCAGCCCTTTCTCCAGTCACATTTCCACGTGGTCAGCCCTATGTAGTAACGGAATTCCTTCCTGCTTCTCTAGTGACAGCACCTTAGGAGCTTAGTATGTGTGGGCCTTTTGCTAGTTTATAAGGATGATTTTATTTAATCTCCACAATAGCTCTATGGCTGGGACTTACTATTCACCCCTTGTCAGTAGAAGCCTAGAAAGACAAGCTCCTTGCCAAGGACCTTACAGCCCAGAATTGGCCAAGTCAGGGTTCAGACTGGCTGGGACTCCGTGACCCATGCCCAGCTACACCTCATGCCCATAGCTGATTATTGTGAGCTTCCGATTTTAAAAGCATGTGTGCTAGTGACTTATGCACCAGCTGCTGCTTACCTCTTCTGCCTTTATGTTTGAAGATCCCCTGACTCCGGCCAGTGTTCGATGTTTAGCATGAGACGGAGATATTTATATGTCCGGAACTTGTTTCCATCACATGAGATTAGAGTCTCACTTTCTCAGTTGCAAGTTAATATTCATTAGTTAATTAGCATACAGGGGGTTGTTGCGTCGACTGTTTGATGTTTAACTCGAGCCTCATCTTCGCTAGAGCTGTTAGCACAGTTTTGTTTTTCATAAACTGCTTCCCTCTTTAGAGTATGTTGTGATGTTGTTTCAGAGGCAAAACTATGAGTGAGTTTCGGATTCACCACGACGTCAATGAGCTTCTCAGCTTGCTGCGTGTCCACGGAGGAGATGGTGCTGAGGTCTATATCGAGCTGCTGCAGAAGAACAGGACCCCATATGTCACAACCACTGTATCCGCACACAGTGCCAAGGTGGGCCCTGGCGCTGCACTGTGTGCACTGGGTAGGGTGGGCCCTGTCCGGGTGCAGGACTGTGCACTGGACAAGGTGGGCCCCATTCTTGGTACAGCTTGTGCACCAAGTTCACAGACTCCTTGATTGAGCAGCCCCAGCATTGGCAGTGCAGATGGCAGACGGTACTCGTCAAAGGCTTTTCTTGGACCACGTATTCTGCTCACCTTAGTGCTTCTGATGATTCCTCATAGTAGCTCCTGGCACTCACTCTGTTGTACAGATGAGTAACTGGAGGCTCGGGGAGACTGCTGGGTTGTCAGCCTAACCTCAGAACCCAGGTTCCGGGTCGCCTGAGGAGGGAGATTAGATATTCCTCTGGATGAAAAGGAAGCTCCTGGTATTAACTGCATTGAAATCCCTCTAAAGCAGTTTTTTCTTTTTTTTATCCAAATAGTGTGTAATTCAAAATTATATTTAGTATAAGATAATTTGAAATTTGTTTTTAGAAGCACTTTTTGAAGCTTCAGTAGTTTAAAGAGGTTAATAACAGCACAAGGATAATTAGAAACATTCACCGGGGGGTGCCTGGGTGGCTTAGTCGGTTAAGCGTCCGACTTTCGCTTAGGTCATGATCTCGTGGTTCGTGGGTTCGAGCCCCGTGTCGGGGTCTGTGCTGACTGCCAGCTCAGAGCCTGGAGCCTGTTTCAGTCTGTGACTCCCTCTCTCTCTGACCCTCCCCTGCTCACGCTGTCTCTCTCTCTCTCTCTCCTAGAAATAAATAAAACATTTAAAAAAAAAAAAAAAGAAACATTCCGGGCATGGGCGCCTGGGTGGCTTAGTCAGTTAAACATCCGACTTTCGCTTGGGTCATGATCTCGCGGTTCGTGGGTTCGAGCCCCGCATCGGGCTCTGTGCTGACTGCCAGCTCAGAGCCTGGAGCCTGTTTCAGTCTGTGACTCCCTCTCTCTCTGATCCTCCCTATTCAAGCTCTCTCTCTCTCTCTCTCTCTCTCTCTCTCTCTCTCTCCTAGAAATAAAACATTAAAAAAAAAAATTTAGAAACATTCACCGGGCAGAATGGGAACACAGAAGTGATTCTAATTTATTACAAGGGAGCATCATAGAGTAAACATAACCGCTGAGCCTGTGCCTGATTCTAGGGGGAATAGGTTTAAATGCATAAATTTTAAAAAGTTTTGGGGGCATCTGGGTGGCTCAGTCAGTTAAGCATCCAACTTCGGCTCAGGTCATGATCTCACGGTTCATGGGTTTGAGCCCCGGGTTGGGCTATGTGCTGACAGCTAGCTCAGAGCCTGGCGCCTGTCTTCGGATTCTGTGTCTCCCTCTCTCTCTGAATGCTGTCTCTGTCTTTCTCTCAAAAATAAATAAACCATTAAAAATTTAAAAAAAATTTTTTTAACGTTCCCTTTTGAGAGAGTGAGAGAGAACGTGAGCTGGGGAGGGGCAAAGGGAGAGGGAGACACAGAATCTGAAGCAGTTCCAGGCTCTGAGCTGTCAGCACAGAGCCCAACCCGGGGCTCGAACCCACAAACCGTGAGATCATGACCTGAGCCGAAGTCGGACGCTTAACTGACTGAGCCACCCAGGCGCCCTACTGCATAATTTTTTTGATGTTTATTTTTGAGAGAGAGACAAAGCATGAGGAGGGGAGGGGCAGAGAGAGGGAGACAAGCTACAGACTCCGAGCTGTCCAGCGTAGAGCCTGACGCAGGGCTGGAACCCACGGACTGAGAGACCATGACCCAAGCTGAAATCAGACGCTTAACTGACTGAGCCACGCAACCGCCACTAGAGTTAAATGTTTATCTTTTTTAATTTTTTAATGTTTTATTTATTTCTAGGAGAAAGAGAGAGAGAGAGAGAGAGACAGCGTGAGCAGGGGAGGGTCAGAGAGAGAGGGAGTCACAGACTGAAACAGGCTCCAGGCTCTGAGCTTGCAGTCAGCACAGAGCCCGACGCGGGGCTCGAACCCACGAACCGCGAGATCATGACCTAAGCGAAAGTCGGACGCTTAACCGACTAAGCCACCCAGGCGCCCCTAGAGTTAAATGTTTAAAGTGAATGCACAAACTGGTAGAACGTCTTAGTGGTTATTTTCTGATCTCAGGCTGAGGAAACATAACAGGAGGGAAACTGGGAGAGACCATGGGTAGGTTTAATGAGATGTTTTGTTGAATTTAAGTTTAATTTGAGGAGTGTACAATCATGTAGCCTACCTAATTTCACTGTTTTGGTTTTCGTGTTTAATTTTCTGGAAGATTTTGACAGTTTATTATTGTCACTAAATCTCTTCTGTTTATGCTTTTGAGGTTAAAATAGCAGAATTTTCTCGTACTCCAGAAGACTTTCTAAAGAAATATGATGAACTGAAATCTAAAAACACAAGGAACCTTGACCCACTGGTGTACCTATTATCGAAACTCACGGAAGACAGAGAGGTAACGGCTGTGGATGCCTCAGGAGTGTGACGCATGCTTCTGATGGAGTTTGTGTGTGGCGTTGCTCTGATTAATGTGTTCTGAGCACGTGAGTGTGCCCAGCTGAGATAATACATGGTACGCCTGCTGTCGAATGGCACATTTCCGCTCACTTGCAGCACCTGACACATGGCTTCTTTCCCTGCCTTGTGCTAAGAGCACTCTGACATACCATAGAGTATATTTGTGGTTCATCAGGATAAACAGCAGCTCACATTGGCAGTACCCCTGGGAAAGAGTACGGTGGTTACCCCTGGAGATGGGGGATTTTAATTCGTAGTCTCATGCTGGGGTTTTGTCTGTTTTGAACTGGCACGTGTTATGTGTGAGCCTAGGGAAAGCACCTAGTGTCATGTCAAGCCCAGAGGCGCCATTGCAGCCAGGACCATCTGAGGATGTGCTTGGGCCTCTCACTCCGCAGCCCTGGGGTCTGTTTGAGGGTGAAGGGTGCGTTGCCGCACCAGTCACATCTGACCATCAGATAAAGGGAAGAGGTCTCACCACATGCAGCATGGGAGACGGGCCGAGCGTAGAGAAAAGGCCATATTGGGAACAGGGATTGGGAATTGGCTGTCAGTCAGCTGTAGGATTATTCTCCCCTCTGTTTGGGGATGTGACACCTCATGGCAGAAGACATGGAAAGACTGGACGGCACCTTACGGACTTGGGAGCTCCTGCTGGCCCTCCACATGGTGGTTGGGGTCAGGAAGGAGAAAGGGGGCCTGGCCGTGCTCAGCAGAGCGCACAGGCGTGTAACGCAGGGCCTTGTGTATTTTCAGACTCTGCAGTACTTACAACAGAATGCAAAAGAGAGAGCTGAGCTCGCGGCCAGTGCTGCAGGCAGCAGCACCGGCGGCTTCAGTGCCCCCCCAACGGCCTCCAAAATCTCCATGCAGGAGCTGGAGGAGCTGAGGAAGCAGCTTGGCAGCGTGGCCACGGGCTCCACGCTGCAGCAGGTACTGCGCCCCGCCGTCCGCAGGCCCCACACCCCACGCCTGCGGGAGCAGGTGCGGCGGCGGGATGTGTGCGTGCTAGAGAAGTACGTGAACGTGGAGGGGCTGAGGCTCACTCCCGATGGGGACCTAGCTGTGTAGGGATGGCAGTTCTGATGCACGTCACAAACACAGGGCCCTGCGTCACACAGGCCGGATGCCTATTCTGGGCCCGCGTGTTGGAGGCACTCGTGCGGGTCTTACACTATAAACTGTGATTCTTTGTTTTCCTCTATTAGTTTTTCAGTTTGTTTCTTAAGATTATAGATAATTTCATCTACATCATGTTCTACCTCCTATACTTACTGTTTTTCTTGCCCTTTTTTTTTTTTTTTTTTTTTTAAATATTTTTATTTCTCAGAGAGAGAGACAGCGTGAACAGGGGAGGGTCAGAGAGAGAGGGAGATGCAGACTCTGGAATAGGCTCTAGGCTCTGAGCTGGCAGTTAGCACAGAGCCCGACGTGGGGCTCGAACCCACGAACCGCGAGATCATGACCTAAGCGAAAGTCGGACGCTTAACCGACTAAGCCACCCAGGCGCCCCTGTTTTTCTTGCTCTTGATTTTGTGTCCCACACTGGTCACTTGATGGGCGTCTGTCTTCTCAAGCTGTTACCTCTGTGTCCCTCAAGCCCTGTCAGAACTGCATCCCCTCGAGGGTCTGATCAGAGCACGTGCCTGCGTTCCCCTCCTGTCCCAGCTCCTCACATCGTAACGGGCAGGGAGACGGTCATTTCATCCCTTCCCATGTGCTCAGTGGTTGACCTCTCCAGTGCCGCGTGCGTTAGCGTTAAGTGTTCGTACTAAAAGTGTATCTTTTTTTTGTTTTTGAAAATACCCTCACCAGTCCCTGGAACTGACAAGAAAGTTGCTTCGAGATAAGCAGAACAAAAAAAATTCAGGCCAGCGCCTCCCCGTCTTTCCGCCGTGGGTATACGAGAGACCCGCCCTGCTTGGGGACTTCCTGCCTGGCTCCGGCGTCAGCACAGACACAGCTGTGCCTATAGGTAAGTGACTCTGTTTCTCACGTCCGGCGCGTGTGAGCAGCGTGGGGCACCGCCCTCCCTGTGCTGCCCTACCCCCAACCTCATCTTCCAGGTAGGTCCCAGGGTTTGGCCTGGGTCTTCCCCGCTGGTCTCCCTCTCCACAGTGACTACCCATTGTGATCCCAGGTCTCTATCCCTAGCATGTCTCCCTGAGTTTTGGCTCATGGGGCCAACTGCCTTCTGTGTGTGTCTACAGCGGGGCTCCTGACCTTCCGTCTGATGTCCCCACGCCTCTTGTGGTGACTGGCACCACTGCTGGGTCCTGGAGCTGGGGGTGGCCCCTGTGTCCGCTGCCTTCCTACTGCTCCAGCCTGGTCCCGGGCCCCACCTCCATCCGCCCTTCTTGTTCAGACACTGTCCTGCTCTCACTGGCTTGGGGTTCTATTTCCCCAGAGTTTTCTGTGCTAAAGGAATGTTCTGGATCTGCTGTCTAGTATGGTGCTATCAGCTGAATGGAGCTCATGGGCATTGAAATCCAGCTGGTGTGGCTGGGAATGGGTGTTTTGCTTTCTTTACTTGGCCCAGGTGGCTGGTGGCACGGAGCCTCGTGTCCTGCCCCTCCTCCGTATGGCACTCTCCACAGTCCCAGAGCTCGCAGCTTTGAGTGGCAGAGCTGTGCCCCCATGTATCCTCTGCGGTGACTCCCCACACCCTGGCGAGCCACAGAGACCCTGCCGGATCGGTCTCCTGGCCGCGGCTCGTGGTGCAGTGTCCCTCACCTTGGTGTGTCCCGTGTCCCTTCAGGGTGGTCCCTTCCTGTCTCAGCCTGCCTCTCGCCAGCACAGCTTACAGAGCTTTCTTCCACAAGTGGGCACGGCGCTGGAGGGGCAGGGTGGCGTCTGCCCCGAGGCTGAGGTCCCCCGCCCAGGACCGACTGACCTGGCACTGCACCCCGAACCCCCACTGAGAGTGTGCACTGGGGGTCTAAGCAGGATGACGCTCAGATTTCAAGTGAGCAGAGGCCAAGGCTGGTGATGGCTCCGGGAAGGCAGCCCTGCTCCAGAGGAACAGGAGCTGCGGGTGCTCTTGTCCTGACGGGGCCGTGGAAAGGAACCGAGCTTAGAGTGCGCCTCCGCGTGCCAGGTGACCTGTGCTGCAGACGGTGGCTGCCGTGCTCAGAGCCTGTGTCCTGCGTGTGTGACTCCAGCAGTGCCGTCGTGACCAGCAGGGTGTGGCGCAGCACCGCCTGAGCTGCCAGGCCCCGGTTTGGGTGCTGTGGGGCCAGCTGTGTGAGGCTGGGGTGAGGCGCAACTTCGTGGAGACCTTCCTGCTGCTCTTGGCTCTGGCTGCCCGTGCGCGGCGGCCTGTCCCGGCAGGCGGGGCAGAGGGGGAGGGACAGCGAGGGTCGTCTCGGCCTGTGAACTGAGGGAGGCAGGGCCTGCTTGGCTCAGGAGGCATTGGTGGGCGGACCTGGTGATGGCACGTGACTGTCCTTCAGCCCCTGGGGTGGTTGTAAGGGGACAGCCTCATACTGCGCATGCCTGGTTTCAAAGTCTTTGAAGGAAACCTTTCCACCCCACAACAGCCCAGACTCACTGGCTGTGCGCAGAGCTGTAAGAGCAGCGTACGGCAGAAGTGCTTCTTAAATTCCTGACTGCGTCAGGCGTTTATCTGAGTGAGAGGTTTTCTCCGCCTGGCGCTTTAAGGCTGTGGTGCGCTGCTCTGGGCTCCGCCAGTGCCGGCCGGTGCTTTCGGAGTCCCAGCCTTCCGTGCCCTGCTGGGACCAGTCAGATCCCAATCTGCCTGGCTCTCGTGCCCGTGAGTGCTGGAGGGTGTAGTGGGGCCGAGGGGGGATGGAGGGTGCTGAGGAGATTCCATAAGGAGCAGGGGACCCTGGACACGAGGCCACAGCCCAGCGGTGTCCGCGCCCACAGGCACGCTGCCCCTGGCCGCGCAGGAGTCCGCCGTGGTGGAGGACCTGCTGTACGTGCTGGTGGGGGTGGACGGCAGGTACCTCACCGCCCAGCCCCTCACTGGAAGACAGAGCCGCACCTTCCTCGTGGACCCCAACCTCGACCTGTCCATCAGGGAGCTGGTGAACAGGATCCTCCCGGTGGCGGCCAGTTACTCCACGGTGACCAGGTGGGCACCAGATGGGACCCGAGACTGGGCACCAGCCTTCCCAGATGCTCCTGGCCCCTGCAGCTCGGACTTCGTGCCCAGAGAAAGATTTGAGCCCTGTTTTAAAGAGCTTGCTTCTCTTGTTGGGACCAGGTCTCACTCCCAGCGCAGATTTTCAGGGCCTGTGGGGACAAGTGCAGGGGTCGTGTCTGCGGGTTCCCTTCAGGGCTAAGAGCCTGAGTGGGGAGGGGACCCAGAGCTTCTGACGTGTGACCCGAAAACTCAGCCTCATCTGCTCATGGTCCCTGGTGCCCCTTTCCCTCCTAGGTTCATTGAAGAGAAGTCTTCCTTTGAATATGGGCAGGTGAACCACGCCCTGGCAGCCGCCATGAGGGCGCTGGTGAAGGAGTACCTGATCCTGGTCACCCAGCTGGAGCAGCTGCAGAGGCAGGGCCTCCTGTCCCTGCAGAAGCTCTGGTTCTACATCCAGCCAGCCATGCGCACCCTGGACGTCCTGGCCTCCCTGGGTGCGTGCCTGCCCTCCTGTCGGAGCACCGGCTGGGCCACATGTTGTGCAGCCAGAGCCCGCCGGGCTTCGTGTGTTGGTCTGTGTGTGGCAGGAAGACTCTGGAAGCTCTTCCTGATAGACTTCAGTTAGTGATCACAACTTGGTGGTTGAGTGTGTCCCGCAAGAGCAGCACCCGTCCCCAGGAGACCAGAGATGAACTGAGGCGCTTGTCTGTCATGACATGGCCACGAGCGCCATGGGCACCCCCTTCTCAGCACTGAGCACCACCTCCTCCTCTTTGCAGCCACTTCGGTGGATAAAGGCGAGTGTGTTGGAGGGTCAACCCTGAGTCTTCTCCATGACCGGAGCTTCAACTACACGGGCGACAGCCAGGCCCAGGAGCTGTGTCTGTACCTCACCAAGGCTGCCAGCGTGCCCTACTTTGAGATTCTGGAGAAATGGATCTATAGAGGGATAATCAATGACCCGTACAGGTAGGGCTCTCGGAGCCTGAGGAGAACGCTGCTGAGATGCGGGAGGGGGCCAGATGCCACACGGGCCCTGTGAGGCTTCACCAAGTCGCATGAAGGGGGCCTGGCCTGAGCTTCCTTCGCGTTGCTGAGACTTGTGCATTCCGTCTCTGCATCACGTGTTTAGACGAATAAACAGAGTTAGGGCTACTCAGAGGAGTCTCGTGTTAAGGTATATTTCTTAAAATACATGAAAAATAAGTCTGTGGCTGGAAGTTGTGTTTCTCTGCTAATGATGCACGTAATAGTCCAAGGGGAGGGCCTTACAAGGAACATGATTTTAAAATTGTGCCTTGCACGGGGAGCCTGGGGGACTCTGTGCATTTGTTGAGCATGCAACTTGGTTTTTGGTTCAGGTCATGATCTCAGGGTTTTTGAGTTCGAGCCCTGCGTTGGGCTGATGGCACAGAGCCTGCCTGAGATTCTCTCTCATTCTGTCTCTATTCTTCCCCCACTCGCACTCTCCCTCTCTCTCTGTCTCTCAAATAAAATAAAGTTTTAAGTAAACTGTAAAAAACAAGTTTTAAAATCCTGCCTCAAGAGAGCGGTATCTGAAGCAGCCGTGCCAGGTTTGCGCCCCTGCTATTGGGGTTGCATGTTGCCCGTGTTCACAATGGAGGGAAGTGCTGAGTTCCCCTGGGACGGGGTGAAGGTAGAGGTCTACCTGCAGCCCTGCAGCCCCGGGTCTTCTCCGAGCCCCAGGTTGAAACAGCTGCCCCCAGGATGCTGGTGGGTTCACTGTCGCTCACGGCCGGGTACCGGCTGGGGGGCGGCCTGTGGTCAGCTGGTCCCCTGAGGGCTCTTGCTGGGCCTACAGTGAGTTCATGGTCGAAGAGCATGAGCTGCGCAAGGAGAAGATCCAGGAGGACTACAATGACAAGTACTGGGACCAGCGGTACACCGTGGTGCAGCGCCAGATCCCCTCCTTCCTGCAGAAGATGGCGGGCAAGGTCCTCAGCACCGGTGAGCCCCCCGTTCGGGCACCGCGTGGTGCCTTCCCTGCCTGGCGACTGTCCTGTCTGACGTCTGTGGCTCGGGATGCTGTCACACTGTGCCCTGACCCTGAGGGGTTGTCTCCCAGATGCCTTTTCCTCACTGCTTCATTTCTAGAACTCTGTTACCATTGACAGGAAAATTGCTTCCCTGCCCCCAGCTGACCCCAGCCGCAGGGGTTTTCCACACCAGCATCCTGCTCCCCTGTTCTCTGACACCAGCTGGGCGCCCTGTAAACTAACTGAGCCCTCAGACTGCCCGGGGTTGGCACGGGCTCCTTGGTTTGAGGCTCAGTCCCTCAGGGCGGCCCCCACGTCAACAAGTACAACAAATATTGTGTCCCTGGGCTACCAGCACTCCGTTGGTGATTTATTCAGTCTCTAGCTGTTCTCTATCCTGACCTCGGGGTGGTGATGACGGGATTGGGTCCCTGGCCCCCAGCCCCCAACCTGAAGCTGTTGAGGGGAGCTGCCAGGAGTCCCTCGCTGGCATGAACTCAGGTGTGGTCAGAAGGGGCTGCATGAGTAACAAGATCCCAAAGATTTTAGGAGCTTAGCGCCAGCAACCAGGGACAGAGACCGAAGACCTGTTTCTCCCTGGCTCGGTCTCACACCATGACAGGAAAACAGCCAAGGACGCAGGCCTCACTAGGCCAGCCATGCTCCCGTCCCCATTGCACAGGCTGACGTGCCTGACACACTGCTGGCCTGGACTCGGCACTTTCGTTCACGAGCTGTGCTGTCTAGGACATGGTTGGAAGAGGGTCTAGAGTCTCATTCTCTGAAATCTTTTTGAAATTATTTCTGGGTTCTTTGTTTGGAAGATCTGGATAAAAGAGAGTCCAGCCCGTGCTAGCACTTAGCACTTCTGTGCTCCGTGGGCTCTGTCTTGTGTAGAGGGTTCTAGACTGTCCTCAACTTCTGTCGTTTCCAGCCCTCTAGCTGCTGTTTGGGTTACCATATCGGAGGTTCAGGCCTGTGGTTTGTCGAACTTAGAGTGAAATTTTTAATATTTTTCTCCCTGTCTTTTCAGGAAAATACCTGAATGTAGTTAGAGAGTGTGGCCATGATGTCACCTGCCCAGTGGCCAAGGAGATCATCTACACTCTGAAGGAGCGGGCGTACGTTGAGCAAATCGAGAAGGCTTTCAACTATGCCAGCAAGGTGCTGCTGGCCTTCCTGATGGAGGAGAAGGAGCTCGTGGCGCACCTGAGGTGTGCTGTCTGCCCTTGGCCTCCTGGCTCAGCATGCGCAGCCCCGGGGGGCCTGACCAAGGCCACAGACTTCTTTCAGTGGCTCTATCCTATCTATGTAAAAACTGGCACGCTGCCAGGTTGTCCTGCCTAAGAACCCTAACGCATTTATGACGCTGCCACTGCGGTCCTGCTCCCCAAGGCCCAGTAGGGCAGTGTCTGCCTGTGTCACCTTGTCTGCTGCGACCTAGCTTCCCAGTCTTCCCCCAGCCGCAGGCCCCCAGGCCCTTCTAGGCAGCGTAGCTGGGCGCAGTCCCTCACCCCGCCGAAGAGCTGTTCATTTCTATTTGTTCGAAGCTGACCACTGGCCTCCCCTTTCTAATGTATTTCCTGGTGTGGGGCGCTGCCAGGCGATGTGCTCCACATGTCCTTCCCGGGCTGCGTGGTCCCTCCTCCTGCACACACACCCCCCCCGTCATCCAAACCGCCTGTTCTGGTGGGAGCACACAGGTCTTCCTTAACAGACGCCTGCCGGTTCCTCTGAGTCCAGGCCACTGCACGTCCGCCAGTCTCACTGGCGACCTGTGTCTTCCCGTGCTGCAGGTCCATCAAGCGCTACTTCCTAATGGATCAGGGGGACTTCTTTGTGCACTTCATGGACCTTACCGAGGAGGAGCTGAAGAAGCCGGTGGACGACATCACACCCACCCGTCTGGAGGCGCTGCTGGAGCTGGCCCTGCGCATGAGCACGGCGAACACGGACCCCTTCAAGGATGATCTCAAGGTGGGCTGGGGGTGGGAGCACCCTTTGGACCGCCCCCCGTGTCCCGAGAGCTGGAGCAGCTGTCTGAGAAAGACATTTGAAGTAAAACATGGGAAAAACCAACTCTTGACAGTGATACCCACGGTCCTCCCTTGCACGGCCTGGGTGTGAGCGTGTGGGTCTGTTTACACGCATATTTTTTATTGTAAATGCAGTACAGTGATGTGAATGGATTTTCTTTCTGATTTTCTTGACGTTTCCTGTACTCTAGTCTTGTTATAAGAACACACCATGTGTTGCATACAACATACAAAGCGTGTGTCCATCAGCTGTCACAGTAAGGCTTCGCTTGGCAGCAGGCTGCCCGTAGTCAAGCGTAGAAGTCAGAGGGTCCACGTGGATTTTCAGCTGAATGGCAGGTTGGCGCCCCGCCCCTGTCGTTGTTCAGGGGTCAGCTGTCCTATGTCTTCAGATACATGGACCTTCTCTTTCAGCCTGGGCCTGGTACCTGTGGTAAAATTGTAAATCTGGAGGGATTCAGGCCTTTCTGACTTGCTTCCTAGTTTTTCATTTATGTCATCAGTTATATTTTAAATGCTTTCTCTGTATATTTGTCTTTCTACTTTGGTGGAAAGTAGTGCAGTTTTTGAGTTAGGGTCTCTTGGTGGGCCCTTATTTTGTGAGCCGGACTCTGAGATGGAGGGCCCTGCGCAGGGACTTGCTTCTCCAGCCTGTGCCGCAGCTGGGTTGGGGCCACAGCAGGGGTGACGCCGCCCTCTTGGTCTTTCCCAAGATCGATCTGATGCCTCATGACCTCATCACCCAGCTCCTGAGGGTTCTGGCCATCGAGACCAAGCAGGAGAAGGCAATGGTCCATGCCGACCCCACGGAGCTCACGCTGAGTGGCCTCGAGGCCTTCTCTTTTGACTACGTCGTCAAGTGGCCCCTGTCGCTGATAATCAATAGGTGAGCATTGATCCTTCTTGATCCTTCCGGCGGTAGCTTCTGTAGACCTTCTTCAGGATTGCCAGGAGGGAGGGTCTGGGTCTGCTCAGCACCTGCCTTGCTCTGCTGAGCGTCCAAGGCACCTCCCCACCCATTTGTCCAGGGTGGGCTGCCTGGCGCCTGGTGGCCGGGGCACAGAACTGCTTCAGTGCCGCCGAAGCCCAGGCCGCCATCTGCTGTGAGCCTCATGAGGTCCAGTGCCGGCAGCGCCCCCTCACCCCGCCTCGGGTGTCTGGCAGAACCCTAGTCACCTCTCCCCACCCCCTCCCTGCAGGAAGGCCCTGACCCGCTACCAGATGCTCTTCAGGCACATGTTCTACTGCAAGCACGTGGAGCGGCAGCTCTGCAGCGTCTGGATCAGCAACAAGGCCGCCAAGCAGTGCTCACTGCACTCCGCCAAGTGGTGCGTTTCGTCCCCACATGCGTGCTCTCCTCGAGCCAGGGTGCCTTCCCACTTCACAAAAAGGCAATTTGCCTCACACCTTTGTAGCTTATAGCTCCATGATCCATTCTGCATTGCGGTGCAGGGCCATTGCCGACCGCAGTAGCCACTGGCTCTGTCCCTCAGCCATCTGTACAGACTTGTGGGGCTTGGGTCCGTCAGCGTGAGCCCTTTGGGTATGTGCTCTCTCCTGCTGGCGCACACGCAGCCGCACGGTGTCGGCTAACCGCTCCCTGTTGGCCAGAGGTGCCCCGCACGCTGACCCGTGACACCCTGCGGTGTTCTTGCCTGCGTGTGAGCCCCCGTTGAGGAGCATGCACTGGAGGCGGGTGGCCCCCAGACACTGCATACGCACTGGCTCTTTGTCATCTGCGCTGAAACCGTTTGCTCGCTCAGGTTTGCCGGTGCCTTCACTCTGCGGCAGCGGATGCTTAACTTCGTCCAGAACATTCAGTACTACATGATGTTTGAAGTTATGGAGCCAACCTGGCACATCCTCGAGAAGAACCTGAAATCTGTGAGTTGTTGCTGAGCAAATCAGAACGCTGGAAAGGCTCTAGTAGGTTCTTAAGAAGGGACCGCAGTGGGTCAGGTGTCGGGGGATGAGAGCGGCGCTTGCCCCAGGCTGATGGGGAGGAGGCAAAGCCTACACACGCACACGAGTTTTCCTCACGAGCGTGTGAGGGTGTGCGTGTGTGGGAGCATGTGTGTTGGGGGGCACCTGACCCTGAGGTGATGCAGAGAGTTGTGGGGCTGGGGCGGCTCCTCACCCCATCCCCAGCACGTTCTGGGACCTGTCAGGATGTCCCAGAAGCAAAAAGGGGCAACAGCAGTATTTCCTTCCAGCTTTCTGTGTTTAAGAACCAAAATCTTGGACTTTTGAGGGCACATTTAGTGTTTTCTTGTGCCGGTATTTTGAAATTTTCCCTCAAAGGCCACAGGGTCATTTGAAAAAAGGGAACAGTCCAGAAGTGTATAAAGCTGCGTCTGAAGCCAGGCCCGTGAAGGGTCCGTCTCCTCGTGAGGCCCTGTCTCCTCACAGGCGTCTAACATCGATGATGTGCTGGGCCACCACACAAGCTTCCTGGACAACTGTCTGAAGGATTGCATGCTGACCAACCCCGAGCTGCTCAAGGTCTTCTCCAGACTCATGTCCGTGTGCGTCATGTTCACCAACTGCATGCAGGTGCGGCGCCGCGCAGCCCGTTCGCCTCTTGCCATCTGTCTGCAGGAGTGCGGCTCTGAGCCCCTTCTGCCGGTGTGGGCCTCTATTCCCGGCATTTTTCTGGGCACTTGCTGTTCTTTTTGTCCAACTTGAGTTATTTGATTCAGTTACAAGCAGTTGCCCCAAAACACTGGCACAGAATGCAGTTGTCGGGCGGCAGAGGAGGCGAGCGAGAGTTCACTGGGGCTCCAGGGCCTAGGGGGTCTGGGTCGGAGGGGCAGTGGAGGGCACACAGGGTGGTGCCCAGGTCTCGTGAGGCCGCACGGGGCTAGAGCTGGGGAGAAGCTTTCTTCAGGCGGTCTGTGGGCCAGCCCTCTGGCAGGCACCCGTAAGGTCCTGTGGGCACAGCTCCAGCGCTCACACTGCTGTCCCCGAGCGTGCGGACACTGCCTGGCCGTGCGGAGGCGCACACCGCACTTGTGCTGGGGCGGTTGGCACCAACAGGAGCGTTTCTTTCTGACCCCAAGAGATTTACGCAGAGCATGAAGTTGGACGGTGAGCTGGGCCGCCTGATGTTGGAGCACGGCACGATGCTGGGGCCGCCCACGGAGGCCGAGCGGGCCGAAGAGCGCACCCGCAAGGAGCTCGCCAGGAAGGTGCGCTTCGCCCAGCTCTGCTGGGCCCGCAGCTCAGCCAGCACTCCCGCTGCTGCCCGTCACTCTTCCTTTCGGTTAAAAAAGTTTACCATAAACTATATTTTAAATATGAGCCCCAGAGATTCTCCTCCCCCGACTTGTCCCAACCTCAGCCCCACTGTGCTGGAGGGCAAGGCCACAGTTCGCCCGAGCAGGTGTGGGCGCCCCTTGGAGGGCCTGGCATCCAGCAGGCATGGGGCCGCGGGCCCTGCTGTCCTTACGGTCAGAGCCTGGCCTTAACTAGAGGGGCCAGGTGTCCTCGCCTCCTTGGAGGGGACGTTGGGGGTTTAGGGCCTGCAGCACCGCCCAGGCCCGTGCTCCTGGGCCCCTGGTTCCGTTCCCTCCACTGAGAGGGAGCCAGGAGAGAATGCTGCATTAGCTTGAAAACCTGAGCCGCGTAAAGAACACTGGAGGTGGGTGGGTGAGCACAGCAGGTGCTGGCAGCCCAGACCGTGTCTCCATCCTGCGCTCTCAGGAGGCTTCGCGTTGCCCTAACTCCTTCCCCTTTTATCACATGAAAATGTACCCGGATCCTTTCTTCTATTAGAAAAAGAAGGGGGAGGGAAGCTGAGCTGGTAGAGAGCAGTGCCCAGGCCGGGCTGGGGCACTCATGGTGCCCGACCGTGTCTTCCAGTACCTGGCCGAGCATGTGGACGCCCCTCAGCTGGCCTCCAGCTTCGAGGCCACCATCAACAAGTTTGATAAGAATTTCTCAGCACATCTGCTTGACCTTCTGGCCCGACTGAGCCTCTACAGCACCAGCGACTGTGAGCACAGCATGGCCAGTGTCATCTCCAGGTGGGTGCGGGCGGTGTCCTCCGTCCCCACCTGTTGGGAGTCCCAGGTTTCCCTCACCTGCTTCCCCACCGCCGTCGCCCCACAGCCTTGGGCCACCTCAGGGAAGGTGTGACAGCCAGGGTCCACTCGGGCGTGAGGCCTTCTGTCCTCAGGCTGCTGGTGGTAACTCGTCACCCCCTGAAGTCACAGATGGGCAGGCATAGTGGTTTGTGTTCACCAGCGTGTGCCAGGCCACTCCATCAGTGCCCCCACAGCCCCAGGCCGTGCACAGCAGCGTCACCCCCCCCGCCCCCCCCAGTTTCAGATGGGCAGCCAGGGTGGCCAATGGAGGGAGGATGGGAACTGTGCTGGGAGCACACAGTGGGGGGCGTGGGGGCACTCACTAAGTCCTCCCCGTTTGAGCTTTTGGGGCTGCCTGTTCCTTGTCACTCTCCGAAGGGATAGCCAGTTGGTGGTTCTGGGGCTGGCAGGTTCCCACTGCCCGTGGATTCTGGACACGTGGCTCTTCCGAGAGGAGGCAGTGGCTCAGCTTATTTGCAGGAGATTGTGGGGGTGTCCTTGCCTTGGAAGGTGTCATACGTTGAGGATCGATGTCCTAAGTACAGGGCCTGGGACCCTTGGGCCCCGTGCCAGGCAGGGCTGGCCCCAGCGTCCAGGGGCTCAGAGGAGGTGCTCTGCTGGAGATGTTCCTGCTTACATCTCTTCATTCGAGGTTTTGGATTTCTCGCTTAAATCTCATTTGTGTTTAAATTCTGGTGTCAGTATTGCTTAAAGAAGTGAAGGCCGTTTGGAGCCTACTGCCCTCGTGTGGGTAGGGCCACCTGGTACAGGGCCCGCCGTTGGCTGTGGGGCAGGTGGGCTGTGCCGGGGAGGGTGCCTCTGCGCCCGGGGCATCTGTGCAGGAGTCTGGCCCCTCTCCTCCCGCAGACTCGACTTCAACGGCTTCTACACGGAACGCCTGGAGCGTCTGTCTGCGGAGAGGAGCCAGAAGGCAGCACCCCAAGTGCCCATCCCTCGGGGCCCCCCAGCATCTGCACCCCGGGTCGCCGTCACCGCCCAGTGAAGCCAGCAGGTGCTGCAGAAGAATGAGTTCAGAAGCTGTTACGTGACTGTTGCTGAACCTTGTGTGTTGTGTGCATCATTACCATTTTAATAGAAGATCTGAGGGGCGCCTATGCCAAGCTGCTCTCATTCTCAGGGCGCTAGGTTCCCCTTTACAGCAGCCACCCCCACTGGGCTGGACGCCTCTATAGGTGTGTTTATGTGAGCTTTCTTCTATCGAACAGGGTGACTTTTTAAAACTGTTTTCATTCTCAAATAAAGGCAACGTGAGGGTCATTTGCGTGGCTCAGCCAATTAAGCATCTGACTTTGGCTCAGGTTATGATCTCACCATTGGTGAGTTTGAGTCCCACATTAGGTGAGACAGGCCCTGCTCCGGGTGAAGACATGCCCCACTCCGGGTGAGCTTGGCCCCGCTCTGGGTGAGAAAGGGTCTTTTTCTCTCTCCCTTCCTCTCTCTCTCTCTACTCCTCCTGGGATTCTCTTTTTCTTTGTCTTCCTCTGCTCTGCCTCTCACTCACTTGGGCTCTTTCTCTTTCCAAAAAAAAAAAAAGGCGTGAAAACATGTGGCATTTGTGCAGCTTCCAGATGATTAATTACCAAGATCTCACAGGGGACGAGAGCCAAGCCTGGCGTCCAGGTGGGCATCCCCGGTCTCCCAGAAATCAGCTAGGCTGGGCTCTGGCACCAGGGGGCAGCACGGTTGGTGTCCCGCCACAGGGTGGGGCTGGAGGGTGGGGGGTCCTGAGGAGCACTGAGCTGCAGGGCCGGTGCGGCCCTGGTGGCACAGCTGTGACCGCACCACACCGCCCCACACTCAGCCATGCTGCCCACCGCGACATGTCCTGTGTCGCCGTCCAGACTCCGCTCTGAATGCCTGCTGCAGGAGGCTCTTGGCGGGCAGGTGGAGGGCACCGGAAGCAGGCTCCAGGAGGCAGTGCAGGGGGCACTCGGCCCAGCCGCTGCCGCGCAGAACAGGCAGCGTGGCGCCGGGGGGTTGCCTCGCAAGCCGCCGACGGCTTTCCTGTCCAGGCTGCGGCGTGCGCGGGACAAACACGCTTACTTGCCGCCCGCGTTGTCAGAGCGCACTACCGTGCAAACCTCGCTCCGAGCCGGGGGCCCCCGGCCTTGGGCTTGCCGCCCTCCTGCCCTGCCCTGGGACCTGGAAGCCTGGTGTCCCCATCCTGGGCCTGGGCAGCAGGCCTGCCCACTGCAGCCCAGGGTTGCGGGCGGTGAGGGTGGGGGTGCTGCGTCCGAGGGGCAGGGCCCCGCTGGTCCTGCTGCGCACGGTGGTCTCGTCCGCTGGCCGTGCCAGGTGTGCGTCTGCAGCCGCTCTGGGTTTTGCCTGTACAGGGGCTGTCGCCCTTTAGTGTTTGTTCCCAAATAATTGTGACCTCCAGCTAGGGAAGAGAAGCGAGCTCGCTGGGAAGGGGCGGCTCACGAGCCAGCGGTGTGGGGGGCCCGGGCCCCACTGCCTCCTCTGCCTGAGCCCCTGCTGGTCCCTCTTCACCTTTGCTTCGGGGGAGCTACTGGGCTGTGAAATTTTGGCCTCTGGTCTGGGACTGCCTGTGGGGACCACAGCCTCACCAAGGTTTGGACTCACACTGATGTCCATCATCCCAGGAAGTGTGTCCAGAGCGAGGCTCCAGGGCCACTGAGCTAAGGGCGAACCCACGTGGATTAGCGGCAGGCGCCAGGAGCTCCCCAACCCCCTCCGTGCCAGGACAGCCTGGGGGCCGACAGGGCGGACCGAGGTACTGGGTGCTGTGCTGGGTGCTGTGCGGGAGCTCTATGTTCCCCAGGAAGTCTGAGGGCACAGCCGTACCTGAGCACCCCCAGACCGCAGAGAGAGCCTCGCCCAAGCCGCCGCCCCCCGCCCTCCCCGCCCCCCCGCTGCAGGCCGAGCCTGGGCTTCCTCACCGGCGCAGGGGAGCCTGCTGACTAGCAAGGAAGGGCCCGGGTCGGTCTGTTCGCTGCCCGTCCGTTAGCTGGTCCACATTTGTGAAGTTTTCTCGTGGGCACCAGGGGCCGATCAGGATCCCCCTGGAGCCCAGGGATAGATGCCGCCCGGATGGGGGCGGGGGACTCCCTCCGCCCCCCCTCCGGTCCCCCCCGCCCCGCGGTTGTCCAAGCCCCGCCCCTCCAGCCGTCAGAGGCGCCTATAGGCTGCGGGCCGGGGGCCGGTCTCCGGGGCGGGGCGCTTCAGAAGGTTCCTCGGAGCCTGGATCGCCGAGACCAGACCGAGTTCCGAGCGCGGAGCTGCCCCCGGCGCGTGCTGTGTTCCGGACTCTGGACCCCGGACCCCGGACCCCGGACCCCGGACCCCGTGCACGCTCCCTAGTCCTGCCCCGGGCGCCCGTGTGCGTCCCCCGTGCGCGCCCAGGCCATGCGCGGCCTCGGGCTCCCGCTGTTCGCTCTGTGGCTGCGAGGTGAGTGCCTGGGCGAGGGGCTGCCTGCCGCCCTGGGTCCGCCCCCCGGCCTTCTCCACCCCGCCGAGCTCTGGAACAGTCTCAGCAGTTGGGCGCTTGGAAAGGAGCCCTCGGCGCGGAGCCCTCCGGTGACAGACGGAAACTTCAAAAGGGAACTGGGGAGAGACTGGGGCGTCTCCCCGGCACTTGTCCCTCGGGGATTCGGGGCAAGGTGGAGAACCTCATTGTTCCCTGTCCACCCCGGGCCCTTGAGGCGACTACCCACTCCCACCTGGGCCCTCCAGCCCGGCAGAGAAGGGAGGACCGGGGGGCAATGGCCCGAGGCTGGGGTACAGGCGGTAGGCCACCCACCCGGCGACCCACCTCTGGCATGGGGAAAACCCAAGTACTCTGCTGGCCCCAGCGCTCACCGCTGCGCCTGGAGCTCTCTGGGCTGGGGTCCGGTGGTGTCCCAGCCCCAAGCTGGAGGGGATCACTTCTCTGCCAGGCAGGGCCTCTTTCTCCAGGAGGTTTGCAAGATAATGGTTTTGGAGACACTTGCATTAACACTTTGAGGGAGACACAGAAAAGGGTCTCTTGGTTCTCCAATTCTGGGTCTCACCCCCACGCCCAGGGTTGTTTGTTGCTGGGTCTCTAGGAGCTTCTAGATCTGGGCTGGGTGAAAGGCCTGCGGGGGAGGCCGGTGGGCTCCCCAGTTAGGCACGATTATGGGTTACGTTGGGATGGCAAGGAGGCCCCGTGTGCGCCTTTGGACCCGAGGGAGGGGAGGAGATGTGTAGGTCAGCCCTGTGCTCTGGTGGAGGAGCTGTCCAGGCAGCTTGGTGGGCCCCACCCAAGGTAGGGTCCTGTGGCCTCGGAACCTGACACCCTGGGCCTTGGCAGGAAAACTGGGTCTCCTCCGGGTGTCTGGTCCCTGTGCTGTCCGGGGACTCCCCCAGAGACGGAGGTACAGACCCTCCACAGGCCGGCTGACCCCCTTCTCTCCCACAGTGGCCTTGCCCAGTGCCCCCCTGCCCCACGTGGAGCAGTATGAGGTGGTGTGGCCCCAACGTCTGCCACCACCCCGTGCCCGCCGAGCCCTGCCCTCCCACTTGGTAAGCCTCAGCCAGGGGAGCTGGCCCGGGGGGTCCCTCCTGCAGTTCCCAGTGTGCCCAGCCCGTTGTGAAGAGCAGCCTGCGGGCCGAGGGCCAGGCGGGCTTCTGAGGGGCTCACAGCCCACAGGGGCCGCCTGCACTTCCTCCACCCCCAGGCCTCACCTTCCTACATCCTGCCTCACCCTGCCCTCTGTGGGGCGGAGTGCCTTTCAGGAACCTGCAGGCCCCGGCCACACCCCAGTTTCACTTGAGGGCTGGATCAGTCAGATCCCTCCTAGGCTAGAGGGGAAGGCTCACTAGGGCCCTGTTGCCTGGGCGTTTATGGTGACACACCTTTGCGAGGCATCTGGGGCTGGCCTGGGATTCCCCAGGGCTGCCTGGGGGCATTCCTAAAGTTCCCCTGAGTGTGCTGTGTGGTTTTGGTGGAGGTGTGCATGCCTGTGAGTGTGGAACAGCCCTCTCCTGACCTCAGTATCCGGGAAAGGCCGGGCCCTCATCCCACCCTGGGGGTGGCACACACTGTTGGTCGAGGTGAGGCCAGCAGAACGGGGTTGCCCTGGGGTGCCCCCTCACAGGCCCTGCCCCCACCTTCTCTGCTGCAGTGGTTCGAGGGGCAGCCTTTTGGGGCCACATCTGTCTCCCCTCCCCCTGCTTCCTGGGGAAGAGACCCCAGTTATTACCCTTGTGTGGACAGATGGGGAAACTGAGATTTAGAGCCCTGGCCTGCCTAACCCCAGCCTCGTAATACCAGCCTGACTCTGAATGACCCCGAGTCCTCCTCTGAGGGTCTTTCAGGTTTCAGGGCGCCCTGGCCTTGGGCTGCATCCCCACCCAGCCGAGCTCCGCCCCTCACTCTGGACCCCTCTCGTTCCCCTGCCTCAGGACCCGTACCCCGAGAGTGTGAGCTATGTCCTTGGGGCCCAAGGACACACCTTCACCCTGCACTTGCAGAAGAACAGGTGAGTGGAGGCCGGGCCTGCGGGGCCTCAGCACGCCCGCGCCGGTCCCCCCCGTGCCCCCAGCACCTGGTGGCTCTTTTCCAGGGAGCTAGTGGGCTCCGGCTACACGGAGACCTACAGCACGGCCAATGGCTCCCAGGTGGTGGAGCAGCCACGGAGGCAGGTACAGGTCCCTGGGCGGCGCTCCCCAAGGCCGGCGGTGGGCAGGGCGGGGACAGGGCTGTGGGTCACTCTCCCCCCCCGCAGGATCACTGCTTCTACCAGGGCCACGTGGAGGGGCATGAGCGCTCTGCCGCCAGCCTCAGCACCTGCGCCGGCCTCAGGTGGGCACCGCACCCCTGGGGAGGGAGGGTGTCGGCACGTCAGGGCCTCGGCCCTCCCACGCGCCCCAGAGAGGTAAACCGAGGCTGAGGAAAGCGGGGCTGCACATAGCAGCCTCTCTGCACCTATTAGAAGTTACCGGTCCCCTAAGCTACACGGCTCTCCTGGGGCTCCGGATGCTGTCCCCAGTGTACCACTTGCCAGGGGGCCTGTGTCCTTGGGCACCGGAAGGAGACTGCCTGTCCTTCAAGGGTTTGTCCTCCCCAGACAGGCATGGGGGGGTGTGCAAATTTGGAACCGACTGGCTTCCCTCTGCCCTCAGGGGCTTTTTCCAGGCTGGCTCAGCTGTCCACCTGATTGAGCCCCTGGATGGGGCCGGCGAGGAGGGGCGGCATGCGCTGTACCGGGCAGAGCACCTGCAGCAGAAGGCAGGGACCTGTGGGGTCAGCGATTCCAGCTTGGAGAAGGCCTTGGGGCCTCGCATCTCAGCAGCCTTCAGGCCCCGGGTGAGTGGGTGCCCCCACCAGCTTCATCACTGCCGGTCTGCTGGGACTGTGCATCCCCCAAACTCCAGTGAGGTCAGCTGAAGCTGAGTGAGAGTTCTGTCCCCCATCCCCACAGTCAGGGTGGCTAGGGGCCTCCAAGCAGTCCCCATGGCCAGCGGGCCTGGACCTGGCTCCACAGCAGTTGCAGAGATAGCTCTAGTCTGCACGGGAGCCTCCTGGGCCCCCCAGCAGTGAGCAGGGGGCTGGCTGCCAGCTCCAGGTCCCCGGGAGAGGGGCGGCGTGTGAAGACCGGGCCCAGGCCAGGAGGGCTGGGGCTGGGGCGGCTGACTAGCTCCTTGTGCTCCCAGAACCGGCCGCTGCCCCGGAACACCCGCTACGTGGAGCTGTACGTGGTCACGGACCGTGCAGAGGTAGTGTGGGGCGGGACGTGGGGCAGGGGCCGGCCGACGGGCTGCGTGCGCCTGACGGTCTACTGTCCTTCAGTTCCAGCTGTTGGGGAGCAGAGAGGCTGTGCGCAGCCGGGTGCTGGAGGTGGTGAACCACGTGGACAAGGTGGGGGCTGCTCCCTCCCAGCTCAGTAGAAACCCTGGGTGTCGAGATGGGAGGCGCAAGGGCAGCAGGGGAGACCCTCGAGGAGGTGAGCTGGGCTCTGTGTCCCTGAGCCTGACCGGGGGTTCCCCGCCCTCGAAGCTTTACCAGGAGCTCAACGTCCGTGTGGTCCTGGTGGGCCTGGAGATCTGGAACCAGGTGGACGGGATTCACGTGAGCTCCTACGCCAACACCACCCTGGAGAACTTCCTCATCTGGCGGACGCAGAGGCTGGCGGGGCGTCACCAGCATGACAACGCGCAGCTGATCACGTATGTGGGGCTGGAAGCAGAGAGCTGGGCCCTTGCAGGCCGGGAGGGCCGTGTGAGAATGCAGGGCACGCCGAAGGGAGGCGGCTCTCAGGGCACCCACGTCCACACACCCCTCTTGTTTCCAGCGGGGTCGACTTCGCCGGGACCACCGTGGGACTGGCTAAGGTGTCGTCCATGTGCTCCCAGGCCTCAGGGGCTGTGAACCAGGTGCGCAGGGATCTGGCCCAGGCTTGCTGGCCTCTGGGTGGGGAGCCTGGCTCAGAGCTGGAGCCAGAGTGCGTGAGGGGGAGCCCTTGGCACCTAGGTCCACGTGCTTGTCCCCGAGCTGTCCCCATGGGCTGGGACACCTGGATGGCCATCTCCCCCGGAGGACGGGTTGAAGCTTTAAGAAGCGTGGTTGGCAGGAGGGCGCACCCAGCTCTCAGCCTTACCTGGGGCAGTGTGGGTGAGGCGCGAAGTTGAGGGGTGGCGGGCCGCACCAGCCAGCACAGCCTCTCCCTGCAGGACCATAACCAGAACCCCATCGGTGTGGCGTCCACCATGGCCCACGAGATGGGCCACAACCTGGGCATGGACCACGACGACAACGTGCAGGGCTGCTACTGCCCCGTGCCGCGGGAGGGCGGTGGCTGTGTCATGGCGGCCAGCATCGGGTGAGGCCCAGGGAGGCCGGCAGAGTGGGGTTTCCCCGTGCCTCCCTCCCTCCCCCCTGACGGAGTCACCCCCCGCCCCCAGCATCAAGTTCCCCAGGATGTTCAGCCAGTGCAGCCGTGCCGACCTGGAGATGTTCGTGGAGAAACCCCGGACGCGCTGCCTGGACAACGCCCCGGACCCTGGCCGGCTGGTGGGCGACCCCGTGTGTGGGAACCAGTTTGTGGAGCACGGGGAGCAGTGTGACTGCGGCCCGCCCCAGGTACACAGGCGCCCGCTCCACCCCGCACGTGGCGGGGCGTCCGCGCCTGACCCACCAGGTGCCCCGCACACCACAGCCACACGTCAGAAGACTCCCGTTCCCTGACACCTGTCACCACTCGCAGGGGCTGCTGGGGAGGGGCTCCTGGGGCCCCCCTGGAGCCCGCTCTGACCTTCGCTGCACACACCCCAACCCCAACCCCGACCCTCACCCTAACCCTGCCCCCCAGGACTGTCGGAACCCCTGCTGCAATGCCACCACCTGCCAGCTGGCCCGCGGGGCCCAGTGTGCACAGGGTGCCTGCTGCCGGGAGTGCAGGGTGAGCACGACGCCCCTCCTGCCCCAGCCTGGCTGTGCCCCCAGGCCAGTGGGTGGGAAGGGCCCCCGAGCGCATGCCTGCCAGCGCGGCAGGTGTGGGTCCGTTTAGGGGCCTGTGTTCCCCAGGTGAACTCTGCTCTGCCGGGCAGGTGACGCCCGCCGGTGAGCTGTGCCGTCGCCCAAAGGATGCATGTGACCTTGAAGAGCACTGTGACGGCCAGCAGCCAGGGTGCCCAGAGGACGCCTTCCGAGAGAACGGCACACCCTGCCCGGGGGGCTACTGCTACAATGGAGTCTGCCCGACGCTGGCCCAGAGGTGCCAGGACCTGTGGGGGCCAGGTGAGGCGGGTGCCCGCGGGTCTGTGGGCGGCCCTGGGTCCCGAGCGGAAGGACTGACCCCCTGCCCCCACAGGCTCACGGGCCGCCATGGAAAGGTGCTACTCCTACAGCCTCTCGCCGGACTGCAAGGGTGGGATCCCCTTTGATTCCAGCCGGTGAGGGGTCGTGGCCTGACTGCCCTGGGTGCAGGACCATGGGGTGTCCCTGTAAGCAGGGCTGCCTGGGGACTGAGTCGGGGGCTCTCCAGGGGTCCACCTTGCCTTTCGGTGGGCTGCCCCTCAGTGGACCCCCCGCAGCCTGTCCAAGGACTCTGGGCCCCATTTCCCGCAGCTCCCCCGGTCCTCTCCCCCTCCCTCCTAAGGGGGGGTCAGCGGGCGCCAGGCAGGGGCCAGCAGAGCATGGCGTGTTCTGTGCACAGGGTCAACAGGTGTGGCGTCCTGTACTGTGAGGGGGGAGAGAGACCCCCAGAGCGGAGTTCATGCAGCCTCACCTCCTACCCGGCCACTTGCCAGGCGCTCGTCCTGGAGGAAGGTGCTGGCTACGAGCCAGTGCCCGAAGGCACCAAGTGTGACGTGGAGAGGGTGAGCGCCCGGAGCCCCCTAGTCCCGTCTGCTCTAGGGCACATCAGCTGGCTGCAGCTTTCAGGGGCTTCTGCAGGCTGTGACCCAGTCGTGAGCCTGGACGTGCCCCACACGGCCGTCAGGCTGCTGGACCCACAGGTCCTAAACTTGTGGCCCGAGGGCTGTGCACACGGACTCCTCTGTGTTCTCGGTAGACTCGGGAGCACAGGAAGGGTGCTGAAAGAGCCTGTCCTTTGTTCACGTGGTTTGAAGACCTTTCTGTTCTGCAAATCCACCCCCCGACAAGGCACCCACTGCACCCCTGGGTGGGTGGGGCCAGTCCTCTGGTCCTGGTGGGCTAGCCAGCCGGCCAGCATGTGCACCAAGCCTGGATGCGGGCACCGCAGCCCACCTCCCCCAAAGCTCACCAGGCAGCTGTGAGCCAGCTTCAGCCAGCGTTAGAAGTGGGGGTACAGAGGCTTCAGCAGCATCTAGAATGGCTGCCTGAGGAGATCCCTGCTGCTCCCAGATTTGCTGGAAAGGACACTGCCAGCCGCTGCAAGTTTACAGATCCAGAAACTGCTCTGCCCGGTGCAACGACCGTGGGGTATGTGAGCCCACGGGACACCCTGCCGCCTGCCCTTTGGGCTGAAGGGGACGAGTAGGCGGTGCTCAGGATGAGCCCAGGTGGACAGGGGGCAGGGCAGCACCTGCGAGACGGTGCCAGAAGCTAAGGGACTGAGCTGGCGGGGATCTGGGCGTCCCATGCGAGCACCGAGGCCCAGGGTAGCGTGCTGGGGGCCCGTGGGCTGCTCAGAGTTGAAATGATCCACTGTGAAATGTGGCGGCTGTGGTCAGTTCTCAGTGACCTGTGTGGTGATGCAGGGAACCAGAACTTGAAACAAGGGGCTGGAGCGCCCCCCTTGAGGCTCCTATCCCAGGGAGGCTTGGGAGTGGCCCCGAGGACAGCCCACGGGCAGCCGACCGCCCTGCGCCTCCCTCACCAGCGGGGCCGGGACGCAGGGCCCTCCTCTGTGGTCGGCGCGTTCCCGGGGCCCTTGGTGTGGCAGCTCGTGGGCGAGCCCCGTCTCCTCCACCGGCGGGGCCGCGGCAGAGCCCGCCCTAGGCCAGAGGCCTGGCCCTGACGCCCCTCACCTCCAGGTGTGCAACCACAAGGAGGAGTGCCAGTGCCTCCCGGGCTGGGCACCGCCTCACTGCACGGAGCCGCTGCCCTTCGTGCGCACAGGTAGGCTGGGCCACCCTGGGGCCTGCGCGCCTACACAGCCTGACGGGGTCCACACCACCTGCACGGGGCTGACAAGGACACCACGTGCCCCCAGGTCTCTCGGGGCATTGTTAGATCCGACCCGCACTTTCCGGCCCCCTGGGTCTGGGTCTGTGTGGCCACCTGGGTCCCAGGGAGGGCACAGGAGCAGGGACAGGGAGCGCTCGCCCCTTTGCCGGGTCCTTGGCCCTCTTCTGAGTGCAGCCGTCTAGGGGGCCCCACTGCTACCATGTCTTTCCTGCAGCAGCCACTGTGCGTGCAGCCAGCCACAGCACCAGCACGTCCAGGGCCTGGCCGGCCCTGACTCCCGTCACTGTGGGTCCGGGGCCAGCCATCGCCAAGCCCCCCAACTCCTCATCTGAGAGTCTGGAGCGCTGGTGTAACGTACTGGGTCTCCGTGCTAAGGGTCCTCAGACAGGCCCTGGGCTCTAGGGAGGGCCCTCCCAGCCCTCACTGTCCTCTTGACACCTGGCCCTGTGCGCCCCTCCAGGGTCCAGGAGCCTCCTGATGGCCGTGCTGATCCCTGTGGTGCTCCTGGGGGCTCTGGCCCTCCTGGCAGGTGCAGTCATCTACCGAAAGGCCCGGGGCCGCAAACTTTGGGGGTGAGCCTGCCCTGGGGTTGCGACACATGTGTCGTCATGTGCAGGGAGCCCTTCCCCTGCTTGCAGCTGGGAAACGCCCCACTGCAGTTTGAGGAAGAAGAGCAGCCCTTCCTGGAGACTGGGGCCTCTGCCTCTCACCGGGGGGGAGGGGGGAGTCAGGTGACGAGCTTTGGTGACAGGTGGATGGACTGCCCCTGTGTCCACCCCACACCCCCCAACCTCCCCAGCCCTTGCTGGTGCCAGAACACGTGGATGATGTGGGCTTGCAGAAGCCGGCCCGTACCGCCCAGGGTCCGAGCTGCCAGGGGACCTCACTCCATCTTGCTGGCTGAAGGACACGCCCAGGAGCCCCTGGGTCACTGGGTCAGACCCCGAGGCCAGGACACCCTGACCGGTCTTGCTTTCTCCCAGGACTGCAGCGCCCAAGACCGCCGTAGGGCTCTCGAACCCCCTGTTCCACGAGGGGCGCGGAGTGCCTGCCACGGGTGGGGCTGCGGCCCTCCACAACCACCACCACGGCCCGCTCACCAGGCCCACAGCCCCCAGGGCGGCCCCCAGGCAGCCGCCCCCTGCTGTAAGCACTGCATCCGCTGTCCCCGATGGGCTTTGGAGGCCACCCCAGCCCTCACAACAGGGCTTAGGGCTCACCTGCAGAGGCAGAGGCAGGCTTTAGGGCTGGCAGTCTGAGAACCCGCATGAGCCAGTGACAGAATTGGAGCTTGAACGTGAACCTGAGGCTCTTGGCCTCTGCACGGTCAGTCGGAAGGTGTTAAGGCCCAGATGCCCTCTGTTGCCACCCACCCCCTCCGACCCCCCCACAACAAGGTTGAGGGAAGGGAGCGTGGGAGTCACATCTGGGCTCAGGCCTTGCTAGACAGTGGGGTGAGGGAGAGCTCTCCAGGCACACACTTTATTCCTCTTTTGGGAAGGACGGGAAGCTTGTGTCCTGAGCTGGGGCCGCAGCTGGAGGCTGGCAGCCTCCCTGTGAGACCCAGGCTGCGTCTGTTCCCTGCAGCCTCCAGCCGCCATGTCTAGCCCACCCTTCACGGTTCCTGTGTATACCCGGCCGCCCCCAGCCCAGGTGAGCGGTAGTGGCCCTGAGCAGCCAGGCCATCTGGGGACTGGATTTGGTGGGCCCGGGACCTTAGGATGGCTAATGGCCCAGCCCAGAGGGACATGCACTAGACCCCTGGGGCCTGATTGCTGCCCCTCCTTCCCACCAGCTCAGACCTGCTCCGCCTGCCAAGCCCCATCCTGAACTGAAGCCCAAGCAGGTGAGAAGTCTCTGCCACTCAGGAGCCTCCTCCAGCTATTTGTGCCCCTCGCTGGCGGCAGGGCCTACATGGCCAGACCCGAAGTGTCTGCGGCTTGCTTGCTGTGAAGTCCTTGGTGTCCCTTTGGAGCTGACATCTGGAGATGCTTTGGGATACACAATCGATTACTTCCTCCACGGTGACCCCTGTGTCTGTGTCTGTCAGTGGGCCCTGCCAGCAAGCAACCTTCACTGTGGTGTTTGCTTAATGGAGATTCTTTCTCTTCATAGCTTTTTAAACTAATTTTAGACTTAGAGTAAAGCTGCAAAAATAGCCTTAGGAGGGGTTTTGACAGAAAGACAGGGGCAGGGAAGGCAGAAAGGTTTCTGGCCAAGGAGTGGTGATTGGGAACTGCACACCCAGCGTCTTCCCCGGGGCTGGGTGACCTGGGCTGAGCTCTGGAGGGCCTTCCCCTCCACCCCGCATCCCCAGGCCTGCCCCTGAACCGGATATGCAAACAAATGCAAATTTTAGTGGTTAATTTTTGGCCTTTGAACTTCCAAAGACTACATTCTGGCAATTTAAGAGCTTTTCTTGGGAAATGATGGGCTGGGCTAGGGTGGGGTGGGATGTTGAGGGAGAGGGGGAGGCGTTGACATAGGTCGGGGCCGATGGGCCCAGGAATGGGGTTCTGCCACATTTGGGCTTCAGTCTGCCGGTGGTGGCAGCCATGTGTTGGGGGCACTCTACAAAGTGCTCAGGAGCAGGGCAGACCTGGGGCGCTCTACGCCCAGCGGCCATCAGATGTCTCCTCCGTCTCCTGTGTCCTGCAGGTTGTCAAGCCGACCTTCCCACCCCCAGGGCCACCAGTCAAACCTGGGGCTGGAGGAGCCGATCCCGGGCCCCTGCAGGTGAGCCTCTCCCACCCAGGGCCCTGGGCAGAGCGGGGTGAGCGTCTTCCCCACCACACTGCCCTGACACTGTCCTGGCTGTAGGGCTAACATCCACTTTATACATCAGAGGACTTTTCCCTGACAGCCACTCCTACTGGCTGCGAATCTGCCTTTTCCAACTGTTCGTACCAGTAAGAAAGTCTAATGGCTACAAGGCGTCAGCTTTGTTGGGCTTGTGGCTTGTGGCCCGCACTGCTGTCACTGCACGGGAACCACTGCATGTTGCATGAACAGAGACCTGCATCTTAAATATAAGAGGAAGTAAGATTAATTTGTGCTCTTGGCGAAGCTGATGGATTTTTTTCTCCTCCCAGGGCGTCGTCTGTCCCAAGGCTGCTCTGAAGCCACCGGTGCAGAGAAGGTGACTCCTGGTGCCTGCAGCCCTGGCGCCAGTGGGGAGACACCTGTCCTTCATGTTGAAGGGACCCCGCCTGCCCCCCATGCTCTCCACCCCTGGGGGCTGCGTACGCTGTGAGAAGTGCTAACGGAGGAGACAGGGCCAGACCCCCTCTCCCCACGCCGCGCCCCCTGCCCGGATCCCCGCACCCCCGGCGCCCCACCCGCCACCCGGGCTCCCTGCCCTCCTCCCCCGGGGGCGCTTCCGCTGTGAGAAGTGCTAACAGGGCTCGGACCCTGAGAGGCACCTGCGGCCCCAGCTGCTGCTCTGGAAGCCCCGGGCGTGCCTGCAACCGAAACTGCAATGAAAAGTGTGTATTTTATGATTAAGTTATTGATCAAGTTCTCAATGATGCGAGTTTCTTATTAAATCGATGGAAGAGTGTATGTATGCTCAATAATGTGGAATTCAATGTATAACACGTAAGGGATCAGTGCTTGTTAAAATAAAATGAACACAGAAAACGGAAAATGCCAAAATTCTACATTTTTCTCACCCGGACTTTAGGGGGAGCCCTCACCCTCAGAAAGTTGGCCGCCGCAGGGTACCAACCTGGGGGGCTTGCCTGGGGACCCTGCAGCCCGCCCAGTGCCCCGCCCCTTTCGGCCCCTGGGCGCCGTCTCCCGGCAACCTCCGGTACAACCAGCCCGGCGTCCCGCCCCTTCCGGCCTCCAGCCCCCTCCTGGGCGCCGTCTCCCGGCAACCGCCCCAACAGCCAGCCCGGCGTCCCGCCCCTTCCGGCCTCTGGGCGCCGTCTCCCGGCAACCGCCCCAACAGCCGGTCCCGCAGCCATGCTGGGCGCCGCCGGGCCGGCCCCGCGGGCCTCGCCACAGCCGCTGCCGCCTGGCGCCCTCCGCGGCCTCTGCGCCTGGCTGGACGGGCTCCCGCTCAGCCGTCCCAAGCGCCACCTGGCCCGGGACTTCAGCGACGGCGGTGCGGGCAGGGCGGCGGCCAAGCCGAGGGCCGGGGAGACGCCGGGGACCGCCAGGGCTGGGGTCCAGGGGCGGGCCGAGGGCTCGGGGTGCCGGCCCGGCCTTCAGTAGGCTCCTGGCAAGTCCGAAGACCCCAGAGCGGGACGTGGCGGGTGCTGTGGAAGGAGGGGAGAACGGGGTGGCTGCATTGCCGCCCCCGGCCCCTGGAGGACGCCGAATGTGGCCGAGAGGGGCCGCCTGGTGCTTTCAGCTGCGTTTTAGAGGGCATTCCCCTCCCCTCCCAGCATTCCCCGGGGAGGATGGAGGCGGCCTTAGGGTTCCCTCCAGCAGCTCCTCTGACCCCAGGCCGGCTCTCAGCCGCCTCCCTTGGGGCACCCACGCCCTGCTGGGGAGGGTGGCACTCCAGCCTCGCCCCTGTGACCGCCCCCCCAGGTCCTGGACCCTCCCCGGTTCTCCTGCCCTGAGAGACGGATGTGTAAGGAAAGGACGGGTTCTAAGCTCATCAGGCCAGGCTAACCTTGCACCCCCTGCCCCTCCAGTGATGCTGGCAGAGATTGTGAAGCACTTCTGTCCCCGACTCGTGGATCTGCACAACTATGTCCCCACCTGCAACACTGACCAGAAGCTCAGCAACTGGAGCATTCTCAACAGGCAGGCCCCCCGCCTCCCTGCCTTTCCTGTCCGAGCCCCAGGCCCTGCTCTAAGAGGGCCCTCCCTCCAAGGTGGCCTGGGTGGGCAGCTTCTCCCCCACCCCTCCTGGCCTCTGGACAAGCTCTTGGGCTGTTTCTCTGTCAGCGTCTGTGCCTCTGTCCCCTGGAGCCTCCCCATCAGCCCAGACTCCTGGCTGAGAGGACGGCACCAGCCATCTTGAGAGCCACTCAGCAGGTGCCCAGCCGACCCGTGCGACCGTACCTCTCACTTCCTGACTCAGCAGTGGTTATGGGGGGTGGCGGGCTCTGCTCCAAGCACTAAAGGCACGTCAGTGAATGGGCCCTGCCTTCGTGGGGCTGACGTGATAAATAAGGACAGGTCACCAGCGTCGGTTGTAAGGGGTGATATGAGGGACTGGGACCCTGAGAAAATGATAGAGTGAAGTGTGGGTGACCTGGGGGTGCAGTGGGAGGCTGCAGTGGGGGGCGGGCTGTAGAGTCCCTTACTCCCTGAGGCTGGATGGGGAGGGGAGCACAGGCTGCCCAGGAACCCTGGAGGCTTCGAGGGAGTGCAGGGCTGAGACCTGGGCGGGCTCTAGTGGGGCTGTTCCAGAGAGGGAGGCAGGGGGAGGCCACTGTCAACTCCAGGGGTGCAAGGGTGGTGGCTCCAGCAGTGGTGACAAGTGAGATTCTGAGCAGCTTGGAGGGAAAAGGGCCTTGTCACAGAACCAGGGGTGATTCGGGCCAGAAAGCCAGCCCTGCCACGAGCCCCAGGCGGGGACTTGCCTGGCCGGAAGGCCCAGGCCACTGACCCACTGACTGCCCTGGCCCTGGAGGGCGCAGCTGGGGACAAGAAGGCTGCCGGGCTCCTCCAAGTGCGGGGCGAGAAGGGGTTCCCGTCCCAGCCTCTCTGCCCCCCTCCCCCCCCCCTCCCCCGCCTGGCCCATGTGTTCACTGCTGAGGGCTGTGGCTCTGCTTCCTTTGCAGGAAAGTCTTTCACAAGCTGCGTTTGTGGGTCTCAGAGACGGATATCCGAAAGGTGGTGGCCAACACGCCCGGAGCTATCGAGCCCATCTTGTGTGCACTGAGGGAAAAAGTGACGGATTGTGCTGCCCACCCGGACCCGCCTGCCATGGCCGTACGTGTTGGTGCCATTGTTTGGCCTCTGACCCTGCTGTGTTTGTTGTGTTGGGACGAGGCCCAGTTATCTGCCGATGATGGTAAAACCCTGGTGGTGGTGATGAAGGCCCTGGTCCACACAGCCCTGGCCTGCAGAATCCTGCCTCCCTCTGAAGCCCTCCGGCGTCTTCCGGCCTGACCACCCCCCCCACCCCGGGGGCCATGACAGCTCCCTGTGCAGAATCTCTCCCGCCCAGGCCCGCCCAGGCCCGCCCAGCCCGAGCTCTCTCTGCTCCTGGTCGCCACTCCTGACCCCCAGTCTGTGGCGAGAAATGTAGGGAGGAGTGTTGGCAGCATGGACGAGTGTCAGCTCCCCTTGGCCGGCCCTTACCATACGACCTTTAAAATGCAGGGCCCAGGACCCTTCGGCGGGACCGCTGAGAGACCCCGGGCAGAGCTCACCGACCCGCCGCACACTGGTAGTACCCACGTCCCCAGCTTGGGAGAACTGAGGCCCATCAGAGCCTTCCATGAAGGGCCGCGTCAGAGAGATGAGTTCACACCCCGGGAGGGCAGGGGTGTCCTGGCTGCCAGCGCCTCCCGGGCTGTGGTTTCCTACGCGGGAGCGCACGGCCTGTCCACACCCCGTGCAGTGCCGTGCAGGGGCGTCCAGGGCTGCGTTGCGGGTGACGTTAGGCCAGACGGTGCCTGCATGGTGCCCTCTGTGGGCTCAGCGCCCCGCCCCCACCCTGCACGCTGCTACCAGGCAGGCTCTTCTCTGGGGGCTGAGACCCCAGATAAGCACCCGCTTACCTCTCAGGACTGCCCGGCCCCACAACGGCCTCAAGTGTGAAGACCCCTCAGAGTCCAAGGACTCCAGAGAAGACCGGCTGCTGTGTGTGCACAGGGTGGGCCCCTGTCTCTTGACCTCTCTGCTGTTCCACCCTTACCCCATCCCCGCCAGCCTGCGGGTTAAAGGCTGGGTGTTTGCCTTCCAGTCAGGACCCGGCGGGGGGACCCTGGGGGCACCTGGACTCCAGGCTGCAGCAGCTGCTGGAGGAAAAGGAGCAGGCACTGGCTGTCCTGCAGGAGATGGTCAAGGTACAGGGACCTGGGGGCCCTGCGAAGCCCAGACAACCCCTAGGAAGGGGAAGGATTGGTTGTAAGCCTTATGGGGAGGGGCCGCCCCGTCCCCCCTTCTGGAAGCTTGGACCCAGAATGAAGCTTGGCGGTGGGTGGGGCAGGCCAGGTCTCTGACCTGGGAAAACCACATTTAGTTTGATTATCTAGAAAACAGCCTAACTATGGAATATTCCAGACATAACCCGGAAGCAGAGAGGAGTATGGGGGACCTCCAGCCCCCTGTGACTCACAACCCAGTCTTGCCAGAGCCCAGGCTCTATGGACAGTCACAGGCACCAGCACTCGGAAGCGCCGGATCGCAGGCCCAGGGGCGGGGGGTGCTGAGTCGGGGAGCAGAAAACACTCCCCCAAGCGGGCTCCTTGCTGACCTGGAGCTTCCCTCCCGCGTGGCCCCCCCCACCCCCGTCCACCCCGGGCGCAGGCTGCACTGAGGCGGTGGAGGGTGGAGGTGTGCCGGCCACCCCAGTCGGCTCTGGGAGTGAACCGTTGTGAAGACAGCGCGGTTCCCTAGCGGGCGCTCAGATGTCGGGAGCTGTTTTCTTGAGGAAGCAGGAAAGTGATGTCATCGTGTGGTTTGAATCTGAAGGGCAGCAGAGAGGGAAGTGAGAGGCAGAAATGAAGCTGCTGCCTCGGTGAGGTCACCGTCATGCCCCCGCCGGCGGCAAACCTGGAGGGAAGGAGGCTGCACCGGCAGCTGGACGCTGTTCCCCCAGAGAGAGTAGACTCCGGAGGGGGTGGGGGGGAGGTCCTGCCAGCGGGAGGAGCAGCGGCTGTGGGGCCGGCGGGGCCTCCGTGCCAGCCGGAGCGGGACGTCTGTCATAGTGGGCAGCGCTGGGCAGCACGTGGCCGCGGTCAGCGTGGGGGATGGCGGCGAGCCGGCCCACGCTGTCCGGTGAGCATCAGGCCGGGGGAGCGGGATTCATCTGAGACGCTGGCTCCTTGAAAGCCAGCCGGAGAGGTCTGTCCTGAGCTGGAATGTGGGCCGTCATGCCGTTGACTTCACTTTGGAGTTTGGGGGCAGACAGGTTTTTTTCAAATCCAGCCGTTTCCCATTTTCTGGCATGACTGGGTCTGTGCTTCCGGTAGGAAAGGTTTGTGCTGTGACTGGAGAGGGCACCCCAGGCAGGGCAGCCTGGTGAGGGGTGTGGAGCCTGGTCGTTCCTCCCGCATGAACGTGCGCCCAAGAACGTTTTCTTGGCTATTCAATTTTATTGTCTCAACTTACTTATTTTTAAGTTTTATTTATTTCAGTAATCTCTACACCCAGTGTGGGGCTTGAACTCATAACCTGAGATCAAGAGTTGCCTGCTCTTCTGACTGAGAGAGCCAGGCACTCTTTGGCTATTAAGACTTCTCATTCATTTATTCCTTTATTGAATGCTTGTTTATTTTTGAGAGAGAGAGAGAGGCCACAAGCAGGGAGAGGGGGAGGGGACACAAGATCCAAAGCAGGTTCAGCGCTGACAGCAGCGAGCCCCACGCGGGGCCTGAACTCACAAACCATGAGATCATGACCTGAGCCAAAGGCAGACGCTCCACCAGCGGAGCCCCCCGGTGCCTCTGGCTATTAACTTTTAGCAGTAAACGCTGCACACACTGCCTGGATGCAGTGCATACATTCAGTCAACCATTAATTCCACAAACTGCCCCGAAAACCTACCAGGGGACCAGGCAAAGCTCTTCCATTTGCAGAGGGGACAGGCTGGGGGGCTCCAGGAGGACTTGCCAGCTCTGGCCAGCCGGGACCTAGGAATGTTCCAGAAAGGGTGAGGCAGGGAAACCAGCCCCTCCCATAAGCACCCCCCCCCATCCTCTGATGTCCTTCCCTTCCTGACTCCCCAGCGGTCTCCATGTGCTCCTGGCTGGGGAGCAAACTGCCCGCCTGGCACCCCCGACCGTGTGGTCGCCCAGCCCCAGCCCATGGACAGCTGCCTTTCAGGATTGTGTGCTTTTCTGAAGATTTTGCAGATGAAGGTGGTCAGGCTAGAGCACCTGGTAAAGCTGAAGGACCAGCGGATTGGAGAGCTGACAAGACCTGGGAACGAGCCCCAGTGACCGAGAGTGACACCGGAGAAAGGCTCCTCCGAGTGGCCACCCCTCCCAAGTCCACTAGACCTTGAACTTGAGTCCACATGGAACTCCCCCAGACCAGGGGCCCTTCTGCTTGTGTCTGTGCACCGTCCAGCAGGAGCAGAGTGGGGACATGTGTACAGAGTGTCCCAGGGGCCTCGGTGTGCGACGTCCACGCAGCAGAGGCCGGGGATTCCAGCCCATCCCAGAGACCCGTTGGGATATCAAGACTTGGTCTCATTCCCTTGAGTCCCTGAGGTGTCCTGTCCTCATTGTGTCTGTGAGCACAGAAAGTTCCGGTCTGTAGGGTATTGCGGTTGCAGGGGAGGGGGAGCAGGGCTGGGCCAGCCAGCAACATCCTGTGTCAGCCAAACCCAAGTCCTGTGGAGGATTCTGGATTCCGTAGACACAGCACACTGGGAAGCGTGTCTCTGGGGCCCGGCCTCTCTCTGCCTAGGGAGCACGTGAGGGTTGAGAAGGGCCATCGGAGCTGGCGGTGCAGGCACTGGCCGCCCTCCGTGCTGGGTCTAGGGGCTTTGCAGAGACCCCAAGTGGACCGACCGGTCCCTGCACTTTGCTCGGGAGAGTTTGGGGGTCAGGGTGGAGCTGGAGCTTCAGCCAGTGTCGCTGTGGCCTTCTCACCATGGGATAGGCCCACGACCTGCACGGGGGGTCCCTGTCCGTGGGTTGGAGACTTTGGGGCAGTACACTGGAGGGGACAGGCTGGGGGTTGCATCCTCCCGCCGACTTCTGGGTCCCGAGCCACTGTGGGGACTCAGGAAGCTGCGGCAGAGCCACAAACCACCTCCAGGGCTTGCGAGTCAGCAGAGCCCTGAGTCAGAGCCCAGGCCTCCCTGAGTCAGCGCGTCTCTCGGCCCCCGAAGCCGCTGAGGCCTGGGTCAGGGCTCTGGGCTCAGAGGGCAGGGCTGAGGCTGTTGAGAGAACCGGGGCGAAGCTGCTGAGGAGCACAGCTGAGGCAGGGGGTTTGCCCCCAGCCAGGAGGCCCATGGAGACTCGGGCCAGCGGCTGACTCGGCCCGCAGCCAGGCCCCAAGGTGGGCTGGGGGGGCTTGGGGGGCACACATGCAGGAGGAAGGCCGTTCTGGAAGAGCCTCCGCCACTGGAAGGGCCTGGGAGTGGTCGTCTCAGAGGCCTCCCGTGCAGCCCGCCCCTGGAGAACGAGGAGCCACAGGGTTTGTGGGGGTCCAGGCCTCAAGTAGTAGGGCTTCTGGAGATCAGTGTGGGGGTGTTCACATCTCAGTTGAGGGGGCAGGCTCTTGCTCAAGGGTCTAGACCCCGCCAGTTGTGGGCATCTGGGCTACAAATGTCACTTGCTTGTTCCTGGTGTTGAGAGCCCGGAAATGAGCCCAGAGATGGGGGCTCCCACAGCCCAGAGCCTGAGTCAGGACAGGCCCAGGAGGCTTTAGACCCCAGACCTGCGTCCTGCCCAGGCCCCTGCAGGAGCCGGGGTGTGTGTGGCGGGGTGCGGGGTGGGGGGCATTCCTGAACTCTCCTGTTGCTTCGGGGATACAGCAGGCGGGGCTGCCTGTCTGCTCCAGGGCCCAGACATGTGCAGACACACACTCGTGAAGCTGGTTGGTCCCTTGATGAAACAGGGCTGCTGTGTGTGCCTGTGTGCCTGGTCACACCCATGTGCTCACCAGTAGAGGTGGCCCCAAGGGCTGGGTTTCGGGCTAGAGATGAGGTTGGAGCTGGGGGAGCACGGCCCGAGGTGATGGTTTTGCCCTGGCAGGGGCCCGTCCCCGTCAGGGACCGGAGAGCCGGCCCTGAGCACCTGGTGCCTGGAGGCAGGGGCCCCTTCCAGATGAGAAGCCCTGTGGCCCAAACACAGGCCCGGCTTGCTGGCCTGCAGATGGGCCCAGGGGCTGGACCCCCACTGCAGCCTCTGGAGGGTCAGCCCCATGGCTGGGGGCACAGGCAGGGAGACCTCTGGCCGAGGTGTGTGAGCCCCACCCCGGCTGAGGGAACAGATCAGCTCTGTGCCACCAGCACAGGCTCAACCACCCAAGGTGAGGCTCCGGAGGGCCTGCTCAAGGGCCGGAGGCTACCCTCTGGCTTAGCCTAGCTCCCGGAGGGACACCCTTCCCCACACCAGGGACACACACCCGGGACAGTAGACCCGGTGGACAGGTTGGCAGGTTCTGGCACCAGGTTCTGAATTCCTGGCTGTGGGCACAGCTGACTCGGGCCTGGGCTGGACGGGGATGGGGGAAGCTGTGAAGCCAGGGGCTCAGGCTCGTATTTGCCCCTCCAGCCTGTGTTGGATCCTGGGCTACCATGTATGGGAAGCCCCTTCCCCAAGACTCTCCCTGGTTGGGCAGCACCCATGACCTTGGATGACAATGATGTCACAGGACTTCCTGTGGCCAGCTTGCATCCCTTGTGTGGGGCTGGAGTGCTGTCCAGGGTACTCCACGTGGGCCCCCAGGTCAGGTGGGGTTGGAGCCCCTGTGGAGAGCAGACCCCCCCTGCCACGCCCGCTCAGGCCCTCCCCAGTGTGCGTGCGGCTGGGGGTGCAGGTGCCGGAGAGGCTGGTGCGTGCCGCAGGCTGCAGAGTTAGGGGCTCCCTTGGGGCCCATACAAAGCGGATGACAAGTGAAACATGAGGGTGCCGCTGTGCCCTACCCCATTCTCTTTCCCTGGACCCCTGGAGCAACCTCATGGTCAGACCAGCACAACATAGGCCCAAGAGGCTTCTGGATCCTTCTGTGGGGACTTAGGACCCTAGCACAGTGCCACAAACTCTGAGGTTCCTCATCCCAGTTATGGGGGGCTCCCCAGGGGACCATCTGGCCTTGGCTCTCAGGACCCGGGGCCTGAGCTGCGGGTCCGATCCCGGCACACACACCTCGGGGGCTGCTGTGCAGGGCTAGCCAGATGGAAGGGACGCAGCCCTCCGGCACACCTGGGCTGCGGGCTCCCGCCTGGCTCTGCAGCCTCGCCAGGAGGCAGGAAGCGGAGGCTGACGCGTTGTCTCACTGCCGTGTGCTCACGGTTGCTCAAGTCAGCCGCCTGGATGAGCAATAGCTCCGAGGAGCCGTGCTGACATCCTGGCCGTGACTGCGATGACGAAACGGGCCCTGTGATTAACGTCATGCACCAGGGACACCAGCCAGGTGCCATTTCCCGTGTAACCCTAGGGAGGGACCGAGCCTGGGGGTAAATTTAGGACAAAATCGGAAGCCAGGTCAGCCCCACGCTGCAGCTGCTCTTTCTCTAGTTCACAATTTAACTGCGGAAGCCGAGTGCAGAGAACTGTCTGCGCCACAGCGCGGGGCTGGCTCCGCGCGGCCCAAACGCCATCAGACATTGCAGTTATTCCTGCCTGAGATGGACCTGACACGGAGAGTGCTGGAACCAAGTGAGTGCCTGCGAGAAGAGACCCAGTGTGACAAGTACTTCCTCTCTGTGTCCGCGGGTGAGGCAGAGCATGGGGGCTTCGCATGGTCTGAGTGCAGAAACCTCCGGCAGCCCTCTCTCGGGCCGGTTCCCCTCCCACAGCACCTCCCGAGGCAGTGGCTTCTGGCCCAGAGGCCGTCCTGACCTGCTCCTCTCGCCAGCCCTGGCGTCCACACCCGCAGACCCGCGGCCGCTGGCCCCAGGCTCCCTGCATCCCTAGTTTAGGGATTTAGGTCACGCCAGCTTTGTCCTGCTATAAACTGCACAACATAAAGTCACCTGAGAATGAGGAGCAGTGCCAGCTCCCCCCTGCCCCCAGCCTACACAGCAGGAGGTGGATGCGTGGGAACGTGGAAATTCATTGGGTAGATCTTTCTGCATGTGTTAAATATTTCATAATTTGTTTTTAATTTTAAAGGGAAAAGCCTAGGATGCACAGAAGTGCACATGTGAACTGGTGGTTGGAAACCCATCACGTGGGGTTGCTGAGTGTGCAGCCGTGACAGCACCTCCCGGCTCTGACCCGCCCCTGCCCGGGGTCAGCCAAGATCTGGGGTGGCTTCTGTTTCCCGGGGCCCACTTCCCCTTTCGAAAAATGGGGAAATGCAGGTTTCCCTGGGCAGGCTGCCCCGCCTCACCCACACTGCCCCCCAGCCCCCATGGCCCGGCCCAGGGGTGCCCCCATGTGGTCAGTGTGGAAATCACGCCTTGTTGACCCATAAAAATGGGCAATAGGTGGATAGGATTTTTAAACCCCTGCAGCTCTGGGTTTTACTGGCCGGCTTGCCTGGCCTTCCCCGTCGCCTTCCTGCTTCAGCCGGAGGCCGGACGCGTCGCTGCTGCCTGAAGGAGGGCGCTGGAGCCCCTGTGCGGGCAGAGACTCGCCCGGACCGGGCTGCGCGGTCCGGACCCCAGGGAGACCCCGGGGCACCGATGCCGTCCCCCGCCTCGTGAATGTGTATTTTCATTAAGTTTTGAAACAATGAATCCAACTTTGTTCTCGTCCTCGTCCTCTCGAACACGCAGTTCGCTCCCAGAGTGTTTTTGAGTGAGAGGCTGCTGCGGCGCCTGGGGGAGGCCCACGGTGGGGGGGGTCGGGCCTCAGGGTGTCCCACCCGCCCCCCGCCGGCTCTGTGCCAGGCCCAGCCCTCTAGCGGCAGAGGGAGCTGCAAGCAGGGTGAGGGGTAGGTACCAGCCGGAAAGGAGTGGGGAACAGGAACTAATAAAAATGGGCACTGCGGACGGAGTGGCTGGGGAACCCCACGAAGACTGACGACCGGGTAAAGTCCCCGGAGCAGAGGGCCAAGGGTCGGGGGCTCACGGCCTATCGCCTGCGGGCTAGTGGGTCACAGCTGGGCCTGCGAGAGGCTCAGGGTTCTGTCCTTGGGACCACAGTGTGTTGGGGCCTGTGGGGGAGACGCCCGGACGCCCCCAGCGGTCGGGCCTGGCTCTGAAGGACACGTTAGTAGAGGTGTCCTCAGCATCGCAGATGAAGCACGTTCAAATTCCAGAAAACAGGAAAGTGGGTGCTTTTACTAAAGGGTCATAAAGCTGTTCTCAGGCGAATGAGAACCCCAAGGTGCAGGGCTCGCTTAGGAGGTTCAGACATTGCAGGAGCTCGTTAGGTCGTGTTTCTGAGCTGGAAAGTGGGTGCAGGCCTAGCCCTTCACAGCATTTAGCACAGCTTTTTGCAGTGTTAGGTATTTTGTAACACTTAAGTAAAACCTTTTAGTTTATTTGTTTTAAGAAAGACAGCACAGGTGCACTTGCCTGAGCTGGGGAGGGGCAGAGAGGGAGGGAGACTGAGAATCGCAAGCAGGCTCCAGGCTGTCAGCACAGAGCTCCAGGCAGGGCTCGAACTCAGGACTCTGAGATCATGACCTGAGCGAAAACCAAGAATCGGAAGCTCAACCCACTAAGCCACCCACACGGCCCTTTAAAAACATATCTGAGGGGCGCCTGGATGGCTCAGTCGGTTAAGTGTCCAACTTCGGCTCAGGTCATGATCTCACGGTTCGTGGGTTCGAGCCCCGCGTCGGGCTCGGTGCTGACTGCCAGCTCAGAGCCTGGAGCTGCTTCAGATTCTGTGTCTCCCCCGCTGGCTCTCTCTGTCTCTGTCTCTCAAAATATAAAGACTTTTTTAAAAATTTAAAAAAAAAAACATTTTTGAGGAAAACAACTCCCAGAGTTGTGCAAGAGGTGTGGAGTTGTGAACTGATGATTAGAGACGCATCATTGAACAATCTGCTTTTACAAAACTTACTTTATAAATTTACTTAAACTGTAAGGTTTAGATCAAAGCTTTAAGTAACTGCAGGTGGTGAGTTAGAGCAGATGCCATGGACTGCGGTTGCCTAGAAATGAAAACAGAAATGAACACTTAGGAAGAGAACTGGCTGGACAGTGGGCGTCCCTGTGTGAGGCCCGAGGCCGCCAGCAGACGACCTCAGTCTCGGGAACCCCCCCACCGTGGGCGCCCAGGAAAGCACTGGTGCGGAGCCCGGAGGCGAAGTGATGCCTAGAGCCAGCATGGTGAGCGGGGATGCCTCGGGGCGGCGCGCAGCCTCTTCGTTCTGTATTGCTCACAACTTCTGTCATAGCCACGTCTTGTTCTGTAATTGGGAAAAAATGAAGATAGTGGCCCTGGGAAGCTTGCCCGGGAGACGCAGGATCCTGCCTCGGCTGCTGCTCCAGTCTTCTCAGAGGCTCTGCAAAGGACACACTCAGTTTTTCTAGAAAAGAGAAAAACTGCTCAGAGACCCATTAAACCAAGTGCTCAGAATGGTCAGCTGTGGACCCGCTGCCCTGGGCCCCACCCCAGCAGAACAGGGGGCCTCGGGGCCAGGAGGTGGTTGGTGGGGTGTCCTGGGGGGCGGCCCTGCCCAGGGGAGGGTGAGGACACCGGGTCCGGGAACATGTTCTTTGAGGGTCTTTGTCTCCCCCCCACCCCCCCAGCGAACGCAGTGATACGCGCCCTCCGTGGCCTCACCCTCAGGCTGGCCTAGTGGCAGTCGAGGAGGCTGAGCACGGGCGACAGCAGGTGGGAGTCGGGGCCGTGGCCTCCTTGGACACCCTCACGATGGCAGCTGCGTGGGGACCCGTGCCTAGAGCCCCGGGTGTGGTTGGCACTGGGCCAGCTTGCCGGCCCCGCCCCCTGCAGGCAGCCCATGCCAGGTGGGCAGCTGGCTGGAGGGTGTTGAGCCCACACTTCCCGGCCGGGACCCAGGAGAGACGGAGCAGGCGTGACGTGAGGGTCCCTGCTGAGAGACCACCCCCACACCTACAACCCGCTCCTGAGGCCCACCTGGGCCTCGCTTCTCAGGAAGTGCTCACTCTCCCCATCGTCCGCCCCAAACTTTCCGACTGTCCCTTTCCCCTCTATCCAGCACCCCGGTGCCCCCCCCGGGCAGCTGCCCTGATCACTCCTTCACTCTGTCCTCGCTCCGCCCGGTTCACCCTGCGCCCCAGCCCCTGTGGGGAGGAAGGCGGGGGCTCTGCTCATTTGCACGTCCAGACCCAGAGGCCTCCAAGCCCTAGTCCTCGCTGCCCCCACATGCCCCCTACTGCCCCTCCCCACATAGGGCCCCCAGACCCATAGGTGCTCACATGTACTCACACGCACACCCCAAGTGCACACGTGCGTGCCTGCCCATGTGCAAGTGCACACTCAGTCCCCAGGGCTCCCTCCTTTGCTCCCACTGCCCATGGTCTCCGGCCCGGACCATCTGGACCGGTCCTCTCTCCGTGGCCCAGAGCCACACGGAGGAAGGCCACAGGACTCCCTCCACAGGCAGGCTCCCGCCCAGCCCCTTCCCCAGAGCCAGGGTCCACCCAGGGCAGGGGGCCCCAGGGAGACGGCACCCAGCAGTCCCTGCCGGCCCAGCCAGGCAGTTTCTCTGTTTACAAGGAGAGCAGGAAGGGGTCCCCGGGGAGCATCGGGAGCTGGGAGACTATAGTGTCTGAGCCTGGCTGGCCCCTGTCCCTGGACCCTAGGCTCGCCCTGCCGATCTGGGCCACGGTTTCCCCTCAGCAAAGTGGGGCCCAGGACCAGAACCCCACAGGCCAGCCGATGCTCATGGAAGCAGGGGCTGAGTGGTCTGGAGCTGGGCTCCCCAGAATTCCCAGGTCCTAACTGACATCCCAGACTCCTGCCACGGGGCCTTGGGTAGGGATCCTGAACCAGAGCCCAAGGGAAGACATCTCTCTGTGGGTCGGCTGGCTGAGGACCTGAGGACACAATGAGAGAATGGCAGTGGCCGTTATATAGGGGCAGGCTGGACGGAGGCAGGGCCCTCGTCAAACCCGGGGCGCCGAGCCCCCTTCTCAGTGGAAGGGGACCCCCAGCTCCCAGGTCATGGAAATTAGTAACTGAGCTGGAGTCAAGGTGAGGGGTGGCACCTGGTGTCTAAGCCCAGGGGGAGGGGGTGACAGAGGCGGGCCAGGTGTGCACGTGCGTGCTTGTGCCGATCTGTGGGCTGAGCTCCGGGCTACGTGCTCGAGGTGGGGCTGCCTGGTCAGCAGTCCCAATAAAGTGGGGGCCACGGTTCTTCCCTGGGTGGGGGGTCCCAGAAAGGCCAAGGGTGCCCTGGGAGGGGCTGTGTGCGCGGCGGCCTTGGAGGACAGAGGAAAGCTCCCCTGCAGGGCCAGTGTGCTGATACGGCGTGGGAGAGGAGGAAGAAAACATCAAGAAGCCACGATTATCTTCCCCAGGGAGGGAGTCACAGGACGCAGCCTTGAGCCCTGACGCAGGCGGGGAGGCAGGGGCCTCCCAAGCCGGGCTTAACCCTTTCGCGCCTCCTCCCGGGGGCCAGTCTGTCCTCCTTTGGAGCCTCCGGGCACAGGTGGCCTCCTGGCTGGCGCCCTGCACGGCCTGGCCCGGAGACCCAGCACCCACAAGGGGCTTCCTAGGGGTGCCAGGGCCACAGGAGCCCCCGGCGGAGGCCACACTGGCGCGCTGCCCTCCTGCCCTGGCCAGGAGCACGGGGACTCTGCCCCAGCGTCTCTCCCAGCCCCGGCTGAGGACGGAGGCCCACGCCGGCTCCTGTCCGCCCGCCCTGAGCCCTCATCCTGGCCGTCTGTGGGTCTAGGGCACCCAGCTCAACTCCAAGCTGGATGAACAAGTGATGTTTATTGTGACATGTCCCCTGCCCTGCGAGCGGCGCTCCACCGCGTGTATTTCCCCCCACACCTCGGCGAAAGGTGTTGCCTTTCTCAGCCGCCGCGTCCCCAGGCTACCCACACCCTGTCCCGCACCCCCAACCTGTTGGGGGCCAGCGCCCCTTCCTCCTGGCACACACCTGGGGGTACAGCTGCCGCATCACAGGCACGGAACACCTAACACCAAAGGGGTTGGCCACTTTCAGCACCTCCACTGACGGGTGGAGAAGCCGAGGCAGCCGGCACAGGACTAGGCTGAGCGACCCTCCAGGCCTCAGCTGCTCCTCTGTGGGGCGGCTGTGAGGCTGCCTGACACTGGCTGGAGAGACCAGTGGATAACAACCCAGGACCTGCAGTGAATCCAAAAAGGCGCAGGGTAGGCGGGGACGCAGGGCAGGTGGGGATGCAGGTAGGCCGGGTAAGGGCAGGCAGGGTGAGGGCAGGCTGGGTGAGGGCAGGCAGGGGTGAGGGCAGGCAGGGTGAGGGCAGGCTGGGTGGGGACAGGCAGGGGTGAGGGCAGGCTGGGGTGAGGGCAGGCTGGGTGAGGGCAGGCAGGGGTGAGGGCAGGCAGGGGTGAGGGCAGGCTGGGTGAGGGCAGGCAGGGGTGAGGGCAGGCAGGGTGAGGGCAGGCTGGGTAGGGGCAGGCAGGGGTGAAGGCAGGCTGGGTGGGGCAGGCAGGGGTGAGGGCAGGCAGGGTGAGGGCAGGCAGGGGAGGGGCAGGCGGGGTGAGGGCAGGCTGGGTGAGGGCAGGCAGGGGTGAGGACAGGCTGGGTGAGGGCAGGCAGGGGTGAGGGCAGGCTGGGTGAGGGCAGGCAGGGGTGAGGGCAGGCAGGGTGAGGGGCAGGCAGGGGTGAGGGCAGGCAGGGGTGGGGGCAGGCTGGGGTGAGGGCAGGCAGGGGTGAGGGCAGGCAGGGTGAGGGGCAGGCAGGTGAGGGGGCAGGCAGGTGAGGGCAGGCAGGAGTGAGGGCAGGCTGGGTGAGGGCAGGCTGGGTGAGGGCAGGCAGGGGTGAGTGCAGGCAGGGTGAGGGCAGGCTGGGTGAGGGCAGGCAGGGGTGAGGGCAGGCAGGGTGAGGGCAGGCAGGGGTGAGGACAGGCAGGGTGAGGGCAGGCTGGGTGAGGGAGGCTGGGTGAGGCAGGCAGGGGTGAGGGCAGACAGGGGTGAGGGCCAGCAGGGGTGAGGGGCAGGCTGGGGCAAGGGCAGGCTAGGGTGAGGGGGCTGGCTGGGGTGCAGACAGGCTGGGGTGCAGGCAGGCAGGGGGTGCAGACAGGCAGGGGTGAGGGCAGGCAGGGTGAGGGCAGACGGGGGGGGTGAGGGCAGGCAGGGGTGAGGGCAGACTGGGGTGAGGGCAGGCGGGGTGAGGGCAGACGGGGGTGAGGGCCAGCAGGGGTGAGGGCAGGCTGGGGCGAGGGCAGGCTAGGGTGAGGGCTGGCTGGGGTGCAGACAGGCTGGGGTGCAGGCAGGCAGGGGTGCAGACAGGCAGGGGTGAGGGCAGGCTAGGGTGAGGGCCGGCTGGGGTGAGGGCAGGCTGGGGTGCAGGACAAGCTGGGGTGTTACGGTGGGGTGCAGGGAAGGCCGGGGTGAAAGGCAGGTGAGGCTCAGGTCTCTGTGTCCCACGGACCAGTGGGCTACCCTCTCTGGGCACAGACTGGGAGAATCCAGCAAGGGTTAACACTAGGCTAGCTTCTGGGGGCTGGAAGCGTGGCCTGAGCTGAGCAGACAGCTGTGGGAGCCCCCCCACCCCGAACAGAGCACAGGGAGGGAGCGCGAAGTCTTGAAGGCCACCCCTTATCGCCCGTCAGCCCAGTGCCAAGCACGTCCTCCAGAGCCAACAAAGATGTTTTCTGTCTTGTAGGCAAAGGGAGGCCGAGGCCCCGCGTGTCTGGTGTCACAGGGGACCCTTGGGGTCTACGGTGCCCCGGGTTTGATTGGACCTGGTGGGGGGCGCTGCCCCAGGTCACAGGGACTCAGACACAGTGCCCAGGCCTGCAGGGATGCCAAGGGGCTGGCACAGGGAAGGGGGTGCCGCCTGGGGGTGGCATCTGCCTGAAGGGCCCAGGAGGGCTGCGAAGACCCCTGTGACCCGCAGCCCTGTCCTGCACCCGCTCTCCCTGGAATCCAGTCTTGGGGGCTGCCCGTCAGGTACTGTCCTCACCGCTTGAGGAGGGACTGTGCCTGGCGTGCAGAAAAGCCTGACCTGGGGTCCCCTGGACGGGCAGGAGCCGGGCTGTGAGGCCCAGTGTGCAAGGGGGGGCTGCCGGGGGCCACCATTCCTGCTCCAGGTTTGTGTTTCCCTCAAAGCACTGGGGGCCGCTCTGCAGCTCAGGGCAGGGCGGGCAAGTGGGACGCCCCTGTCAGGCAGCATGTGGCCGCAGCGGCCGCCCGCTGGGTCCCTCCTGACAGCTCGGCCAGGCTGTCCCTCCGTCCGTTCCTTCACCTCCTGGATCCCCAAGCACACGTGGGAGGGACGCTGAGACCCCGAGGGCCGGCTGTCCGGGGGCCACGGCCAGGTGGGCTGGCTGGGATTGCAGCCCCACCGACCTCCCCACACGGGCGGTGGAGGGAGACCCCCGGGCACAGCATCGGCCACGTGACCATGTGGCTTTCAGGGAGACAGACGGTGGCCCCGGCCCCTCCCCACGGCTCTGGGAGACCAGCCACCCCACCCTCAGGACAAAGCCTTTGGCTCCTTGGAAGTCGACTCGGAGAGGAAGCGGCTTGGGGATTATGACCTGCGGACACCCAGCTGTGGGCAGGTTCGGGGTCCTTGTCTGACATTGTCTCTTTATACCTTTCTGGACCTCGACAGGGCTTTATAATTAGCAGGCACCGATTTATAACCAGGAAAACAAGTGGGAAGCCCTGAGGACGCCCCCACCGCCCTCTGCCTCCCTGTCTGTCTGTCTGTCTCTGTCCTGAAGACCCACTTACAGGAGACCAAGGTCAAGTGGTGACAGCGATTTCCCCGAAGCCCTGGGGCAGGTTTGAAGGGAGAATTTGACCCCGGGTCACAGAGCAGGACCCTGGAAGTTTCCACAGAGAACAGTGGCTGGAAGAGAAGGCCCCTGAGCCACGACTGGGCCGGGGCCGGGCAGGGTGGGGGGTGACAAGGAGGGGCTTTACCCATCAGCCCCAGACTCAATAGGTGCTCCCACTCCACCCAGTGTGAGCCTCCTCCCTAAGGGTCCCCCACCCCAGCCTCTCAGCAGAGAATGGAGGCCGACACCCCCTTTGTCTCCTCATCACGGGCTCAGGCTCGGGGAGCATCTGTCCCCCACCGCCCAGCGGCCAGCCTCTGCGCCCATCAGCCCGAGGCCCCAACGTGGGGGGAACCGTACCCACCAGAGGCCAGGGGTCTGCAGCTGTTCGGGCCCACTCCTTGGCCCGAACTGGGGTCCAGGCTGCTGTGGGGTGAGTCAGGAGGGCCTGGCTAGACAGCAGGGCCCCAGCATGTCCACGGGACACTGGTGGTCATGCTCACCTGCTGTGCCCACCCAGCGGCCAGTGCAGCCAGAGGTTCGTGTGAGTCAGCCTCCGCCCCCACCCTACAGGCAGGGACAGCCAGGGGCTGCTGAGTGTGCACAGACACGCGCACAGACACACGCACACAGACAGACCACACCCAGATGCACACGCATCACCCTCTCCTAGGCAGGTGCCCCCGGGCCAAAGGCCCGTAAGCAGGGCAGTTCACCTCCTGCCACGTGGAAGTAGGTGCCCAGGCAGTGCCTGCCCAGGTTGGGGGACAGCGGGGCCCACATGCGCGAGTGCCCCCCACTCTGTTCAGAGCTTCCTGACCGTGGGGAGGCGCAGAGGTGGCAGCCTGGGTCTGAAGCGCACAGCCTTCCGGTCCCCCCGACCCTGGATTCCCAGGGGAGCCTGCGGCCCTCTGCCCTCCCCTCTGGTGTCTGCACCACAAGTGTGCGTGTCTCTGTCCTTGATCAGCCGTCCCCCGGGTGCCATGTCCCTCACCTGCATCTGCGTTCTCACCCCCATGACTGCAGAGCCCTGCCTTCTCCAGTCACCCCCGGGGGCTCAGGAATGGAGCTGAGCCCACGTCGGGGGTGTGGGGCCCGGGGAGAGCTGCCCACCTGATCCTCTGGGACTTGGTGCCCGGGGTGGGGGGGGCACAGTGAAGCCCTGGGCAGGGAGGGAGGAAGGGAGAGGGGAGAGCCGTGCGTTTTCCGGGCGCTGACGCAAGCAGTAGCACTTTGGGAGATAAGTACTGGCCAGGGCTGGCCCAGCCCCGGCTCCCAGCCAGCAGCCCCTGGGCCCCGCGGGCTTCGCGGCCCGCCCGCCCGCCCGCCTCAGCACTGCACTCAGAGAAGGTCTTTGTGCCCCAATCTTGCAGGTGCGGGGGTGGGAACGGGGTCCTTGGCGCAGCTCGGCCTGCGACCACATGTGACAGCAGCGGCTGTGTGCCCGGCCCCAAGGTCTCTGCCTCACATAAAAGGGGCCGGCCGGCCGGCGGAGGCAGAGTCAGCAGAAGGGCTCTCCTGCTCCACGGCTCCGCGGCCCGCTCCAGCCGCCCGGGACCGGCTGCCTCCTGATCCTCCTGACCCTCCTCGCCGGGACCCTCGCCCGGACCCTCTCGACCCTCGGGACCCTCGCCCGGACCCTCGCCGACCCTCGCCCGGGGCCCGACCTGACTCGCCCGGACCCTCGCCTCGCGGACCCTCGCTGACCTGGCCCCGACCCTCGCCGACCCTCGAGCCCTCGCCCGGGACGACCTCGCCCGGGACCCTCGCCCGGGACCCTCGCCCGGGACCCTCGCAAGCTGCTTGCTGTTCCTTTTTCCTATGCATATACTTCTTTGAGGGTCAGGCCTAAAGAGGTGTAAGGCATGGGAAAACGGGGCAGTGAGGTCCTCTCCCGCGGAGCCACGGCCTCACAGCCTCCTGCGGACCGGCCTCCAGGCGGGGGACGAGACGGGTGGGTAATGGTAATGTTGCTTCTGTGGGCGCCCTCGAGGCGTCTGGACCGTGTGGTCAGGTCCTGCCGCTGGCTGACGTTTGCCCCCAGAGCTCGGGCGGCTTCTGTAGACGTCGTGCTGATTTCTGCTTCCTACCCCTTCATTATACTTTTGTAATCATGAATGTGAGTTGATTTTCTGACCAGAAATGTCAATAAAACTAATTTCATGTGAACTTAAGTGTGGTATAGTTCTGACAGAGTTTAAATCAAAGCTGCCGCGGCCACACAGCGCGTGGGGTGAGCACATGAGGATCCGTGGCCTTGGCCTCGGAGGGACTTCGTGAGAAATCTGTGGACGTGAGGAGAATGACATGGCTCTCAGGGGGGAGGGCTCAGCGGTTAAGGTGTCCTGACAGCCTTTTTGAAAACAAGGGCCACTCCTGGTGGGAGTCCCTAGGGTGCCTGGGAGCAGATGGCGGGGTGGGTGGGCCAGGCATCGCCCGTCACTGGCCCCGCGGGTCAGGGTGGGGGCCCCTTGTCCCTGGAGCCCGGGGTCTTAACTTCCTGGTGTAGCAAAACGGACAGAAGCCTTCCTGAACTGGAAGCTTAAACAATGATCATTGGCCTTTGTCAGCTAATCGGCCCAGCGAATGGAGCAATTACAGGCGCCCCTTTATCAGCGGTGGACTGGGCTGGCCTGTCCCTAATCTCATTTTGCTGTCCCTCCCTCCGGGGACCACGGCCTCCTGCCTGGAGGAGGGGAGGGCTGGGCTGGGTGGGCATTGAGGCAGGGCAGTCCCTGGGAGACCCTCCCAGTGCCGGCTGCCCCCCTCCACAGTGCCTGTACCTGCGGGGTCGTTGGGGAGGCGGGGGGCTGGCTCCCGGTTCCACGCAGTGTGGAAGGAGCAGACAGGGCTCAGCTCCTGGGCACAGGGAAAGGGGTCCCTCAGCATTGTCACAGCTAGAGGTGGGGTCCTTGGCTGACTGGAGGTCACATGCCTCACCCCAGCCCTGGGCAGTGGGGGCCCCAACGACAGCACATAACTGAGCGGGCTGCTACTTGTGCAGGGAGAACAGCCCCTTGGGAGGTGGGGCGGAGCCGTCTAGGTCCCATCGGCCAAGGAGCCCCCAGAGGCAGCCTTGGGGCCGGACTGAGGCTGGAGAAGCCCTCAGAAGTGCGGCCAACAGGCCATCAGTCTTGGGGACCTTGTCCCATGGCCAGTGGGCTGGGGGTCCGGGGACTCCTCCCAGTGACTTCCCTTGGGAAGGGGCTTCCGTTCATCTGTTCCCTGGCCGCTTGCGTATTCTGCAGAGCTGGACCTGGGGGCACTGCTGGGCTGGGCTCCAGGGACCTTGCTGGGCGGTGACAGACTCCTGGGGACAGCCCCTCCTCTTGCCCCGGGAGCCTGTGGGATGGGCCATGTGTGGACAGTCAGTGTTGCAGCAGAAAGAGCTGCATGTTTTCACCATTGTGGGAGCGCGGGGTCCCCCAGACACCCCAAGCTGGGGGCTGCAGGACTTCCGCTCTGCTATTGGGGTTGTGGGGGTGGCCCGAGAGCCCCCACCCCTGGGGCCCGCCGCCTTCGGTCGGTGCATGCCTCCGATCCGCCACGTGCTGTGATTTTAGATGTTGAAGTTCTCAGGAACGTAAACCCCACGTCCACGGACTCACCCGGCTCCGTGGCAAAGATGTGCCGTCTGTGCGTCACTGTGTTGCTCTTGAACCCCGTGAGCGTGAGCTGCAGACACGGGAGCTGCAGATAGTCGGGCTGTTCCTCACCTGGTCGTGTCTGCTGCAGAGACCCCGCCTGGCGGCCTGGAGGCCCCCCCACCTCACAGCTGTGCTCACGTGGCCCTAATCAGGGTTCTCCAGGATGGCTGGGTCTCCCCGCCCCTCTCACAAGGGACTTCGGAGCCCTGGCTGATGGCCACTATAAAGTCCCCGTTTTCTAACAGGAATTTAGGTTTGCTTTTTTTTTAAAATTTATTTCTAGGACAGAGAGAGAGAGACAGCGCGAGCAGGGGAGGGTCAGAGAGAGAGGGAGGCACAGACTGAAACAGGCTCCAGGCACTGAGCTGTCAGCACAGAGCCCGACGAGGGGCCCGAACCCACGAACCGCGAGATCATGACCCAAGCGAAAGTCCGACGCTTAACCGACTAAGCCACCCAGGCACCCCAGGAATTTAGGTTTTTGACAAGACTATTTCACAGATGCTCGTGTGTCTGAGCAGAGCCCCGGAGGGTGGAGCCCCTGCCTGTAGGAGAGGCCACGTCGCTGCCGAGGTGCTTAGGGAGTGTGCGCCTGCCCTTCAGTCTACACCCGAGCCCGACGGGCACTGTTGGCCACAAAGGCCACTTGGGTTACACAGAAGACCAGGCAAAGAGGCGTCCACTGCCCAGAAGTGAGCTGAGGTTTCAGGCATGTGATGACCCAAGCTGCCGGGCGAGTGGATCCTGGGCACAGAGGCACAGAACAGACCACGTGGTCACACGGGACACAGAACACACAACACGGGACACAGAGGACATGTAACACAGGACACGGGACACACAGCACAGGACACGGGACACAGAGGACACACAGCACGGGACACGGGACACTGTGACGCAGCTTCCCCTGGAACAGCCGGGCAACTTGGGAGTAACACGGTAACAAGGTGCCCAGGTTTTGGGGTGAGAAAGCAGCAGGTGGTTTTGAACCAGAGGTTAAGACAAATGGAAACACGAGCCCGAGCAGTGTGCTGAGCAAGTCCTGACCGCAGGAAATCCTGAGTGGACAGCGGGACTGGATGGCAGACGTCCCCCCCGCAACCCCAGTCCCGACTGGCTGCTTGAGTCCATGGGCGCCTCTAACCGGCCTGCGGCTGTGCCGCCCCTGCCTGCATCGGTTTGGTTCTGGCAGCCAGGCTTCAGCTGCTGAGGGCGGGTGGAGCCACTCGGCAGAGAACAGGCCGAGACCCCAGCGGGGACCCAGCCTCCTGCCTTGCAGGTGCCCAGGAGCCCAGACGGCAGCCCGGCCCCGTCACAGGGGCCACACGGGGCTGAGCCCTGAGCCGGGTCAGACACAGGTCCGCACACGTCGCGAGGAGCAGAGTGCAGCGCGGCGCCGGGCGCCCAGCTCACTGGAGCTCTGCAAGGCATGGCCACGGAGGGTCTTTCAAGTGGCCGTGGGAAAGGCCACCATCCCTGTTCCTTTCTGGCTCCCACTTTGGGGTCACTGTTAACGTGGAACTCAAACCCCAAGGGGACAAAAACAAACACCTTCACTTCGTCCGAATCCCCTTCGTGGTTTCTATGGTTACACCCAAAGCTCATGCTTACAGTACAAGAAAGTATCCACCCTAACTTTTTAAAAAATTTTATTTTTAAGTACTCTCTATACTCAATGTGGGGCTCGAACTCACAATCCTGAGATTGAGAGTCGCAGGCTCCACCGACCGTGCCCCTCTTTATTTTTCCAACACTTTACATTGAATAAATTACCTCTTTATCATGTGCTACAAGCCCAACACTTAGCGAGTCCACTTTTGGCACTGGATTCTGCTGGCTCACCCATCACGTAGTTCCTAAACTGAGCCTGCAGTAGTTTTCAACGAGAGAATGGCTGTATAAGGTCTGAAGGAGGGTCAGGGTTCCAGGTCCCACTGTGGGAGACACAGGCGACCCCAGACGTCATGGCGACATCAGTAACTGGTGGGTCTCTCTCCAGGGAGATGCTGGGCACAGCTCTGCACCCACCTACTCTGTGTGGGGTGACAGTGTCTGACATGTTCCCGCTACAGGCCTCTGGGCCACCATGCTTCCTCAAAAGGCATCCCCGGTCTGTGGCAAGGCACGCCCGCCCCAGGGACCCCCGGACAAAGCTGGGCCCAGGGGGTGCACCTGGCCCCCAGGGTCTGGGAAGCAGCATGCTGGAGGCTGTCTGCTGCAGGAAGCCCACGTCAAGGCCAGGGAGGCTCGTTCCACTTGGCAGAGATCCCAAAAGGAACCAGGGGGCTGTCCCAGAGCTGGAGGCCCAAGCAGGGACACCCAAGGGCACAGCAGCTGCAAGCTACTGGCCAGGGCAGAGGGTGGCGGGCGGAAAGCCGCCGGCGTACAGAGCGCTCCAGGGAAGGGACTGCTCAGCTGTGAGTCTTGAAGTTGGCGTTTGTGTTTCATCCGGCGATTCTGAAACCAGGTTTTTATCTGTGGGAGAAACCAGATCAGAGCAAGGGCGGGAACAGCCCCCCCCCGCCCCCCCCAGCCCGTCCCGTCTGGGGCGGGGGGAGGGCCCTCACCTGCGCTTCGGAGAGTCGCATCTCCCGGGCCAGCCTCCGGCGCTCCAGGGGGCCCAGGTAGCGCTGGTGCTGGAAGGCGCTCTCCAGGGTGCTGACCTGCTGGGCGGTGAAGGCTGTGCGGACCCGGGGCGCCCGCGGGCCGTCCGCCTCCTTGCTCAACCCTGAGGAAGGGCAGGCGGCACTGAATGCTTCGGGCTAACAGTGCCACCCACGTGGGACCCGGGCCTCCCTGACTCAGGAGGCTCCTACGCTCTGTGGCCACAGGGACGAGAGGCCGGCTGGGCCCTCCTCCCTCACTTCCACTGCTCTGAGGTCCCGTTCGGTCTTCACACAAATGTGGATGGAGGGGCAGCCCATGCAGGGGCCCATGCAGGATGGGGGCCGGGGGGTGAATACTGGATCAAGAGGCCTTTGGAACGGAACAGCGGTTCTGATGCAGCCCCTCACCCTCCACTGGTGCACATGGTCCCTTCCAGAAAGGGACCCCCACACATCAGTTCCTCTGGCTGCTCACAAGGACCCCAGTCTCCCCTGCCACCAATCATGTGTCCGTGGCTAGTCTGTGTCTAACTTCTAAATCAGCAGGTGGCAGATGGCACGAGGTATCCCCGTGGTGCGGAGGGCGACCTGTCCTCTCCACACGCGTCTGAGCAGAATGTCAGATTGTACACAATTACTTTGAACACTTACCTGGGAGCGTGCAGTAGGAGGGCAAGAGGTTTGCTTTGGAGGTGGGGGTGGGGGTGGGGGAGAAAGATCTGGATGCAGGGATGATCTGTTGGCTTTTGTGAGATGGGGGGACTGGTTGCAGAAAATAAACTTAAAATTTCACTTCTTTGGAAACATAAACGTTTTCCATAGGATTATTTAAACTTGTTCAAATATGAGGGGCACCTGGGTGGCTCAGTCAGTTAAGCATCCATCTTCAGCTCAGGTTGTGATCTCATGGTTCACGAGTTCAAGCCCCGCTCGGGCTCTGTGCTGACAGCTCAGAGCCTGGAGCTGCTTCAGATTCTGTGTCTCCCTCTCTGACCCTCCCCTGCTCACGCTGTCTCGCTCTCTCTCAGAAATAAATAAAACATTAAAAAAAATTTAAAAGGACAAAACGAGGTCTCATCAGCAAATGACAAAGGGTCAGACCAGGGTTAGGAAGCCACCAAGACCTCCTGGAGCCGAGGCAGAGGCGCTCGAATCCCCGTGTACAGGGGTGCCAGGGCTGCCCCCACCCACACCTGTGAACAGGCTCAGTCTAGACGCCAAGCTGAGGCGACCGGCTTTGAGGGAAGAGCCACAACGACCCCTCTGAACCCGGCGGAAGTGGCCCCCAGGACTCGCTGCAGAACGAGAGCCAGTTGCACAAAGGCACTAATGTCGCAGTCAGGACTCAGGGCAGGAGGGGGGCAGCCTTTCTAGGAGGGGGTGGGGAAGAGGGGCCCCACGGGGCTGGAGGAAGACCCCCACTGGGGCTTTCCCCTCTGAGAGGAAGTGCTTACTCGACAGGGGGGTCAGGTGGAACCTCAAACCCCAGCCCCCACCTCCAGCCACGGTACACAGGATGTGGGGGCCTCCCTCCTCCAGAACCCTCCGGGCTCCCGTCCCAGTCTGGGAATGAAGGGAGCCCCCTCCCCACCCATCCCCACACCTACCGGCCGAGGGTGTCCCTGGTGCAGACACTTCCAAGGGCTTTGCTTCCTCCGTGCCCAGGGGGAGCTCCCCGCTGCCGGATACCTTGGCTGGAGCAGACAGGCTCCCCCTGGAGACCTCAGCGGGCCTGGAGGTGTGTGCCGGCCCCACGTGGCTGCTCCGGGAAAGCCAATCCACGGAGCCAAAGCTGGACGGCTCGAAGCCACTGGGCAGGGTAGAGGAGGGAGCCATGGCTGTGGGGGACAGACGGTGGGCGTGAGGCGCGGGTCCTCTGCAGGCTGACAGGGCTGAGCTGCATTTATGAGCTCAGGAGGAGGAGTGGCAGGCGGGTTTGCATAGGTGGCTCCAACCCTCCCCCACCCCAGATAAGTAGCATCTAATTGCCTCCAATTCAGAGGCACAAAGAAGGCCATTCACACCTCCCCCGGCTCCGAGATGTCTGGGGAGGAGCGGGGCTGTGTCCACCACTTCGGGGAGAGGTGCAGGTGGGGGACCTCCCTCCGCCCCCACCCTGGGCTGGCCTAGCTTTCGGGGTGACGAGGGCCCCCCAGCCTCGCATTCCTGCTGGAGGCCGCGTCGTCTCCGGAGACCGGCCCCCCACCTGCTCCGCGAGTCTGCAGAGCCAGAGGGGACAGGCATGCACACCTGAGCGAGGGAGCTTCAGGGGAGTCAGCATCACTGCTCCCGGGACCGGGTCCCCTGCCCCTGGCTGTTTGGGTGGGAATGTAGCGCAGCCCTGGAAGAGGACTGCGACTGGCAGACAGGGCTGGGCAGGGCTGCCCAGAGAGAACCCTAGGGCTCCAGCTGGTCCTTCCCCCTCAAAGTGTACTCCTCAGGTCTCCACGACCCCACTCCCCTCCAGGCCTCACTCTGGCGCCCAAGAGCTGGATTACAGCGACACGCAAGAGGGGCGTCTGCCGGCTGAGAGCATGGCCTCCTCCCTGCGGCTCCAGGAGGGCCCTGCGGGAAGGACCGGGGAGACACTGCCCTCCCCCGCGGGGCGGCCCCCCTGTGGCCGATGTCGGCACAGTGCTCCCGAGGGTGCCGGAGCCCCAGGCTCAAGGGGTACCCTCACTCCTGCCTGGGCTGCACACGCCTCCCCCACAGGTGCTCCAGCCAACCTACCTTCACCCTCTGGGGTCATGCACCCTGTCCAGCTCCCCAACCCCGCAGCCAACACGTCTGTCTCCAGGACACGACCCCAAGGACCAGCCTGAGCCTCGTCCAGGGCGACCCGGGGAAGTGGGGTGGGAGCCCTGGCAGCTAGCGAGGTGGCCCCAGCCCACCGGCCGGCCTCCCGGGGACGCCGGCGCCAGCCTGGGCGGGACCGCCAGCCTCTACGCCCGCCCCGCCCTGCGGGATCAAAGGCTCCTGGGGCCTCAAGGGGATTAACACCCCCCAAACCCGCCTCCCGAGCCTCCCGGCGGGGACTAGAGGTGAGGAGGGGCCCGACTCTGCGGGCACCACGGGAACGGCAGGCGCTGGCCCCGGCCGTCAGGGGTCAGAGGAGGAATTGCGAGGCACCCCGGGCGGCAGGGAGCCGTCCAGCTACCTGGGGACAGAGGGCCCGCCGGTCTCAGGGCCAGCACCCCACAAACCGACCAAGGGAAGCCTCCCTCCCCCGAGACGGCTCAGGCAGCGCGGAACTGGCCCCAGAAGCACCTCCTGAGACAGAGGAAGGTTTGTGGGGAATTCGTGGGTGGTGTGCTCACAAGCATTAACGGGTGAAATGCCAGAATTAGTGCACGCCACCCCAAAAGAGCGCCAGACCTTTGCAAACCAGTTTTATCATCTCCCGTTTGCTATCTTCCGCGGCCCCATCCCGCAGGTCTACTGGGCGAGTCCTCCCTAAGGGGAGTCTCCGGCCGACACATTCCCAGCTCCCGCTAACGCCGTCCCCACCTGAGCCGCCTCCCCCCAGCTGCCCGCACGCCTGGGGCGGCCCTTGCTCCGGCCCCTCTCCCCTCCCCCGGAGGCGGTGGTTCGCGGTAGCTGGGGGCTCCCCTCTCCTCGAGCCAATGACCGTGTCACCCAAGTGCACCCTCAGCTTGTTCACTCTGGGGCTGCAGGCCGTGCCCCTGAGCCGGTGCGGGGGCCCCCGCCGTCCTCCGAGGCTGCGCTCGACGCGAGGTGGCCTTGGCTCTGACCGCCGACCTCCCCACTCAATCCCGCACCTGCCCGCCTTGGAGGAGGGCTCCCCATGCAGAGTCCGGTCTATCCCCCCAAAGTGCTGGCAGCCTCTGCCCCCTTCTCACGTCCAAAGCCCCCATCCCCCCGACCAGACGGTCCGTGGCTTAAGCCTTCTGCCCGGGCCTCGGTTCCAGGTGTCCCGCCACCCAGACGCCCGCTCGCTGGCCCCGCCAGGACCCGCTTCCCCCCGGGCACCCCCATTAGCAGGGGGCCGAGTGCCGGCGGGCGGGCCGTCTCCCTCCCCTTCCCCCTCCCGCCTCCACTTTGGATCACCCACCGGGCGGCTCCTCCCCTTCCCTCTCCCCCTCCCCCTCCGTTTGTCCCCCAGACTTCCTGCAACGGCCCTTCCACCCCTCCCCGCCCCCCTGGCCGTGGGAGCCCCCTCATTTCCTTGTTTGTGCTTCTGGTTGAAAGAACCAATGTGTGTGTGTGGGGGGGTCCCAGGCTGCAGGTGGGATGGGGCGAGGCCCCTCTCCGACCCCTCCCCCACCCCCTGCCCTGAAGAAGCAAGTCGGTGGCAGGGCCAAAGGGCACAGGACTTTCCAGCTCCGTGTACAGAAGCAGGTGGGGGCGGAGGCTGCGGAGAACGCAGAGTTGATGCCGGAACTGTCTGGAAGACACAACCAGAAAACCAGGCGGGGTTAGTCAGGTCCCAGGGGATCCAAAGGAGTAACCCACCGTGGATCTCTTTAGGGATCTGGCACTTTGTGGGAGGCCAGAATATCAGAACCAAGGGCTCAGAAAATAAGGGGAAGAGTGGAATGTCCACTGGGTGTCCTAAAGGTGAAAGAAATCACTCACTGTATAGGCAGAAACGCCCACTAGAAGAAACAGTGGCCCGCATGTGGGTAAACGGCCAATGCGTGCACCCCAAGCAGACCCCCCACCTACTGGTGACGGAGAAGATGGGCTGCGCTGGGGTGTGAGGCCTGGGAGAGGACCAGGTCAGTCAAACTCTGGGTCTGGGCCAGGTGAGGGGAGGAGCCTCGCGCTGGCAGAGCCATTGATAAATTGTAAGAACAAAATATGTTAGGATTTCTCTAGATTCAGATCGCAAACGGCAATCCTGGGAGGCTCTAGCACACGGATGTGAATAGTGAGCTGCCTTGGTGGGCGTCATGGGAAACAAGGTGAGGGGCTGGCGGGGGAGACTTTTGGAACACTGGAGTGGACTCGCTGTTGGATTACGGATGCACTTGTACGATTTGACCAGAGTGTCTGTAGAGCTTGGCTGCTGCAACAGACCCCACAGACTGGGGTCTTAAAGGGACATTTCTTGCTCATAATTGTGGAGGCTGAGGTCCCGGGTGCTGCTGTGGTGGGGCTCTGGTGAGGGCACCTCCTGGCAAGCCGATGGCCACTCTCTCGCTGTCCTGTCTCCGAAAGCACTAATCCCAACGACGAGGCTCCATCCTCCGGAGGGAGGATGAGCAATATGGTTTTTAACAGAAAAACTGCGCAGCAGAACCAGGGGAAGGCTACGTGGCTCAACCACTAATAGAGTCAAAGGGTCGGCCTCCACCGCACAGAACTGGGGTGTCAGACACTGAAACTGGAAAGAAAGCGGGAATGAGGTCTCTCGTAAAACTGAAGGAATATAGGGGAGTTTATCTAACCTCATAAATCATATGGAGGATGAACCAATTTACCAAAATCATTGAGATGCGTTCTTTGCAAAAATGATAGGTCAAGATTACTCAGCCCTGTTTGCTTTGACTTGGAAAAAGATGCAGATTTCAGAGCCCAAAAGGAGCGGCGTTTGAGAATGTTCCAAAGATCAATGTAATTAGAGAAACAAGCGTGGAAAAGCCAAGAATTTGGACAGACAAACGACAGTGGAGAAGACGGCGATTTCAAACGTTAAGTTACAAAGGAAGTTTACCTCTATTTCTTATTTTTATTATTTATTTATTTTTAGGTTTATTTATTTTGAGAGAGTGAAAACACAAATCATCGAGGGGCAGAGAGAGAGAGAGAGAGACGGAAACAGAGAATCCCAAGCAAGCTCCAAGCTCAGCTCAGAGCCCCACGCAGAGTTCAGGCCCACTGACGGTGGGATCATGACCTGAGCCGAAATCAAGGGTAAGACACTTAACTGACTGAGCCGCCCCGGTGCCCCGATGTCTGTTAAGTTTTTAGGCACAATTGGACATCAGAGAGAGTGCAGGTGTCAGAGGTAATTACACATAAGGAGTGTTGACCTATTTGGGAGTGAAAAAACAGCCTGCAACTTGATAGGGTTATTTCCCTATTTGGAGAAACCTTCGCAAGGGCCTGAAAAGCTGGTCCTTGATGGATCAGCACCGTGTGAAAACACACTCCACGCTTCCAGCCCCAGAATGGAAAGGGGCCGGGCCAGGCGGGCGGGCGGGTCCCACAGCCAGGCCGAGAGGACCCCCAGCCATGGAGCTTCCTCAGCTGAACTGATGAGGGACACAGGTGAGCCGCACACTTCCTGGCCCGCAGTGCAGCACAGCGCAGAATGGCATGAGGGGGAGCCCCACACTAGGTGGGTGGGTCACCCAGGCAGTGAGGCAGCTGGGCACGACAGTCACTCTGGCATTGCCAGAACGCGTGCTGTAAGAATGGTCATTAACAATGTGCACTGCACACCCACTGGGGTGTGCCAAGAAAATAAGAACAAGAAAAATAAGCTAAGAAAATAACATGTGTTGGTGAGGATGCGGAGAAACCGGAACCCTTGCACACTGTTGGTGGGAATGTGGATCGCTGCAGCCGCGTGGACAACAGTATGGAGGTCCCCCAAAAAACTAGCCACCTCAGTGGCTCAGTCGGTTGAGCGTCCGACTTCAGCTCAGGTCATGATCCTGTGGCGTAAGCTCGGGCCCCGGGTCAGAGCGGAGCCTGTGTGAGAGTCTGTCTCGCTCTCACTCTGCCCCTCCCCTGCTCATGCTCATGCATGCACTGTTAAAAAATCTTTTAAAATTAAAAAAACAAAAACAAAAACAAAAACAGGGGCACCTGGGTGGCTCAGTCGGTTAAGTGTCTGAGCCATGACTTCGGCTCAGATGATCTTACGGTTTGTGGGTTTGAGCCCCACGTCGGGGTCTGGCTAGCTCAGAGCCTGGAGCCTGCTTTGGATTCTGTCTTCCTCTTTCTCTGCCCCTCCTCCACTCTGTGTCTCCCTTTCTCTCTGACCCTGCCCTGCTAACGCGCGCGCTCTCTCTCTCAGAAATAAATAAAAAATATTAAAAAAATTAAAAAATAAAGGTATGAACCTGCTGTCCGGCGACCCCTACTGGGATGCGAGGGCGCTCAGCTGAGGAGGGTCCTAACACACCCTGTTGGAGACACGGCCTGCACTCGGGGTCAGGCCCAGGGAGAGAGGTGCTAATGGCCAGGGGTCAGGCCTGGAGAGAGAGGTGTTAATGGCCAGGGGTAGCGTCACCGCTGTGGTGTTCACCCCACAGGCCCAGACAGCCCAGGACACCAGCATAAGACACGCGCATCACAGAACAGGGTGAGGACACGCCTCACCTCACTGACCCACCAGAGAGCCAGGGACCAGGCCAGCGAGAGGGGATCTGGGAAGCTTCAGGGCATCAATGACCGCAGGTTTACCACCTGGCCAAGCAGTTGGGATGAGCCAAGGGAACCTGAACAGACTGAACACCTCTCCCCGGGCTGGAGGACCAGAACAGAAGAGGCTGTTTTCTTGCTCCAGCAGAAGGGGCCTGAGGAGGCCATGGGATGCACCCCATTTGCAAGCTGGGCAGTAAGGGAGACGGGTTTTTCTAGGTGCCCCCCGGGCTCTCAAACTCGGTGACCTCCACAGATTCCTTTCAGTCACAACATAGTCTTCCTCCAGGGCAGAGGGTCCCCGGGGAGCCGAGGGGTGCACCCACCTTGTGGCACTGTCCCCACCCCCAGGGGGCTGACAGATTTGCCCCAGCCTGTGGCTCTGACCTTCCAGCAGGAGGGGCGTGGGGGGGGCGGGTCGGTCTGCGAGCTAGAATCACCCCATAGCAAGTTTGTGGCAGCCGGGGCGCCTCGGGGACCAGAGCACGGGCAGCATCGTGCAGCAGAGGCAAATGTGTCCTAAGCGAGGCAGCGCTTTCAGTCAGGTCTACGGTTTCGGTCCCACAGCGCCCCCAGGACTCGCCACAAATGCACAGCTGATGCGTGGGCTCAGCTTCTGGGGTCTGGGAGACTACTGCTCCCAAGATCTCTGAGGGTCAGGGTCATGGGGTCCCGTCTCCAAAGTCTCCAGAAAAGGGCTTGGGGGAGGGGCTTCTATCCCACACCCTGCCCCACCCCCCACCCTAGCGCCCCAGGGACTGCTGGGACCTTGGAACACAGGGCCAGCAAGAACACCCATCCCTCATTTAGCTTTGTGGCCCCGGGCAACGTCCCTGAATGAGCCCCTACGTGGTGGGGCAATTGCTTGTCCCTGAACGGACCCCTGCTTGGTGAAACTGTATTGTTATGCTGGCCAGGTGCCCCGGGCGCTTCCTTATCTCCCCGGGGCAGGACACCGCCCGGCCCACCTGGTTCTCACTCCCATTGAGGGTGGGGCCTGTTACTATTTGGAAAATGCTCCCTGGGCGGTTTTGGTAAAATCCTCTCAAACCTGCAGGGGCCTGGTCTAGGCCGGCCAAAGTCTCAGGGCCCGGCCACCCAGCGAAGTCACTTCCCCAGGACAAAAGGAGCCCCTTTCCAGGTGTGCATGAACTGCCCTGAGAAGTCCTGCGTCCCAGACGGAGCTCCGGCAGGAGGCTCCGGCCTGCCTGGGGCTGGGACCCGGGCGCACCCGGTCAGGGCGCTCCCCGGTCATGCTGGGGCAGCATGACCAAAGCGGAGGAGATCCTCCAACGCCCACCCCGACAGGCTCAGGCGGAAAACGCTCGCCCACCCGCGCTGGCCTGGGCCGGGGCACAGGCCTGGTGGGCGAGGCCAGTGTCACCAGGGCCCGGGACTCCAGCTCCCCATTCCGCCCGGGAGACCGTCTTCACCACGGCCTGACCTTCAGCCTGGCCCGAGACGTGCGCGCGCTCACAGAATCAACTCGGGGAGAACACAAATCTTTTATTGAACACACCCAGACTCGGGAGGGGGGGGCCGCAGGACGGGGTCGGGGTCGGGGCGGGGGCGGCCGGCCGGCCTCACTCTCGCGGGTCGGCCAGGACGCCGCGCTCGGCGGCCGCGCTGCCCAGGATGAAGCCGACGGCCAGGGACACGGTCTGGTCGAAGGAGCCGCGCAGCTGCTCCACGTGCTGGTTCAGGGTCAGCAGCTGGTCGCGCAGCGGACCCAAGATGGCCACGATGTCGCCCAGGTGCCCCAGGGTCTGCAGAAGGGCGGCGTTGAGCGACGGGGGCGCGGACTGCGGGGGCGCGTGGTCTTCGGGGCGGCCTGGCGGGGAGTCGGGGTCCTCCCGAATGGGGTCCAGGGCCGGCGGCGGCGGGGATGCCGGGGCGCGGCCGGGCGCGGCCGCAACCCCGGAGAACGCCGTCGGGGAGCCGGGGGCGCGGGGCGCGTCTGCAGACTTGGGCGGCGTCGGGCTGAACCTCAGCGTCCAGGCGGGGTCTGCGTCGGGGTCTCGGGCGGCGGGCGGCTGCGGGACGTCTGGAACGCGGAGGGGGAATCAGGCCAGGCTCCAGGGAGGCGCCCCGGAGCCCCGACGCCACGCGAGCTGGCGCCGCCCCAGCCCCACCCCCCGCTCCGCTCCCACTCACCCGGCTCCGCGGACAGGAGGTGCGCGGCGGGGGCCGGGCGGCGGCCGCGCGGGGGGCGCCCGGGCCCCGGGGAGCGGCGGCGGCCGCGGCGGGGCCCGTGGTCGCCCAGCAGCCCCATGAGCTCGCGGATCTGCGCGTCGAACGGCCCGGGCGGCTGGCCCTGCGCGTCGCGGAGCTTGTCCTTGAGGAACTTGTAGCGGCGGCGGCACTGCGCGGGCGTGCGCCGCACCTGCTGGCGCGCCAGCGCGGCCGACACGCGGCGGTAGGTGGGCAGCGCCTGGCGGCGGTCGAGCAGCAGCGCGCGCCACACGGGCGGCTGCAGCAGCGTCCCGAGCAGCAGCTCCGTCTCGCGGGCGCTCCAGGGCGTGCGCTGCGCCGAGCCCGGGGACACGGGCGAGCCGGGGGGCCCGGGGGACGCGGGGGACGCGGGCGCCGCCGGCGAGGCGGGCCGCCCGGGCGGGGTCCCCGCGGCGCCTCAACGCCCGCGGCTCAGGTCAGGCTGGGTGGCGACGACGGCGCGGGCGGCGGCAGCCGCCGCGGCGAACAGCATCCGGCTGGCGGGGCGCGGGGTCGGGGCGCGGCGGGCGAGGCCGCCACGGGCTGGGTGGCTGCGCGCTCGGCGGAGACGGAGCGGGAGCCGCAGCCCCGAGCAGGCGCCGCAGCAGGTCGCTGCCTGCCGCCCCGCGCGTGCCCGCCCCGCCCCCCAACTCCGCCCCCAGCCCGCCAAGTTCAACTTGGGCCGGCCCGGATCCTGGCCAGAAACCACCTGACACACAGCGGTTGTACTTTCTAGACTCTGGAGTTGACGTACAAACGGATACGGCGGCGCGCAAGGTTCGATTCGTTTTTACGCATGTGCTGTGCCCTTTCACCGCCGCGCAGACCCAGCCGTGGAACCTTCCAGCTCCCGAAGGCGCCCCCAGGCCCCTCCCATTTGCCCTGGGCGTGTCCTCGCCGGTGGTTCGCGGAGGCGCTGGGCTTGGGCCCCGCCCCCGCCCCCCGCCGCGTGGTTCCGGTGTGACCCCGGGTGGGGTCGGCGCGGGCTCCGCTCGGAACCGGTGTCGCAATTCCCCCCTTCCCCCACTTCACAGAAAAGTGCCCTGCTTGATTCCAGCACCTACAGCCAACGGCAGAGGGACAGTATGGACGCCACCTCCTGCGGTCGGGAATCATGGGGGCCCCGCGTCGCGGGTTCTAGTCAACACGAGTCTGGAAGCCTCGCCAGAGCAATAAGACAAGAAAACGGAGTAAGGGTTACAAAGGTTGGGAAGGAAGTAGAACCATCGTTATTTGTAGGTGATACGACTGTAAACACGGGAAATACAAAATGATTCGCAGCCGCGTTATTAGAACGAGTAACTGAATTTAGCAAGGTCGTTGAGTACAGTGATAAAAATCTGTTGTATTTCTGTATACTAGCTATAGTCATTTTTAGAACTTTTTAGTTTGGGGCAGTTGTAGATTGACAGCCAGGTGGCACAGAAGGACTGGAGACCCCGTGGACCCCCCCCAGGGGCGCGTCTCGTGGGACCTGGCACCTTTGTCAAAGCTGAGAGACTCGCGTTGGCATGACGCCGTTGACCGAGCCGCACGCTTGACTTGGGGTGAACCAGGTGCCCCACACGCGAGCCCGTTGGGTCCCGGGACCGGGCAGGGTACCGCGCTGCGGGCCGCCGCCCTCCTCTGTCCCCTCTGGGCCCTGCCGTTTCTCACGCTTGCCACCCGCGTGCTTTGTGGGTGTCCTTCACCGTGGGTTTGTCAGATGCCTTCTCATGACGAGCCCGGGCTTACGGGCTTTTGGGAAGAAGACCCAGACGCCACCGCGGTGCCCAGCACCTCTGCACTGCCGGGTCACCCTCTTCCCTTGCGTGCCCCGCGGTGAGCACCGGTCAGCAAGTGCACCCCGCGCGCGGGAGTGAGCAGGCTGCACTTTGAGGGCGGCGGTTGCGTGTTTGGGGCCCTCCTGTAATTCTCCCTGGTCAGGGACTCGTGCTGTTCTGCACGTCGGGGTGCTGTGCCACACCGTCACCCGGAGGGGCCCCATCGCCTCAGCTCTCTTCCTCTTTCCTCTTGTCCTGTGTCCTTCTGACGTGCCCCCACCCCCAGTACGTTCCGCTTTGTTCCGCTACCAGAGATTTCTGCTCATCTGTGGCTCCCCCACTCCGGCCCTCGTGTCAAGCATTCTGCCATCTCTCCAAAAATCTGTGGTTCCTTGTTTTGGGAGAGTGGTAGCTGGAATCCAGGGTCAGGATACGGGTCGCCTGCTGCTACGGGGCTGGCGGGGTCACTGCTTCCAGCCCACTGAGTCTCCGTGGGGAGTAGTTCACCCCCCAGGGGATATTGGTTGATGTCTGGAGACGTTGGTTGTCATAACTTGGGGGCTGCTGCTCGCGTGTGGGGGGCAGAGACCAGAGGTGCTGGGAAACAGCCCACAGTGCCCAGGATGGCCCACGGCGAGACCGCCCACCCAGCGCATCAGGGAGCCGGGACCCGGCCCTGCCCTGGCCCTGTGAAGGCTGAGCAAGGAAGCACTTGCTGGCGCGCCCACCCACGTGCCCACGCTGGCCTTGCCTCCCCGCTGGCTCTGCTGCAACGTCTTTGACAGCAGGAGGCCTCGGCTGCCTTATCTACAACTTAGGTATTAATTGATCAGCCCCAGGGTTGCTGACTCGAATTCCCGTGAGAAGTCAGCCTGTCTACTGACTGGAGTGCAGTCCTAATATGGTCTTGCTTCACCATTTCCTTTCCTTTTTTTTTTCAAAAAATGTTAATGTTTTATTTATTTCTGAGAGATAGAGAGAAAGACAGCATGAGCAGAGGAGGGTCAGAGGGAGAGGAAGACACAGAATCTGAAACAGGCTCCAGGCTCTGAGCTGTCAGCACAGAGCCCGACGTGGGGTTCGAACCGAGAACTGAGACTGTGACCTGAGCCAAAGTTTGACGCTTAACCAACTGAGCCACACAGGCGCCCCCACAGTTTCCTTTCAAAACAGTTTTCCAGGGAGACCTCGGTCAGCCCCCCAGAAGGGCGGGAGGCAGCTGAAGATGCCAGGGCAGCTCCAGGCCCCGTGTGCCCGCGAGGACCCCGCCCGCCTTTGGAGCAGGCTTCAAGCAGCAGCCGCAGCCACGCAAACAGCCCCAGAGCACCGCGCGGGGCTAAGGCGGCGGGCAGGCCAGCGCAGGGGTCGTCTCACCGGCCGGAAGAGCAGCTCGGAGCGGGGAGCCGGCACCCACCGAGGAGCTGCGCCTTCACCACAGCATGGCGGACGGCAGCTGTGGAGTTATGTTAGTCTCTGGTCAGAGCCGGGCCGTGGGTTCGGGTGGGCTGCTGGCCGTTCCCTTGTGAGTGGGGCGGCGGGGGTGACCCGTTTCCGGGGCCCTGGCCCGGCTGCTTGGGGCCCCGGGGGCCTTCTGCAAGCGGCACGTGCTGGTGCCCAGGCGGCTCCGGGGCCGGGGGGCCGGACGTCTCTCCCGTCTCCGCTCTGCCCGCCTGGTTCGGCTGCCTTGAGCTCCAGCGTGCTGGGCTTGGGGCGCTCGTCGTGGCGGGGCGCTCCCCAGAGCCCGATACACCGGGCCAGCCTCCGTCTGGCCGAGGAGGGGACTGCGCAGGGTGGGGACCTGGGAGTCAACGGCTCGTTCGGGGGCCTAGGGGGTCACTGGCGGTCAGTTGTCCTAAAGAAAGACGTGTTGATTTGATTAGGCCCAGTGACGTGGAACGAGATCCCGGTCTCCGTGTCTCAGGGGTTCGTGACTGTAAGGTGGGTGAGACCCGAGCCACCCGGCCAGCTGCGCCTGAGGCACCAGAACCACCCGCCAGAGGCAGCTCCGCGCGTGGTTCCGTCACTCGTCCAGCACCCCTGCCAGGCGGGGGCCTTTACCCTTCATTACGGGGACTTCCCCGGACGCCTCTTCCACAGAAACCAACCCTTCACGTCCCCAAATTCTTTGAACCCCTGGCCTCACCCCTCCTTGTGCGGTGTCTTCCCGGTGGTGGGCAAGCCTCAGGGCACACCCCTGTCTTCCCCGGGTGAGGGAGGACCTGGCTCTGGGTGGCGCCTCTGGCCTTCGGTGGAACCGGTGGGGGCAGGGGCGGGGGGGCTGGGCGGTTTGGGGCAGAACAGCCTTGGTGGCCCAGCTAATCTGAAGGGTTCGCAGATTAACGTTTCCTGCAGCGGTGGAGGGACGGCTCGCTCGTGGGCCCAGCAGTTATGGGGTTCGGCTCTCGCGGCGCTTGAGTGAAACGAGTCGGCACACCTAGCCCTTCTCCGTGCCACCGAAGGGCGTGGCTGTGGCCGGTACTTCTCCTCTCCTGAAGTGGTCTTCGTGTGACCACGGAGGAGCGCACCGTGACTCCCAGTGCGAGTGTCGGTTTGGAGACAAACAGAATAAGCCATGTGGAAGCCATCTTGGTAGAAATGATTTTATTTACAAATCTGTACCAGTGACATTGGGCGACATGCAGACAGTCGTGCTTAAGCTGAAAGCCCAGTCACTTCCCCGTGAATAAATTGTTAGGATTGGAATGTTTATTTGCGCCAGACACTAACTCAGTTTCAGGCTCTGTCACACCACCTTTGTTAAATTCACAATCTGAAAATGTAAGTGTTGTTTGGTAGAACAGAATCCTCATGTAAAAGCCAGAAAACAACACCAACCTCCCGAATTTGCGTGGCGGGGAGTGTGGAGTTGCTCTTACGTTCCATTTAGGCAGGACCTACGTGTCCCGCGTGAATTTCTGTGGGAAACACAGCCTGACATTACAAACTCCGCATTCTAGCACAAGTAACTGTTTTCCCAGAAATACCGAGAGCTGGTTGTTCTAAAGAACCTCTAATTCTGAGACCCCAGAGAACAGCCTTCGGTGCTGCAGTGACTTGGAACCTAAGATCGTTGGTGGCTGGATGCTGCCAGGGGGTCTGACCCCCCGTCCCGGTCTCTGTGCACCCGGCCAAGGGGTCTTCTGGCTGCTGAGCAAATGCTCAACACCAGCTGTTTGGAAGCCGAGCCCCGGGGAAGAGCTTGGCTGCATCCAGGCGGCAAACGTCACCTCCTCCGCGTTCTGACAAAGCGTGAGCGAAGACAAGCTGCGAGAGCCCGGGCGCGGGTGCGTGCAGCGCATGCTGGCTGCTGAAGGCAGACGGACCTGGGCCACGGGCCTGAGGCCCCCGGGCCCCCAGGGGGCGCTGGGGGAGGCTCTCAGGGACCCTGAGGCCCTGAGTCGGCTTTGGAGCTGCTGTGTGTATCCCGTGTGCTTTGCGAGGAAGCAGAGCCTGGGGGGCCTCACCGGGAACTGTTCTAAGGGGCGGGGCCTGGCGGAGGGCACGCGGGGCCACGGGCACTTGGGGGCTGCCAGCGTGGGGCCGTGAGGGGCTCGCTCACCAGCAGCAAGAGGCGGGCTGCCTTCTGGGAAAAGGGCTGCAAAACTCAGGCACCCCCGCTTGGCTGGAATGGGAGTGAGCGGAGCTGGACCCCTAAGGGGGAGGTTTGGAAGGAGGGGGTCTGGAGGAAGGGAGGGAGGTCTGGAGGTGAGGAGGGGGAATTTGAGGGTGGGGGAGGTCTGGGGGTAGAAAGGGGGAGGCTGGGGGATGGGGGAGGTCTGGGGATGGGGAGAGGCAGGTCTGGGTGAGGGGGGATGTCTGGAATGTGGGAGGGGATCCGAGGGAGGTCTGGGTGGACAGGAGGGGGACAGTTGGGGTGTAGGGGGAGGTTTGGGGGTGCAGAGGGGAAGTTTGGGGGTGGCGGGAGGTCTGGGGGTGGGAAGAGGTCTGAGGGTAGGATTGTGGACGCCGGCTGGGGTCTGGGTTGCTGGGAAGGAAGCCTCAGGGCCCCAGGGGAAGGTTTCGGACACCCCTGGAGCCTGTGATTGGCATGGGGGCCAGAGGTCAGTTTGGTCCTTGGTTGCTGGGCAGACATAAGCCAGACTCAAGAAAACAGTGCTCTGAGTCAGGGTGGGTGTGGGGTTTGGGGGGGTGGGGCCCCCGGAGAGCTGGCAGAGAGCGATTCATCTCTAAGAAGTATAAATGCGTACGTGGCTCCTGGGGAGTTTACTTAATCTATTTTTGTGTTAATTTTTAAATATAGTTTTAAACTAGCAGAAACCCCAAACTCCACCGGAGCCCCCATCCTCTCCCTCACCACAAGGCCCTTGAGCCTCCTCCCCCCAGAGCCCCCCAGGCACACACCCTGACGCCCCAGCTGAGCCCTGGCTCCTGCCCTGGGGGGTCCCTGGCCCCGAGCAGCGGGCGCCGGACTGCACGGACTCCCTGGGCCCGGGACAGCAAGCCGGTGGCTCTTCTCCACCCCAGTCCTGTCCTCGGTCTGGCACTCGCGTCAGACCCGCTGTCCCCACTACTGGAACGTGGCTTTCATTCTCCGTAGCTTGTCCTGGATCTTGCGGGAGTGCTTTTCGCTGGTGATCTGGTGGAAGGAGGCCCTGTTGTCTGCCGCTAATATGGAGATGTCGGCCCCGCTGAAGCGGGCGATTCTTTGCTTGAGGTAGGACTGCAGCTTGTGGTCGGGGGCGAACGTGTAGGGGTTCTCCTGGAACGCGTGGACCTGGCTCACCACCTTGGCGATGTTTCTGTGTTGGGGAGAAGAAGTGAACTGTTAGTTCGCCTGAGGCCGCGGCTTATCAATTCCCGGTGTGTCACCGGAAATGTCCAAACCAAACCTTCTGGTACAAACTCGGGTGAGTTTTCTGTATTTATTCTTAAGGCCAAACCTCATTTCAGTACTCAGGCCTGTTTGTCTGTTCACACTCCCCTCTGTCCCTCTGTCCATCTATCCGTCCATCCATCCACTTTTCATCCCACAAACATTCACTAAACATCTATGTTGGGTCTGGTCAGCAGTAATGATTCCAACATGAGTCAACCCCAGTGTCAGCCGCTGAGGGCCCGCAGAGGACAAAGATGAGGAAGAGAGACGCAGGGTCCCTTAAGGGGTGGATTCAGGGGCCACTGGGCACACGTTTGGCCCTAACTCTGTGTTCAGGGACATCACGTGGAGGCTCAAGAGCCACAATCGGGGAGTATTTACACCCTGGGGCTTGGCTGACACTGTGGCTCGTGGATCGGAGCCAGCTTCCCTGCAGAGCTGCTAGCTAAACAGAGGCCACACAGCCCTGGTGGGGAGGGGGTCATCCAGGAAAACTGGCTCTGGGCGGCGGGGAGGCTGTGGGCTCCACGGACACATCCTCCCGTCGTGACTGCGGATGGAGATGGCACGTCCAGGGTGGGGGACCGTGCTCTCGGATCCAGACGTGCAAGCGTTAAGAAGAGGCATCGTTAGATCTCGGCCCCCGGCCCTTCTGGATTGTGGCCTTCCCTCTAAGTGTCCATTTCCATTCTGCTGACACGGATTAATGTGCACTGTGGTGTCTCTTAAGCACTTTTTAAGTTGGTGACCAAAAGGAGGCCTTGCAAACAGCGGGTTGGAACCACTGGACTCCAAGGCCCCTGGACCGTGGCTGCTGAGGTCAGCCCTCGACCCGGAGTGCAGCTGGACCGTGGCCTGGCCAGCTTCCGCCTGACCGCCCACGTGGGCGATGCAGAGAAGAGATGGGAGGAGGGCAGAGTGGGTGCGAGGCTGCGGGGGTGCGGGCCCGCTGGAGAAGGGCTGGCCCGGTGCTGAGACCGGCAGGGGCGTCTCTGATGAGGCCTGGAGCTCCCAGGAGAGCGGGCTGGAGGCCGGGCTTCTCCCAGCACGCTTGCACCCTCCCAGGCGGAAATGGGCAATGGCCCTCTTCCGCTGAGGCCGCCATGGTGGCTTTCACGAGCAGCCCCTAGTCTGTACCTCCCAGGGACGCTGGGCCCGCAGGGGTGCTGGGCAGGGGAGCCATGGCACCGCAGGAGCAGGCTAGGACTGGCCACCGGGCCTGCGTAGAAAGCTCCAGGGTGAGGGGCCCGTGGCGTCGTGGGGAGCAAGCCCCTCACCTGAGCTTGCTCCACCTGTGGGCCCCGTTAGTCATGGTGAAGCCCCCCGTCTCCAGCTGCTGGATGTGCATGGCCAGGAGGCGCGCCGACGGCAGGGTGGGCTGGGCCCGGAAGCGCCGCCCTTCCATCAGACACAGGCTGTCGCTCTTCAGGAAGACCTGGGGGCCCAGCCGGGGGCATGGGCAGGGGAAGATAGGTGAGAGTCAGTCCAGGGCCCTCAGCTCGGCCAATCCCAGTTGGTGCCGACGTCCCCCACTCATGGGGGCTACACGGCACTAATTTATTTCCAGTCCAGACTGTGCCTGGGAAGATCGGACGGGAGCCGGCGGTCCGGATGTCTGAGGCTCACAGACACAGGCGACCCTGACACCCCGCAGAAAGCTGCACGTGTGCCTCTGTGGTTTCCTACCCTCCTCTCTGCCGGGCTCCAGAACACAGCCAGGTGACCCAGCTGGCCAAGTGAGGACGAAGCCCAGGCCGGCCGGCTTCAGGGACCGGTGTCTGGTGCCAACCGAGGACCCACAGCAGCCCCCCGCCCTGCAGGGAGTCAGGCCCTTCCAGTGGGGGAAATGCCCACCCACTATACCCTGGGCACCGGCCCCCTGCTCTCTGCCCAGCTGAGTGGCAGAGGCCCCAAGGGGAGATGGGCAAGACAGGGCTAGCTGGGCGGCTCCGTGCGCGACTCTGAGGGGGCCGTGTGGCCCGGGGCCCCATGCAGGCTCTGCCTGGTGTGTGCTGCGGAGGTGCGCAGAATGCGTCGTTAGGGGAAGCCCCAGGTGGACAGAAGCTGCCGGAAGCTGAGGCACATCACTAGTACCTCCACGGCTTTCAGCTCTTCCATGACTTCTGCTATCTTTGCAGGTAGAATTCTCCAGGCCTAAAATAAAAGCACGGTGAACCCCCGAGGCCTTGCCGGTGCCCACGCGCCCGCCTGTGGCCAGTGGCCCTGGGGGGTGACTCACAGGGGACTGCCTCACTGCGAGGTGCTCCAGGCCGCCCAGGATCTGCATGGCTGTCGCAAAGTTCCTTTGCTCATAGCAAGACTTCGCAATCAGCAAAAATTTGGACAGTAAATTCACCTGCAACTGAAACCAGAAAATGACACATTCAGTGTGTTCCCGTTGAAGATCAGCTGGTAGAGAGCATCTGGGGACCCCGCAGAGTCGCCCAGCACCAGAGCGCACGGGACAGGAGGCCCACCACCCGCCCGCGTGGGCTCAGGTCTCAGAGGGTGGCCGCGAGGGGCAAGGGGATGCTCACTACTCAGGGACACGAAGCGGAAGGGCACGTAGCCCAGTGAGCACAAAGATGTGAAAAGAAGTCAGCCTCACTTCTCCAAAGCAGACAGACCTCTGCTTTAAGAGTGAGACAGATGCGGGAGGGGGCACGGCTTCAGGGCCCGGACGGGCGCCCCCAGCTGGGGAAGACGGAGCCCGTGCATCTTGTCTCCTTCCGCCTGTGTGGCTCCACTGCAGCACAGGCTTCAGGGCCTGACCAGGGGCTGGGTCCCACGGGACCCACTGCTCCTCTGTGGGTAGCCAGTCGGCAGCGCACATTCACCAGGTTTGATGGGAACACCCCGTGGGATTCTCATTCCTAACAACGTGCGCCACTTTAGAGGCCTGAGGGCCTGGGCTCACAGACCCACAGATAGCACTTGAATTTCACACAGCTCCAGAGGCTTCTAGCGATTCTGGAGAATTCAGCTGACCTCTCTTTTCAGAGCCGCCTCACCTTGTGAACTGTCACCAGGGCCAGGGCCATCCTTCAGGTGGGAACAGTGCCTGCCTGTGGGTCCCAACCACATGCCTTTTCACTGGACTTGACCTTGTCTGTGGTGATTCTGATGCCATCGAAGGTCGCACCGATGGGCCCCTGGAGCTCATCCACCCTGATGGCCTCTAGCTGTCTGGCCTGAGTGCCTCTTAAAGAGTCTTGGAAAACATTTACTCGCTCATACTTAAGTTAACATGCCACTTTTTTCTTCATATATTTAAATAGACGCAAAATAGGGGTGCCTGGGTGGCTCAGTCAGTTATGTCCAACTCTTGAATTCAGCTCAGGTTTGTGGGATCGAGGCCCGTGTCAGACTCTGTGCTGACAACTCAGTCAGCTTGGGATTCTCTCTGTCCTCTCTCTACCCCTCCCCTGCTTGCACGTTCTCTCTCTCTCTCATAAATAAATAACCATTTAAATAGATATAAAATATGTAATTTCCAGCACTTTCAGATAAACCTGTTCCATCACATTTTTATTTAAAAAAATGTCAGTGGTAAAAAGTATAGAGTGGAAAATTTACCCTTGTAAGCAGCTCTCCTAATAGAGCTCAGCGGTGTTGGTGACACTCACTTCATTGTGTCACAGATCCGCAGAGCTCTCTTCTTGTAAACCTGAGGCTGCAACTGTCAAACAGCTGCCCCCCATCTCCCGCCCCCCGTCCCTGCCCCCCACCTTCTACTTTCTGTCTGTGTGGTTGGAACCCCTCCGGGATCCCCTAGAGTGGAATCACAGTGTTGACGACTCCAGATATTTGTCTTCCTGTAACTGGCTTATTCCCTCAGTACGATGTGCTCCCGGGCCGTCCACGCCCTGGCCCGTATCACGACTCTGTTCCCTTTTAAAGCTGAATACTCTTCCATGGCGCGGATCGGTCACATTGTGCTCGCCCATCTGTCCGCGGATGCACGTCCAGGTGCTGCCTTCTCTTGGCTGTTGTGCTCTGTCACCTGCAAAATTAGCTGAGGAAAGCGAAATCTGGTGTTGCCTTCAAACCCACCGTTATTCATCTAAAAAAAGTCAACACGTTTTTCTTGAAGGTGACAAACTTCGCGCTCTCACTTGTTCTTCACCTTATATCTCCATCCCGTTTGCCCCAGGGCGCCGTGTGCATGGGGTGTACTGTGTCCCCAGGGGCCTCTGGTGGCCGCCCCGCTGCGTTCGTTCTCTGCCTCAGAATTTGAATGTTAGCAATTTTCTGTGACCACACTTGACAGATGTACAAGCCTGTCTTCTGGATTGTTCTGACATTGCAGTAGGTAACACACAACATGCGAAACAACACATATATCGGAATGTGACAAACACTTTTGTCGAAGGTTTCACATGCGGTTTCACTGGAAATGCGTCTCCCGGTGAGCCACGCGGCGCCTTGGGCTGAGTACTGCCCGTCTCGCTAATTCTATCCTTCGCTTCCAGGGACACAGGGTTACAACGGAAGGCGCTCTGCCCCAGTGACGCCGTGGTCCTCGCTGGGTGCCCGGAGATCCGCTCCAGCGTGCTGACCACCAGGCCCGCGGGGCCGGCCGGGCAGGGCGCCTGCACACTCAGGACGCCGAGCCCACTTTCCCTTTCGGGCGGGGAAGGGGAGAGTCCCGCTTTCTGGGGACTCACATAGGGCTAGTCCTGGGAAGCCGAGGGCCGTGAAGTGACTGTTGATTGTCCTCGGACCTGTCCGTGGGCAGGTCTCCCTGGAAGTCCTCGTCAGGCGCAACCACACGGGCCCCTTTCAGAGACCTGCTGTAGGGAAGCTACGTTCTGAGGTCACTCACGGTATTTGCAATGTTGTGGATTAGAATGAAGTGGGCGAGCCCAGGCTCCCTGTTCCCGCATCTCGGTGGAAGTGAGGGTGGCTCAGTCTGTTGGCTAATAAATCCCTAAAGCTTGAAAATTCTCACCCAAGGGGAAAAATGCAGAGAACTCTGCACTCGCTAATGGGTCTTGGGTTGCGGGGTTGGGAGAACACAGAATATTAAAAAGAGAAAAGAAATTGCAAAGACAGTTAATGCCGGAATAGACTTTTCTGTGCTTTGCCATGCGATGGGGAAGCGGTGGCCTCTGTGGGCGCCCCCCACCCCCGAGCTCCCTGTCACACTCAGTCCGAGGGCAGCGGTGGTGGGGGCCACCCAGGAGGAGCCCCAGGAGGTGGCGGGAACCCAGCGGGGGGCGGGAAGGGGTGTGGACACGGGAGGAGCCCTGTGGTCCCCACCGCAGTCCCCCGCTGCCGGCTGGGCAGGACTCGTGATGCCCCATCCCCCTGCTGGTGGGGGGGGAGGGGGCCGGGCAGGCAAGCGAGGCCTTGCAGGTGCCCGAGGGGCCCAGGGGCTCTGTCCTCCCCGACCGCGGATGGGTGGGTGGGGACCCGGAGGGAGGCGCTGGGTCTGAGGCGGGTGGCTGTCCCTCCTGGACTGCCTGCTGCGCTGCCGGCCGCGGGTGGGTCAGTTCAGGCCGAGAGACCCGCCGTCAGGGTGAAGGCCGGCAGGACCCGGAAGGGGCCCCAGAACAGCAGGACCTTCACCTTGGCTGGACCACTGAGCCATTCCGCGTACCCCGCAGCCCGCCGAGGACGCGCTCCTGCCGGCCGCAGGGGTGTGGCGGGAACTAGGAAGGTCCCCACCCTCGGAAGGGCGGTTAGAGTCAGGATTCCCGGCCCTGGGGCCTGGCGCCGGCGGGGGGATGCAGGGAGCCCCTGGGGGGCGCACTCTGAACCCTGAGCGTGAGCGTGTGTGAGGGGGATGGTGTGCGTGTGGGAGAGAGAGGGCGCACGTGTGTGTCAGGGGGTCTGGGAGAAGATCTAGGGGGTGACGGGGACCATGTGTGAGTCTGTGTGTTAGAGGGATTACGTGTGTGAAAGCAACAGTGTGTGTGAGGGAATGTGAGAGGGAGTGTGAGTGTGTGAGGCAGTGTGTCTGAGTGGGTATGTACGTGAGGGAGTGTGTGTATGAGGGAACGTGTGGGAAGTGTGTGTGTAAGGTGTGTGTGGGGGGAGGGTGTCTATGTGGGAAGTGTGAGGGAGTGTGAGAGGAGAGGGAGGAGGTGTGTGAGTGTGAGAGGAAGTGTGAGAGAGCGGGTATGTTGAGAGGGTATATATGAGGGAGTGTGAGTGTGGGGGGTAGATATGTGGGGAGTGTGTGAGAAGTGTGTGTGTGGAGTGTATGTAAGGGAGTGTGAATGTGAGAGGAAGTGTGAGAGCCTGTGGGTATGTGAGTGTGTGAAGGAGTGTGAGTCTGAGGGTACATATGTGGGAAGTGTGTGTGAGGGAGTGTATGCAAGTGTGAGAGGGAGTATGTGTGTGATGTTTGAGAGTGTGAGTGTGTGAGATAGTATGTGTGAGGGAATATGAGAGGGAGTGTGCGCGTAAGTATGAGTGTGTGAGCGTGTGAGTGTGAACGTGTGAGGGAATGTGTGTGTGTATATGTGCGTGAGGGAGAGCGTGAGGGGGTAAGTGTGTGAGGGAGGGCATTTGTGTAAGACTGCCCGTGTCGGTGCCTGTGCACGTGTGACACTGCAGGTGTGGAAGTGGCCCGCACGAGGGCCCGCCGTGGCTCTCGGAGCCGGTGCGCGTGTGCAGGAGGCCGAAGAGCCGTGTTGGGACGCAGTGTGACAGGCCGTGCCCGTCGGGCGAGCCGGGTGGTGTGTGGGGTGTCGCTGTGGACGGAAGCCGTGACACTGCTTTCACCCTCGCCTCGGGCGGGGCCTGAGGACCCGCCGCACCCGGAGAGCGGACGAGGGGGGCTCCCCGTGGCGCGCCGCGCCCCTGCGGCCACACCCCAGTCTCCGGGGCACCCACCTTGGAGGTGTGGCTGGTCACGATCTCAGCGGCCACCCAGGTGCTGACGTCGTCCGCGCTTCTTAAAAGCTGCAGTAGGTACTTGTCCTGGACGTAATTGGGCAGGAATAAGCTGCAGGTTTTGGCCGACAGAGACTCGGAGGAGCTGGGCCTGGAAGAGACAGGCGTGCACGTCACAGCGAGGACGTGTGGGCACGGCCCTGCCCGGGCCCCTGGGGCTGCAGCCAGCAGGGTGGGCTCTGCGGAGCGGGGCGGGTCTGGCTCCGAGGACGTTCGTGACACCGGCGTCTCCCTTTGGCCAAGAGAGTCCATGAGACGCTCAGGTGAAGCCCCCGAGACCCTGCCACCAGCCATCTGCCCCAGAGCTCTGGGGCGACGCCCCGCAGGCGAACACTCACTTGGGGAAGGCCACGCTTTTGTCCATGACGCCCAGGGCCCGGGAGTTTAGGAAGTGGACGGGATGGCACTTTTGAAACAATTCCTGTCGGAGACAAGGCCACAGATGTTCAGGGCTCCTTTCCCAGGGGCCCCGGGGGCAGGGCAGCATCTCTGGGAGGCTCTCTGTGCAGCCGTGGTGACGGCAGGTAGGGTCACTGGATCACCATCACTACTGTCACCCGCAAGTGACTTAGGCCCAGGAGGGCGGGACACCTGGGGGCGGGGCTCAGGGCGCCAGGAGGGAGGAGGCCCATAGGGCGCCCTCCAGCGCTCGAGAGGCGGGAGTGTCAGGGATGCAGGCGCCAGTGGGCGGGGGCAGAGCTGCGGCCCGTCCTGAGCGCCGCCGCCGTGTTCCCTGCCCCTGCACGCGCCCCCAGCACCGGCGCCGCAGAGCGAGGGAGTGCCCCAGCGCCCCTCCCGTGGTCACCTGCTGCAGCAGCGTCAGCTGGGAGAAGAGCTGGTGGGTGCTGTACTCCGTCAGGAAGTAGGGCCCCTTCTCGCTGGCCTTGGCATAGGGGCCGTACAAGTCCTCGAAGAAGCAGGGCTTGGGCAGGGCGGACGCGATGGTGTACTGGCGCTCCTTGTGGTGGGGCAGGGCCAGCCCGTTGCCGCGGGACAGCCTCCAGGGGAAGCTCTGCCGGCGCAGGGGCGGTCAGACGGCCCCGGGGGGGGGGCGGGCAGAGGACCAGGCCGGCTCCCGGCCCGGACCCTTCAGACCGGCTCCAGGACACCTGCCCCGGCGCTGCAGCAGCCCCCATGCCAGAGCCCCTGAAGTGTGGCGCGTCCCCCGTATTGTGGAAAGGTCCCTTCGGATCCAGCCCCTGCCCCAGGCCGTTTTCTGGCAATGGTCTGTTCCACCCGGACCTCTGGCCTGAGGGTCAGGAACGTGGGGCCATCTGAGCGCCTGGCCGGGGCTCCTGGGCAAGCAGGGGCGGGAAGTGCCGGCCTCACAGGGCTGCACGTGCGCGTGCGCGTGTGTCCCCACGTGTGCGCACACGGGCAAATGTGTGCGCGTGAGGGCGCAGGCACACATGCGCCGTGCTCTCTGGGCTCTCTGGGCTGCCCCGGGAGACCCCCGCCCCCGCCCCGGGAAAGGCCCCTACCTTCCGGGAGATGCCGTCTTCCGAGAGCCTCTTGCACAGGGCGTTGAGGGGCCTGGTGTCCTCCTCCGCCTCCCCGGGGTCCTCCAGGCCGGAGCCGCGTGCGGGGCCCTCGGGCCGCCGGTCAGCGCCCACCTCCAGGAGGCCCAGCAGGCGCTCTGCAGAGCCATCCAGGGGCAGGATCTGGGCAGAAGCACAGGGCGGTCACTTGTCACCCAGGCAGGGCTGTGGCTCTCACGCCCAGGGTGCTGCCCGCGGGGGTGTGGGGCCGCTCCGGTGCCGGTGCCGGCCGCGGTCACCTCGGAGGAGATGAAGTCCTCAAGCCTGCCCAGCAGCCCGGAGTTCCGAGTGAAGTCCACGGCGTAGCAGTCCTCCAGCCAGGCCTGCAGGAGGCAGAAGCTCCGCTTGTAGATCTTGGTGAAGGTCGAGGCCGGGTCCTGGTGAGCCCTGGAGGCAGACGGGAGGAGGCCTAAGCCCTGCAGGGTCTGTCACCGCCCAGCAAGGGGGGGTGAGTGGGGGCTGCACGTGGCTCTGCCTTTGAGGGGTGTTTCTGCCCTACCTCGCCTGCTTCAGGGGACAGAAGAGGAAGGCGGTGGCCGCGTAGCCGGGCCTCGGGCTCGGCGACCCGGGACAGGGGCCTGTGCCTGTTGGCCAGCCTTGCCTGGTGCCAGTCCTGAGGCCCATCACCCCTGCAGCCGGGGCTGAGACGCCAGGGCTCTGGCACCCGGTGGGAGCGCAGGCCACGAGGGGCGGAGTGGGTCCTGGCTCCACACGTGCAGGGGCAAGGGGCCCGGGGGTCTCTCCTGTGAGTCCCTGCCCCAGGGAGGAAGGCGATGGCTGATGGGCCGGGCATGCGCAGAGTCCACGGTGACCACAGGCCAGGCCAGGGAACAGGCGGGGGCACCTCCTTGGGCGCATCCTTCACTGGCTGCAGCCCCGGGCTGCGTAGTGCTGCGGCTGCCGCTGAGGAAGACCGATGGCGCCGCAGGCCCCCCGCCCCCCCCAGCTGAGGGGCTTGGCGCTCCGCCTGCCCCTGCACTCCAGCCACCGGCCCCCCACCTCCTCCGTGAGCATCGGTGGTCTCTCCGGGCCACTCTCCCCTCCTGCAGCTGCGTGCTCCCCTCTGGGCCCCGCGGCCCCTCGCATCCCCCTCCTGCTCTGCCTTCTCCAGCCGGGCGCAGCCACCATCCTCGTCAGGGGCACCAGGGGCCCCCTGGCCCCTCACAGCCACCGACAAGGCGCCACGGGGTCCACCCTGTGTCTGTGTTGTGCCTCGCGGGCCAGGCCGTACCTGGGCAGGGTGCTGTTGATGCGGTCCAGCAGGAAGTGCAGGAAGTCGTGGGGCGTGCAGAAGTAGCGGAAGGTGTAGAGGAACTGCTGCACGTAGCCTTCCAGGAAGGCATCGCTGGGGCGGGAGGAGGTGCTCAGACCACAGCCCGCCCGCCCCTGGCTCCACCCCTCCCCCCCCTGGGCCGGGCAGGCCTCTCCTCCCAGGAGACCTTACCTGGGCTTCAGGTAAGTGGGGAGGGCCCGGCTCCCCACAGCCCCCGTTAGCAGTTCTGGGGTAGACGTGAGAGAGAGAGAGCGTGTGAATGTGCGTGAGTGAGAAGGCGTGTGAGTTCCGTGTGTGTGAGCACGTGGACTTGCGGGCCCCTTGCCAGGAGGGGGGCACCCAGGAGAGGCACTCGGAGAAGTACAGGCACGGTGGGTACTGGTAACGTTAGGAGCTCCCAACCATGTCTAGCAGGAGGACCTTCTTTAACATCGATTTTTTAAGGCACTCTCGCTACCGGCTTCTAGAACCTGTTTGGAGGATGCACGTGCGCAGGCAGGGACCCCGCCCCCGAACTGGAAGTCACTGCGTTAGAAAGGAGAGCTGCTAGTTGTGCCCAAAGTTCTGTTTCTTTAGGACAAAACCAGGTAGGTGAGGGAACCGCGTCCCCCCCAGGGGTGCCCCAGGGAGCCCCAGCAGCGGTGACACCATGCAGGTCAGCGACTGAACCCCAGGAAGGTGCAGGGGCCCTGGCAAGGCCGCTGGGAGGGGCCTCAGGGTGGAGGCCTGGGGGCTGGGGGCTGGGGGCGCCCAGCCATCTGGTCACCCTGGGGCTCCTGGGGGCTGGGGGGCTGGGGCCGGGGTTGGGCCCAGCCTGCCCCACGAAGGGGATGCCCATGGGGTCTGAGTGGGGGCTCACCCCTTGTTGGAGGTGCTGTGCACACACGTGCTCAGCACACTATGTAATACCCCTCAACACACACCACATACACACACACACGCACACATGCATGTCTCCTGTATTTGCACAGCTAGCCCTCGGTGGGGATGTGGTCAAGGGCTGGCTGGGGCAGCTCCCGCCAGGGGAAGGCTCCCAGCATAGCCGGGCACAGCCCGTCTCAGGAGAACATGGGAAGAGGCTTCCGTCTGGGAGGCCAGGGACGCCTCTGCTCTTAGGGGACTTCCCTCGTTCCCTGACAGCCCCCAGTGTCCCCTGCTGACACCTGACCATCAGTTCTGGGGTCAGCATAGCTTCCAACTCAAAAAGGGCCCTGGGGGCCCTCAAGTGTGTCATGGGTCTCCCAAAGCCAGGACAGGGGGAGGCCTCCACCATCATCTGGGAAGGTAGTCTGTACCCAGCCCTGACCTGCTGGGCTCCATGGCTGGGAGGGGCCCAGGCCATCGGGTCAAGGGAACCTGCCATGAGGCCCTGGGCTGATACCGGGTGGACACGAGAGGCCCATGTGGGGCACGTGGCTGTGCCGAGGGACAGGGTGGGCACAAGGGTGCAGGGGCCTGGGGGTGGTCCGGGGGTCCCTGTGAGCCTGGGTGTGAGTGGCCTGGTCCTGCCTGCTGCAGGGTGAGAGCGCACCCATGCGCTGATCAGTCAGGGTGTCTGGTGCAGTGCTCTGCCAGGAGGCAGTGGCTGCAGAAACAGTTCAATTAGTGGTGGAGACCAACCTCACTGGCAGTCCCTGGGGAGCCACACGATTCATTAAGGGGTATTTCGACCCAGCAAAGGGGAAGGGATCCAGGCGGGTCTCTGAGGCCCCTGTGTGTGTTTAAGTCCAGAAGCCCCTGCGCTAACCTGCATCCCGCATTCCCCATCTCTCCTCCAAGGCACTTGCCCGGGCACAGCTGAGACCCAGATGCCCAGGTCTACAGGCGCACGTCCAGCCAAGAGCCCGGCAAAGGGGGCAACTGGCAGCTGACACGAGGCAGCTTAAAGTTCTGATTTAAATTTTTCTAAAATAAAATAAGTCCCTCATCTGAGATGAGGGAATGCAGAGACTTTCCTCACCTCATTCACCTCCTGGGGGCCCGATTCTTTTTTTTCCCGTCTCCCCTCTGCTTTCAAAAGGCACGAAGGGGCCCAGGGGACCCACGGTCTGCCTCCCGCTGGGCCCAGGCTGCCGCACCTGGAGTAGAGGTAGGCCATGAGCCCCAGGGGCGTGCCGGCCTGCAGGACGCGGGCCTTCCTCTGTCTGCCGCCGCGAGGGTGCTTGCTGACGTTGTAGAAGATGAGGGACGAGGACTCGTCCAGGGGGCTGAAATCCAGCGTGTCGCAGTGGGCCGCCGAGATGTTCACGATCACGGGCAGGGCGCAGGGCTCCAGGCCCCACCGCTCGGCGTACATGACCTGTGAGCGGGGTGGGGAGCGAGCTGCCTCTGTCTGGTTGACCTGCTGGCCCCCGGGTGCTTGCAGGACATGGGTGCTGAGTCACCCTGCTACTAACCCCAGAGGATAGCGCAGCTCTGGCCTCTCAAAAATCAGGGCACGTTTTTATGCTTTTTTCCAGGGACTGATTTCCCGGGAACCCACGAGTGTTAAGGCCCCTTGAGAAGCGAGGGGCTGACGACGGGAGGGGCAGGTATGAGCGGGGAGATGGGAGGGGGAAGATGGGGCGGAGATGGGGGAGGCGGGAGCGGCACGGATGCAGGGACTTGCCTGGAGATACTTCTTGACCAGTCCCAGGAACTGCACCTTGCACTTCATTTCTTCCAGCTGCCCCTTCAGTTTGGACAACATGGTCTTCACCTCGGAGCCTGGGGGCAGGCAGAGGTGGCACAAAGTGGTCCCCCTGCGCCGCTGGAGGGCCCTTTGCTCGACTCTGTGTCTGGCATGTGGACACGCAGTGCTACCTTTATTTCGCTTCTCCTTCTGTAAGAGCTTCTGGTAGAACTTCAGAGTCTTCCGGTAGTTTCTTTTCTCTATCATGAGCTGCTGCTCCAGCTCCTGGTGAGGAAAGAGCCTGTGAGCCCAGGCCACAGCCCTCCTGCAGGAGGCGCGGGGGGCGGGGGTGGGGGGTAGGCTCCACTCACAGCAGCCGTCTGTTGTCTAGAATGCTCAGCAAGGCCCACACAGAAGGACCACCCGTGCCCGCGAGCGGGGATGCGAGGCCCCGCGCCTCGTTTGACCACGGAGACTAGGAAATGTGAAGGGAAACCGCGGTGCAACACGTGGGGAGGCCAGCAGGGGGCGCTCTCTGCCCACCACGCCCGGGGCGTTAGAGACCCTGCAGGTGGATCCGCTTCACCGCCTCGCGGGAGGAGGGAAGCTTTCCTCCAGGCCCTGGCAACAGCCCCGCCAATGAGACGTAGTCATGGCTCAGCCAATGAGAAACTGCCACAGCCCAGCCAATGAGAGGCAGGGATTCCACCGAGCCTCTTAAAAAAATTACTTGGGGCGCCTGGGTGGCTTAGTCGATTAAGCGTCCGACTTTCGCTTGGGTCATGATCTCGCGGTTCGTGGGTTCGAGCCCCTCGTCGGGCTCTGTGCTGACTGCCAGCTCGGAGCCTGGAGCCTGTTTCAGTCTGTGACTCCCTCTCTCTGACCCTCCCTGCTCACGCTGACTCTCTCTCTCTCCTCTCCTAGAAATAAAAAAAAATATTAAAAAAAAAAAATTACAGCCGGTCTGGTACCCAGCAGCCCCCAGGACGCCCGGGGGAGCGGCGGCTGGCTAGCAGGTCCAATGCTTAGGCCCCGCCCCTTGGAGCCCAGGCCCCGCCTCCTGCCTTGGCTCCAGCCCTGGCACCTGCCCTGGCCCACAGAGTCTGTCCTTCTGGAGAGTTCTCCAGATCCCGCTTCGGGCCGGTTGGGAGGGCGCCTGGCCCGTGCCTACGGCCTTCCTGGCACTGGGACGGGCCGGGGGTACCTGCGGCCCAGTGAGGTCCCTGTGGGGCGGCCCGGGGGACCCCAGCGCGGAGTCCCTGCCTCAGACTTGGGGCGACTGGCCCCAGTTCCCGCCGGGCCCCTCGGCCGCCCCGTGAGGGGACAGTGGCCTGGCCGTGTGGACGCTGCCGCCTGCGGCTGCCCAGAGGGCCGCGGTGCCAGCTGGGCCTCCGCCGGGCCGCTGCCCGCCAGGGAGCCCAGCGCCAGAGGCCCCGGCGCCCTTCCGGAAAGTTCGCGTCTGCAGGAAGAGGATGCGCCTCTTCCCAGGATGGCCCGGGCGCGCTCGGGGCAGGCAGTGCTGGGAAGAGCCAGCGTCCGGCCGCGGCCGCTCCCTTCACCGAGGGGCTGCCGTAGAGCTGCCCGCCGCCCGCACCGGCGCAGCCCAGGCGGAGGAGCGACGCCGCGGGGCAGCAGCGAGGGGTCGGGGAGCCACGTGCGTCCCTGGGAGCGGGCCTCGATCGTGGGTCTCCAGCTGCGGCTGTGCGTAGGCACAGCGAGGGCCCGGGCTGGGCCCAGGGACCAGGGAAAGGGGCGGCGTTGGCTCCCGGAGGTCTCAGCCTCCCTGGGAAGAACCCCTCCTGTTAACAGGGCTCAGGGTGGGCCCCGGGCCCTGAGGTGGTCACGCTGACAACAGCTTTAATCTGAATGCCAAATACACTCTGGTCTTCGCTTGGGGACATCTAATCAGCTCAAACCCAAACAAGCTTTCCCGTAATTTCATCTAACTATAACAATGGACTTTGCTTTGTTGGTAGCATTTATTTCTGTACGACTTTGTAAAATAAAAAATGCAGATGATGTTTTAACTTAAATATTCGAATCTCTTCTCTCTGGTGGTTTTACTGAAAAGGGGGTTCATGTGACTGCTTTCTTCTTCATGCTGCTATTTTAACAGCGGCTAGCTGGTAGGGACCTCAGGCCCAGGGCAGCTGGGGGCAGGGCCGTGCCTGGTGTTGGGGAGGTCGTTCAGACACAAGCATCGGTTGTTAGATGAGGTCCCCCATGGCCTCTGAGTCCAGGCTGCCAGGGGCAGGGGAGGACGTCACGCACCGGGACGATTTAGGAGGAGTCGAGGAGGTCGATTTAGACCACGAGAGAGCCCCCCATGTGAGGCAGGCCCGTGGGGAAGAAGCCTGCCGAGGCAGCTACAGCTGCCCCAAAGCTGCCGACGTGCCGTTCGGCTGGGCCTGTGTTTGAGCAGGTCTGACACCTGGGTGCACATCTGCCTCCCCTCCTTGACAGCGGGAGGGCCCGGTCACTAGCTGCCAGGGTGCGGAGGAGAACGGGCCTGTGGGGTATGTGGGCCAGACGTGGGTGCAGGACCGATGCACGCCTCTGACCTGGGAGCCACTGGCCGGGTGTGGTGGCTTTTCTGTTTCAACGGTATGAAAACTGTCAATTCCTCTCACGTGAGCTGCACCTCAAATGCTCAGTTAGCCACACACGGCTGGTGGCTGCCCTGATAGATGGCATGGATCCGGAACATTTCGTCACTGAGGGCAGTCCTGTCAGATGGCACAAATCTCCACTCAGTGGTAAACGCAAGTGGCCCCGCAGACCCGTGTTCGCTGAGGACTCCTCCTCTGCCCTCTGGATGTTGGGGTTGAGTGGAGCCTGAGTGTCTCTGCAGTGCCCTCCATGCATGCCTCTCTGTGACCCTGGCTTTCTGACGACGCCGTGGCCCCGGCTGGAGAGGGGAAGGATGGCCCCGAGCCCCACATTCCAGGGCTCCCTCCTTTTGTGTGGCTCAGAACAGCCATGGGGAGAGCACCCTCTGAGGCCACACCGCATCCAGTCCCATCACCCCCTTGCACACTTCTCCAGATGCGGATACAGATCCCTTCCCTTAGGGGGGTTGTGGGCACTGGGGCCGATGGGTCACACCTGCCAGAGCAGGGCTCATGCAGTCTCGTCCCAAGTGAGCATCTCGGTCACCTCAGGTGTGAAGTTTGTCGGTAACACTCTCACGCTACTGAACTACAGACTGGTTTTTTGGAAAGGACCGTGTTGACTGATTTTAAACTAAATCTACATGAACTAAAATTCACACAGAAGCGGATGGTGGAGAAGAAACATGGGAACCGGGCATTGTGGCTGTGGCCACACCTGGCAGAAAGAGAAGCTGACCTGACACACAGGCTGAGCCAGACTGGCTGCGTCTGAGTAAAACAGCCAGGATCATTCGACTTTAGGCGACTCCCCTGGCGGAACCCAACTGAGGACTTTTTCTCATAGAATCATAAGAGAAATAAATGTGACTGATCTGAGACACAGTCACACACCGTGGCCCTTGATTTACGCAGGCCTGAAGGCTGGCCAGTGCTGGGGAAGAGACCGAACCACAGTCGGAAGGAAGCTGGAAATGCCACAACTTGTAGGCAAAGAGAGAAAAGAGGGATGAACTGAAAGCAGCACCATTTACCTCAATACTGAAAGCAAAGCCTGTTTTAACAGCAGGCGAAGGGCGGCAGAGGACCTCTGTGCTGCGTGCGCCGCCTCCCAGATGCCTGTGGCCACGCGGAAGGCAGCTCCCGGCCCACGCTCGAGGCAGGCGGACGGGTGCGAGTCAGCGCGGGCTGCTGTGCGGTTGGTGACAGACGAGCGAGCACGATACCCCTCGATCCCCCCACCCCACTGCCTGGGCCTGTTTCACACTCACTCTGTTTGGGGAGCAAACGTTGAAGTGTGCCTAGTGGGCGTTTTATACCTTTGGAGCTTGTCTGGGGCTCCTGTTTGAAACAGACACGGTTCTCAAAGAGAAATGCGACCCTGTGGCCGGCCTCATCCAGCCCACCCACGACGCAGACAAGGGCACGGGAAACTCACCTGGCAGCATTCCGGTTCCAGCAGACCGGTCTTCCCCAGGCGAGCAGGAATAGAAGGGAAAACAGGTCACTCCTGGGCGCTCCACAGCCTCCCTCAAACTGCCTGCCTCCTGCGTGCCGTCCCCGTGGGAGCCGCCCGCAGAGTGACTGTGGGACTGAGTCGCACTCTCAGTGGCGGCAGGCCCGGGGAAACTCGTCCCAACCGCAGGGTCATGGTCCAGATAAGAACGGGCGCAGGCACCAGAGCCTTCTGCGCCGAGTGCGTCTCTGAGCCCACTTTCAAGAACAGTCTGCGTACGGTGCGCGGGTGACCGGCGCTCCCCAGTGGGCGTATCTGCCTGCGAGGGGCCACCACCCCAAGGACAGCACAGGATTGAGGGCAGCCCCGTCAGCCGGTGCCAAGCACTCGCACAGGTAAGAGCCACCCTCTGTGGCCCTGAACTCAAGGGGCCGGAAACAGGCGGTCGGTCGATGGCTGCCCATAAAGGTGTGCCTGTAGTCAGCAGGCGTGACCTACGACGTCAGAGGACATGACGTGTGGCATCAGAGGGTGACCTGTGATGCTGCTGACACAGCTGGACTTCGCATCCCACCTTCCCCACAGCCGTTGGGGGAGTTGGTGTGGGCGCCATGCGCTGCCCTGGCGGCCACCCCCATCCCCCGCTCCAGGTCAGTGGGGCTCCTGTGTCTCTGTCCAGCTGCGGCCGGGGTGGCAGGACAGTGGCGGCTTGGGCTTGAGGGGAGGGCGAAGGGGACTCCCCGGGATGCTGCCCCATGTCTTCTCTGTCACTTAGAGCTTCACCTAGGGTGACATTTGATTTGCAGGCGTCACTTCGAGCCCTTGAGGCCAGTGGTTGTCACTCCCCTTTTACTCATCTACTTTTACAATTTTTATTTAGAAATTTTGTGACAAAATATATATAATGTAAAATGTACCGTTTAAAAAAATTTTCCTTGAGCTGTTCAGCAGCATCCAGCACGCTCACCCCCACCCTCCATCCCTAGGACTCTCGCCTCCTGGAAGGTCTGTCCCCCATCAGACACCAGTCCCCACCCCCTCCTGTCCCTGGCCCCACCGTCTGCTGTCTCCGAGGAGGGGACGGCTCCGGGGACTGCGTGACGGTGGGATCATGCGCCTGGCTTCTGTCACTGGGCATCATGCCCTCGGGGCTCATCCGCGGTGCGGTGGGGGTCTCCCTCCCGCGAGGCTCAGGGACGCCCCAGTGTGTGAACATCTGGATCCGCTCATCCGCTGATGGACACGTGGGCTGCTCCCACCTGCTGCCTCCTGGGAACACCGAGTGCACGCAGCTCGAGACCCGCCTTCAGCTGCTCTGGGTGCACAGAAGGGGGTCCCTGACTCACGTGGCAACTCTGGGCTTCGGTTCTGGAGGGATTTTCAGTGTTTTCCGCGGCGGCAGCGTCGTTTTATGTTCCTGCCAGTGCTGCACACGGGTCCAGTTTCTCATGTCTCCGACACGCGCCCTTTCCTTCTTTCTTTTCCGAATTTTGGTACCGGCCTCTGTCCTGTGTGTGGGGTGGTGGGTTTTGATCTGCTTTTCCCTGATGACTAATGATGTCGAGCATCTTTTCATGAGCAGTGGCTGTTGGTGCGTTTTCCCTGGAGAGGTGTCTGTGCAAGCCTGTCACCCGTCGTTCAGCTCCGTTGCTGCTCTGCGGCCGCGGAGTCGTGGGCGTTCCCTGTACGGTCTGGACACAGCTCTTCTCAGGAAGGGGATTTGTAACTGTTCCCCCACTCTGTTGGTCCTTCGGTGCGCAGGCTTTCATTCTGATCGAGTGCAATTATTTTTACTTTCCTTGCCTGTGATTTTGATGTCGTGCCCAAGAAATTATTTCCAAATCCGGTGTCACCAAGCTCCTCCCCTGCGTGTTCCTTGTGGATTTAGCTCTTGTGTTTAGGGCTCCGAAGTTGTAGTTAAATTTTGAAAGTGGCGTATGGTCCAGGCCTGACCGCTCCTCGGCGCAGCGGCACCTTGTCTTCTAGGCACCGTTTCCCGCGCGCACAGCCCTCTGCCCGCTGGCCGGCCCCGGAGGTCTGCCAGTGCGCGCGTTGGCAGGGACTCCCTTCGGGCCCCCTCCCACCCCCCCGGTCTGTGCATCTTTCTCATGCCAGGACCACACCGTGCTGTCCACGGTAGCTTCGTGGCGCGTTTTGAAATCAGAGGTGTGAATCCTCCACTTTTTTCTTTTTTGTTGTGATTGTTTTGGCTGTTTGAGGTCCCTTGAGATTCCATATGAATTTCAGGGTGGGGTTTCCACTTCTGCAAAAAGCATCATCCGGTCATTGCTCTCCTTTCAGTTCAGCCACCTGTCTCCGTGTGGACGCGTGGCTGTGCCACTCTGAGTCAGAAAACCGTTCCGCGCGGTTTCTTTCATTTCTCAGACTGCTGGGGCTCTGCAGCTGGTTCCTCGGACCTCGCACATCCCCCCTCTGACCTTGGACACCCCCCTCTGACGTTGGACATCCCTCTATGATCTTGGACACCCCCCCCGACCTTGGACACCCCCCTCTGACGTTGGACATCCCTCTATGATCTTGGACACCCCCCCCGACCTTGGACACCCCCCTCTGACGTTGGACATCCCTCTATGATCTTGGACACCCCCCCCGACCTTGGACACCCCCCTCTGACGTTGGACATCCCTCTATGATCTTGGACAACCTCCCCGACCTTGGACACCCCCCTCTGACGTTGGACACTGCCTCTTTGACCTTGGACATCCCGCCTTGTGCTTTGTCATTTCCTAACTTTCTGGCACAAGATGCCCCAGCTCATCTTCGCACGACCCGGGGGCTGTGATTTCTCCCTGGAGCCCTGGTCCCTTTGATTGGAGGGACCTGCTTCTGGGCCCTCAGCCAGCACAACTAGGACCTGTGCGCGTGTGTATTTTGGTGAAGCACGTTTGTTCCTCCCAGCCTCCTGGCATTCGCTGTCTGTGGGCTTTTCTCACGGGGACGAGCACTGAGACCCTCAGGACCTGCGTCAGGGGGCCTGTCCCACTTTTGGTTACAAAGCCAAGGCTCATCTTGGGTGTCACGAGCTGTGGCCCCGTCGCTGGTACCACTCTGTTCTCTCACCATCTGTGCAAGCCCCGTGCCCTCCGGAGCCTCAGTGTCCCACGATGGGAGTGGGATGTGGCTCACAGTCCTGCTGACACTTTCTGTCTCTTGTAGTCTGTTCATTTCTATTTCTGGGAAAGGGCCCCACAGGTGCAGAACCAGAGCCGCTGGGGCGAGAACACCCAGCAGCTCCAAGGGGGAATACGCGTTACAGCAAAGGAAGTGGGAGCCCCCGTGGAAGGAGGGAGGCAGTCAGGGGCTGGGAGCTGCCCTCTCTGCCTGCGGCTCTGGACTCCAGCACGGTGGTGTGGGGTGTCCACGTGGTTCGAGACAGGGCGCCCTGCACGTGGGCCACCCTCCGCACCGGGGCCTCACGGGGCCCCAGCCCCTAAGTCTGGCGCCTGAGACGGCACGTGCAGGGGCTGCACCGGGAAAGGCTGTGAGGGCCAGGGAGATGCAGCCTTCCTGGCACTTGTGCTTGGAGGCCAGAGGAAGCGAGTCAAGCAGGGGCAGGTAGAGGCACCAAGGGCAGAACTTTGAGCGGGCCGGCCCCTTCCCATCTGCTACGATGGGGGTTGGGCCTTGTGTGCGAGGCCTACGTGGGAGCCCCCGGCCCCAGGGGAAGGCTGCAGCCCAGGTCAGAGCAGCTGGCGATGGGGAGCCTTGGGTCCAGAGCTCTGCGGGCGGCCCTCACCTGGGGCCCGGCCTGGCCCGGCCACTCTCAGCTTTGTGCCATCATGTCACCCTGCCGACCCAGGAGGAGCCTGGGCCTCCCTGAGCGGGATGGTTTGTGGGGGGAGGGAGGGGCTGCTCACAAGAGAAGCTCAGGCGGTGCCAGACGGACCCCGGGGCCCGGCCTGGGCAAGGTGCCTATGGATTTTCCTCATCACGGTGGGTGCTGCTGCCCGAGCACCAGGAGCCTGGAGGCTGCCTGGGAGGAGGGGGCTGCACCTGCCTGGCCTGATGCATACACGGCCCGAACTCAGCTGTGGTCCCCAGCACGAGGTCCCCTCCTGCCACCGTCACCTGGCGACCACATGCCCAGCTCATAGAGAGAAGCCGTTTCCTACCCCAGACGTGGAGGGGGTGCCCAGACCAGCGGGGGTCACTGGTGGTGGGGGGGGCCGCGGAGTGGGACACAGGGAGGGGCTCTATGCACACCATGCCCCACTGCCTGCCACCATGCGGGACTTGAACCCCTCCCCCCGCGCCCGGCCGCAGCCCAGGACTCACCAGGCTCTGGGCGTCGGCGTCGGCGGCCCCGCCGGCTTTCTGCCTCGCCAACTCCTGCACGTAGCTGTGGACGTCGGCGCCGAAGCAGTCGGCCTCGTAGAAGGCGCTGCACCAGCCGGGGCTGCAGCTCTGGAGCTCTGCCGGGCCCGGGTTCGTGGCCGGGCCGCCCTCCTTGGGCCGGGGCAGCCGGGCCACTGCCTCGGGGCCCCCACCCTGCGGCCCGTGCTCTCCGGCCTCCGGCTGCTCTTCCCGCTCAGCTTTGACCGACTTCTGAGGCCGGAATCCCACCTCAAAGTTACCCCGCGAGAGCTCGTCTGCGTCCACGTCGGACAGCGACGGGGGTGGGCAGGGGGCTCGGCTGACGCGAGCGGTGGCCAGTTTCTCCTTTCCTGCGCGGGAGAGGACGGCCGCCTTCGAAACTGCAGCTTGTGTGGCAGAGTCCATCATGAACTCTTTACAGAGAAGCTGCTCGTGCTGAGACGAACCCCTCGGGATGGCCGGGTGCCCCCCTGCTGCTCGGGGGGGTGCTGAAGAGGGTCCTGCGTGCTCAGGGCAGGAGTCCCGCTTCCCAGGGGTCCCGCAGACCCCCTCCCGACACAGGCTGTCCCAGGGTGGGGACAGAGACCCCAGAGTCTTGAGCTGCCTGTGTGTAGTGAGCAGGAACGAGACTGGATGGACGGCCACCCTCACTTTGCTCTCACACTTCCTGGGGTGAGCACGCGGCAGGAGGGTGGGGTGAGGTCCTGTCCTCGCCACCCGCTCTGATGGCTGCCATGCGTGTGATCACAGTCAAGCAGCCTGACTCCCACAGCCGTGCCCCACCCACACGGGGTCCGTGAAATCACACGGATTTCCGGTGTCCTGCAGTCCTGGGCTAACAATCCAGGAAAATAACCCTCAGACTCGTTAACTGGCACGTGTTTCCAGGAAAGAAGCAAAGACTTGTCCCATCGCCAGGTTGCTGGTCAGTGATTCCAGGAAGCAGAAGGTGAGTCCCCAGCCCCCAGTCCGATGGGCTCCTGCATGCCGCCCACTTCTGGGCAAGGGAGAGCCACTCCCCTGCACAGCACAGGGTCCCCAGCAAGCAAGCCCTGCTCTGGGGGCCTTTGAGAGGATGCTGGGGTAGCTTGGGGCAAAGGGAAGCCTCTCCGGGAATTACGCAGCCGTGCCTAGGGAGTCCATGTGGACCCGCGTGGAGAGTTCCTGCCTGTATGGAGCCCGTGTCTTACCTGCCCCGTGCAGTGATGGCCTTTTGCTGGACAGCGAGCAGCCACTTGGAGCGCTGGTGCCATCATCCTGGGGCTGTGCCTCGGCCTCCCCTGAAGCACTGCCGTCAGAGGGAAGGGCGCTGCAGATGCCCCCGTGGCCCCACCCCTCAGCCCCCCACAACGCCAGTCTTCCCTGCACTGCCTTCCAGCAGGGATCTTTGGGCGTATGTGCAGAAGCCTGTGGGGGCCTGCCCGTGACCCAGCACCGAACCCCCTCCCTCCGCCCCCCCTCCCCGCACTGGGCCATGCACCACTTAGCAGAGGCCCCACCCAGCTTTCTGAGCACACCCTGACTGCAGGCCACAGGCTGTCACAGAGCACCCTCCTTCCAGAACAATTAAGGGGCCCAAATAATTGGCACAAAGTTTTCTGGAGGTCAGTGCAGGAACGCGGGGAGTTGGCTGCCTCTGGGCGCGTGAGTGTTGGCACCCAGGGGTGCCGCGGGCCCTGGGGGCGAGGTGTTCAGCTCTGTGCAGTGTTGACTTGTCTGCACGGGGCAGTCACTGAACACTGTGGGGCAGCCTCACGGCTCCCACTACCTGGTGCAGCCACAGAGAGGGGTGCAGGGAGGGCTGTGGGCATGCCTGGGGCTCAGGGACTGGGTGTCGGGGGATCGGGCCTCTCCAGGCACCCCCCACATCGCTGTGGACAGTCCTCTGGGAGGAGGTGGGCTGGTGGCGCAGAGGAGCCGCAGGGCGGTCTGTGAAGGGGCTGTGGGGGGCACAGGGAGGCTGACCCATTCCCTGGGGGGGGGCCTCCCTTCCAGGCTCTGGGTCACTCTGTCTCCTCAGGCCAGTACCTGAGTAAGAGGCTATGCCTCCCATACTCCCTCTCCCCGCCCACAGGAGCCTGAGGCCTGAAAGGTGGGATGCAGGCCCAGCAAGGGGGGGGACCCTGGTGGGCAGCTGAGTCTGGGGAGGGTGGGGAGCTGGACCCCCGGGGATGGGAGGGGGAGCAGGGAACGCTGCCTGGGGCCTAGAGGTGGCGGAACGGGGGCCCCAGGGTGAGGGACTCACTTCTCCGAGGGCGATGCCCTCCCGTTCACCACTTGGAAGAGATTGTACAGCAACTTCTCTCCCCAGTACAGGTCACAGAACTTCTCTGATATGGCCCCACAAAACGTGGCGTAGGTGAGGTCTTTCAGGGCGTAAATATATTCCCCTGGGTTTGCAAAATGACAGTAGCCAGTTACCATGCGCGCGAGCACCCTCCAGGCTCCCGCTCCCCCGGGGCGGAAGGAGCTGGCAGGGGGCTGGGCGGGGGCTCTGAGACCCTCTTCCTGCCTAAGGCTCTGCTGCTGGCCGACTCCTGGGGCGTCAGCTGTGCCCCCTGAGCTCCTGATGCAGATGAATGAGTGGGGGGCCCCTCTTTGTGACGACCCCAGGCACCCCTTCACATTGACCCCCCACAGTATACTGCATCCCCCCGTGGCCTCTCCCTGGTCCTGGGGCTTCTCCGGGGAGCCCTGTGGTCCCCCCTGTGATACCCATGATCAGAGCCTCCAGCCCGTTGTCCAGGTAGCCGTCAAAGGCAAACTCCTCCTGGATGAGGCGCATGGCCTCCTGCAGCGACGGACAGGCCGTCCTCTTCGGGAGGGGTGAGGCGTCCACACTGGGCGGACAGAGCTTGCGGTCTGGTGGCAGGGGCTGCTCGCGGTGACTGTCTGGGGCCTGGTCATCCAGCTTTGGGACCGAGGTGCCCTCAGGCCTGTCTGGACTCGCCTTGGCCAGGGAGGGGTCCCTTGGGGCTGACCGGGGACTCCTGGGCTCCTGGCCTGGGGCCTCAGCGGCCTTGCTCCTGGGTGGCTTGGCTGGGTGACCCAAGTCACGGCAGGCTGCACTGGACCCCGTGGGTTGAGGCCCGAGGCCCCCGGAAGAGGCTCCAGGCAGGGCGACTCGGTCTGGCCCTTGCTCCGTGGGAGGAACCTGTGTCTTCGGGGGTGGGACAGCGGTAGAAGATGGGGGCATCGCTGGTGAAGCCCGCTCCGGCGGGCTGGCCGCGGGAGGGGGTGGGGTGCAGGGGCTCCCCGGGCCCATGTCTCTCGGCACAGACTCTCTGAGAGGTTCTGGGGCTGCTCCCTGTGGTTCGGCACCGGGTACCGGCTGGTCAGGAATCTTCTGGCTGGGGGCTGCTCCGCGGGCCTCGGGAGCCTGCTTCCCATTGCCCTCCCCGTCCCTGAGAGCACAGAGAGAAGGAGAGAGCACTCAGGAGGGGCTCGGGGGCCCCACCAGCTCTGGGCTGGGGGTGCTTACCTGGCGTCACCTGCGTCTGGGGCCAGTACAATGGGCTTGAAGTGTGTCGCTGCCGAGGTGAAGGCGTCCGGCAGCGACGTGGCCCCTTCACAGCAGGAGGGCTGAGTGGGCACCGGCCCCTGCACTGCCACCAGCCTGGTGTCCCCGCCGACCCGAACAAAGCCTGGGGACAGACTCCACGTGAGTGTGGGCCCTGAGGTGCCCTGGAGCGGCTCCCGCCTCTGCCATGAAGGTGCCCTGGCTCCTCCCCGCGCCCCATGGCACCCCACACGTCCCCACGGGGACTTCGACAGGCTGAGGTGGCCGAGTCGAGGGTGGCAGATCTGGGAGAAGTGGAAAAGGGCACAGGTGGGAGGAGGGGGCTTTCTTCCCGCTGCCGGGGGGGGGTTACCTCCCAGATGTGACGGGCAGGCTGGGGGCTGGGGCAGGGCAGGAGCTGGGCGGCAGGACGGGGATGTGGGCGTGGGAGCTTGTGGGGGCGGTTGGACTGGACATGGATGCCCTGCTCTGGGGCCACTGGGTGTCCACTCAGGGCTGGGGGTCAGCCGTGGGGGCCGCCGTGGTGTCAGGGGAGAGAGGCTGGGCCCCGGTGGCCCACCTGAGCTGGGCCCGGGGGTGGGCATCGCGTCGGGGCTCAGCCCGACCACCGACAGGCCGTTCTGGAGGCCGATGCTCTCTTCCTCCTGGTCAGCCTGAGGCAGAAGAGCAGGAAGGCCCCGGTCGGGGTGAGTCCGGGGCCTGGGGGTCCCGAGTGGACACCGCGGAGCGCTCCCCGACCTCCAGCAGAGCTCTGAGCGGGCACTTGCTCACGCAGCTGGGTTTCCTCTCTTTCTATTTATTTTTAAGATTTTATCTTTTAGTAATGTCTACACCCAGTGTGGGGCTCGGACCCACAACCCTGAGATCAAGAGTCCCCTCCTCACTCCTCCTGGGCGCCCCCTGGTTTGCTTCTCTTTCAGATGGAGCCTTGTGGGCACTTTGCCTCCCGATTCAGCAAGGTGTGGGTAGGTTTCTAGGGCGCCGTGGCTGGGGGAGTGTGTGCGCCCCTGCACCCGCAGGGCCGCCGGTCCGCACGCCGGGAGGCTGACAGGCCCCTGCGCCTGAGGGCCCCTGCGGTGTGCCCCCGCCCACACCCCTTTCCTAAACTCGCTCCCCACTTGCACAGTACCCGGCAAGAACGAGGGCCCCCCGGGGCCCCAGCACGGAATCGAGGGGTCTTCGCGGCTGTTCTGGACGTCACCGTCTTACCTTACAGGTGGACGCCCGCAGGTGGGCTAGGATCTTCCTGCTGTCCATGCCCCGCTGAAGAAGGTAAGTGCTGCATACCTGAAAGAGGCAGCTCCGTGTGCGGCATCTGGGCGCCGGCCCCACGCGACGTGGAGGGGAGTGCGCCTCAGGCAGGGGCCCTGCAAGAGTGACAGCGCCAGGGAGCAGCGCCTGGGGGCTTCTTGTGCAGGAAGGCCCCGTGGGCGCCCCTTCTTGGGGAGATCCAAGCAGACCCCAGCCTCAGGCAGCCTGGATGAAGTTCAGCAGCCCCATGAAGAAGGAATAAAGGAACAGAAATGCCACAGCCCCCCCGCTCCCCGCTGAGGGGCTGCCCCGGCGCTGGAGATGGGGGGCACAGGGACACATGACCTTTTCCAGCCTGTTCCTCTAAAAACTTAAACAACAGGTGGTGCTACAGAACCACAGGGGGGTTAGGGGGATCCATCAGCTCCCCCCCCCACAGACCACAACGCCCAAAACTGCAACCGAGAAAACAGGCAAGAGAAAAATTCTGTCGACATTTCCAGTGAACTGCGATTTGACCCAGGCAAGCCTGAGTCCTCAGTGACCTTGACATCAAGGCAGCAGCCGCCTGCAGGGCGAGTGTGGACGGCCCAGGCAGGCTTGAAGCCGGCTGTCTGTGGCCCCGTCTGGGTGTGCGCAGGAAGAAACGCTCCGGGGCGGGGCGGGGAGGCTGAAAACGCAGCTGACCCCTGGGAGCTGACCCTCTGCAAGCTCAGACATTCTGATTTTGGGGACAGAATGTCACTGACGAGAATTTCTACTTTTCATCTGGGGTCATGGATGGTACTGAACGTGAAGATGAAGAAAGATAAGGATTCTTTTTTAAGCTACCCTGTGAGCACCTCCCCTCCCGCTAACGGCTGGTGAGAACCCCATCCAAGCCCTGCACAGAGGCCGGCGGCCCGAGCGCAGGTTGGGGCGGCGAAGTCAGGGACGTCCCAGGCCCTTTCGGGTTCCTGTCTGGAAAAGCTCACTTTGTAGGCGCCCTCCTGCCCTAGGGCATCTCCTATCAAAGGTCAGGGGTGGATCCCTTCCTCCGCCCCTCTCAGGCGTGTGGGACTCTCACAGCCCAGGAGTCAGGGTTATGACTTATCCTCTGAAGCTCGACCGTCAGGGAGCGAGGGGCCCCGGCTCCCAGCATGCGCGGGAAGGAGACGCCGCTGGCTCCGCGTGCTGGCGCTGACCTGCCCCGGGGCCTTGCCCCTCGCCGCCCCACGCTCCCGGTAAGCCCCAGCCGCCTCCGGGCACATCTGGAGTAGCAGAGCTCCTTCCCCCGCGGGCCAGCCCCCAGCTGTCCGTCTGTCTGTCCGCGGCTGTGAGTAACACACTGGGGCACTGTAGCTGGTGTCTGCTGCGTCTTTGACACAGAGCTCCTCACTTGAAGCAGCCCAGGGAGGCCGGGGGCCGAGGACGCCTGCGCAGGCTTCTCCCTCCACCGGGTGGCCTTCCTGCGGCCTCTCAATCACGGTGACCACGGGGAGCCCCCTCACGCGTCCAGCAGACACGTGGTCTGCTGGCAGACACGGGCACTCGCGGGAGGGTCAGGACCTGGCCCCATCGGGCCCCGCCCAGTCTGGAGAGACCAGATGGGGGAGGGGAGGCCGAGAGGACCCTCCGAGGAGGTGTGGGAAGTTGGTTGCTGGGGAGAACATTGCTGAGGGCGGGGGTCAGGCGGGCTCCCCGACATCCCCCGCCCACTCTGGCGCGGCGGACCCATTGGAGACAACGGTGGTCTGGGGCTGAGCAGCAGACACCGCCCACCACCTATCCACAAAGGAAGCCCATGCGTCTCTGTCCAGTGTCCCCTCTTCCCAGAAACAAGGACCCGTGTCCTCTGTGGGCCATCGCTCAGGCCCTGGACTGTGAGCCGGGGTCCCGACTGCAGAGCGGTTACCTTGATGGCCTCCGCTGCGCACGGCCGCTCCTGGGCACTGCGTCTAGCCATGTCCAAGAGGAGGGTCTTGAGCCTGCGTGGCAGGGCCAGCTTGTGGTCTCGGGGAACACTGAACTTGGCTGCCGTCCACAGGACCGCAGCCACACAGTACACGGAGGCCTGAGGGGAGGAAAAAGCCCAGCCGTAATCAGCAGCGCCTCCCCCACCAGGCTCCCCCAAGGGAACCCGGGGCGCTGCAGGATGGGGGCTCCTGTCTGCACCCCTGCTTTGCGCCTCTTTGGAGCCTGGAGGCCCCGCCGGACCCCGAGTCAGCTCCCCCGGGGGCCTGGCCTGGGATCCTGCGTGCCTACCAAGTGCTCCCAGATCTTCACCCTCAAGTTCAACAGCCAAGACCTGAGGCCTCAGTGGGGCCCGCCCACCTTCCACTGTCTTCAGGCAGGTGGAGGCTGCGACTCGGGGTTCAGAGGCCAGGAACCCCCCAAACCCGTGGTGGGCTGCTGAATGGTAGACAGCAGGCTCTCTAAGCAAGAGTACCTGCCTCGGGGCAACTGGGTGACTCCGTCGTTAAAGCGTTGGGATTCTCTCTCTTTCTCAAAAATAAACAAACAGGACGCCTGGGGGCTCAGTCTGTTGAGCGTCTGACTTCGGCTCAGGTCATGATCGCACGGTTCGTGGGTTCGAGCCCCGCGTCGGGCTCTGTGCTGACAGCTCGGCGCCTGGAGCTGCTTCAGATTCTGTGCCTCCCTCTCTCTGTGACCCTCCCCTGCTCATGCTCTGTCTGTCTCTCAAAAAATAAAATAAAATGTTTAAAAATAAATAAATAAACATTAAAAAAATACTTGTATCTACACACATCAGTTTACTCTAAACATTCCTCATGCGAAGTAGCACAAAGTTTAAAAAAGAAGGAAAGCTATAATACTCTTTCTAGTCAGCTGCAGAGAGCAGAGCCAAGGGCTGTCATGACACACGCACTGATGTTCCAGCGCTTGGGCCTGGAGTCACCCTGACAGACAGGTGGCCCGACACGCGTGCTGGCTTACGTTTTCATCTAACTTGGCGGGCGAGACGAGGGCGACCCGCGGAAGAACTGGTGTGAGCTTCGCTGCTGGAAGCTGTCGGCTCTCCGGCCACCAGCAGCAGCTTTGGGGGCCCGGGGGCCCTGCGGGTGCAGCGAACCTCCGAGTTTAGTTGCATCATTAACATTTCCTCCGTCCCCTCAGCAAGTCTACACAGCTGACCGGACCTCGCATGCTGATCTTCCCAGCGTGGATGCCCGCACGTGGCCAACTTCAAGCTGCTAACGCGGTGCCAGTGCGAGGGGGCGGGGGGCAGTGCCCGCGGCGCCCCCCGGGAGCACTCCCACCGCCGGGAGCACGGACCACTGTGCACGGCGGTCGCGTGCCAATGAAATTATCAGCTGTAGATACTTATGAACATTTTAAAAAAGTTAAAACCTTTTATTGTGAGATAATTAGAGATTCACACACAGTTGTAAGAAACAGTCCAGAGAGACCCCGTGTACCCGGGGCCAGTTCCCCGCGAGCCGCAGGACGACGTCCCAGCCAGGATGTTGGCATCGACACGGTCAGGATACAGAGCGCTTCCTGCGTGAGGGTCTGCCCTGCTGCCCTGGGCCACGTGTACTCAATCCCCGGTAACTACTAAACGGTTCTCCGTTTCTATAATTGTGCCATTTCATGGAAATGGGATTTGGGATTTTTTTCTCTCAGCGTAGGTATATGGAGACCCTCCAGATACTTTATCAACACCCTGTTCCTCTTACTACCTTACTGCCGGGGAGCATTCCACAGTGTGGACGGACCACAGCGCGTTTTACAGTTCACCCCCGATGGACATTTGGGTCGTTTCCAGTTTGGGGCTATTCTGAGTCCAGCTGTGTGTGGTCGTTCATGTGCGGGATTCCGTGTGGACGTTTCATTTCTCCAGGATCAACGCCTGGAAGCGCGGTTTCCGGGCTGCAGCGTAGTTGAAGAATCTGCAGGCCTGGCTCCCAAAGGGCTGTGCCCATCTGTGTGCCCGCCAGCGTCGCGCAGAAGCTCCCGTGCTCCCCTTCCTGGCCGGCGGGCGTGTGGGCAGAGCTTGGGTGGCCATTCCAGCCGGTGCCTAGTGGCAGCTCCCTATTTCGCAATCCCAGGTGCCACACGAGGTTGAACATCTTCCACAGGCTCCTTGGCTGCATGCGGTCTGCTTCCGGGAGGGTCTGCTCAGACCTTGGGCCCACTTTTTCACTGGGTGGTTTGCTTTTTTATTGTTGAGTTTTAAGAGCTCTTTGCATGTGTTTTGCAAATATTTTCTACCGATCCCTGGCATATTTTTTCACTCTCAATAGTATCTTGAGGAGCAGAAGTTTGAAATTTTAATGAAGTCTAACATCACCTTTCTCTTTCATGGATCGTGGTGTGGTGTTGTGCCCAGAAGGTGTTGCCAGATTTCTCTGGCATCTTCTAGGGGTTTCATAGCTTTGCATTTTACATTTAGATCTGTGATCTGTTTTGAGTTAAAGTTCATGAAAGGTACGAGGTCTCTGTCTCTAGATTCTTTTTTTCTCTTTTTTGCATGTGGACGTCCAGTTGTCCCAGGGCCATTTGTTGAAGAGACTGTCCTTTCTCCACTGAATTGCCTTTGCTCCTTTGTTAAAGGAGCAACTTGTTGCAAAGTTGACTATATTTGTGTGCAGCCATTTCTGAGCCCTCTATTCTGATCTATTTATTTGTCTGTTCTTTTGCCAACACCACCCTGGCTCAACCATTATTGCTTTACAGTCAGTTTTATTTTATTTATTTATTTATTTATTAAAAATCATTCTTATCCTTTTTTTTTTTTTAATGTTTTTATTTATTTCTAGGAGAGAGAGAGAGACAGCGTGAGCAGGGGAGGGTCAGAGAGAGAGGGAGTCACAGACTGAAACAGGCTCCAGGCTCTGAGCTGGCAGTCAGCACAGAGCCCGACGCGGGGCTCGAACCCACGAACCGCGAGATCGTGACCCAAGCGAAAGTCGGACGCTTAACCGACTAAGCCACCCAGGCGCCCCTACAGTCAGTTTTAAAATTGGGTAGTGTCAACTCTCTGACTTTCCTCTTCTCCTTCAATATCTGTTGGCTATTCTGCGTTTTTTGTCTTTTTATACATATTTTAAAATCAGATTGTTGATATCCATGAATAATTTGCTAGAATTTTGATTGAAATTACATTTAATTTATAGATCAAATTGGGAAGAACTGATATCTTAACAATACTGAATATTCCTATCCAGGAAGATGGGATGTCTCTCTATTTACACTTTTCTTTCCATTAGGGTTTTGTAGTTTCCCTTATAGATCTTATACATGTTTTGTTAGATTTATATATAAGTAATTGTTTTGGTATGAATGTAAATTGTATTGTGGTTATAATTCCAAATTCTAATTGTGCACTGCTGGTAAACAGTAAAGCAATTACTTTTGCATAATAACCTTCTATCCCAAAATCTTGCTATAATTGCTTTGTAGGGACACCTGGGTGGCTCAGTTGGTTTAGTGTCCGACTCTTCATTTTGGCTTCGGTCATGATCTCATGGTTTGTGGGTTCAAGTCCTGCATTTGTCAGTGGGAGCTTGTTTGGGATTCTCCCCCTGCCTTTCTCTCTCAATATAAATAAATAAATAAACTTAAAAAATTGCTTATTAGTTCCAGGAGATTTTTGTTGATTCTTTGGGATTTTCTAAATAGACAGTCACGTCACTTGTGAATAAAAAGTTTTATTTCTTCCTTCTCAATCTGTACACATTTTCTTTTCTTGTCTTATTCCATTAGCTAGGACTTTCAGTACGATGTTGAATAGGAGTGATGACATTCTTGAGTTTTCCTAGGTCTTAGGGAGAAACATCTAGTTTTCTCACCAATAGTGAGCTGTAGATTTTAGTAGGTGTTCTTCATCAGGTTGAGAAAATGGCCCTCCATTCCTCGCTTGCTGAAAGTTTACATCCTGAATATGTAGTGAATTTTATCAATAGCTTAGCATCTATTGACACAAATGCAAGTTTTCTTCTTTAGCCCATTGATGCGATGTACTGAATTAATTCATTTTCCATTGTTGAGTCAGCCTTCCACGCATGAAATGAATCCCACTTGGTCACTTTTTAACTGTGATGAAGTTCAATTTGCCCACTTTTCCTTTTGTGGAAAAATGTAAGGATACTGCTTCTGGTGTCAAGTTTAAGAGCTCTCTGCCTGGCCCTCCATCCCCGAAATTTTCTTGGATTTCTTTCATCAGCGTTTATAGTGTTCAGCATGCAAGTCTTGTGCGTGCTTGGTTAGATTACATGTATTTCAATTTTTGAGTGATTGTACATTTACATTGTTTGTATCTCAATTATATATATGTACATATATATACATATATACACATGTATGGATGTATATACATATATATGTATACATATATACACACACACACACATATATATATATATTTTGGCTAGGACAATAGAAAAGATGATTTATTGTACACATATTACATTCAGCCACAACTGAGTACAGAATTAGTCCTGAAAGTCACAGGTCCAGGGCTGTTTTGGTATGAGCAAGGTGGGTCTCTCAAAGGTGGTTGTTGTGACCAGATGGCAATGGATGTTTCTAGATCCGTTTGTTTCTGAAACAAGTTCTAGAAAGCAAGGTGTGCAGTCCAATAATTGTACCAGTGTCCGCGGCCCCTAGCTTTCCTTGTTTCTCCTCCTGTGGCTTCCATGGGTGCACAAGCTAGTGGTTTACTTGAACTTCTGCCTCATCTTTCTTCTTTTACACTTCAGCCTGTGCATTCACTCCTTCCTCCACATGATTCATAGCCTGGAGGCTTCCAAGATGGTGCTAATGCTGAGGGCATGCACTGTATTTTTAATTTTGGTGTCTGCATGTTCATTGCTAACATATGGAAATACAGTTTATTTTTGAATGTTTATCTTATATCAGAACTCACTTATTAATTGTAGGAGTTTTTTTGGTAGATTCCATGAAGTCCCTTGGAATTTTCTACATAGACAATTAGGTCTTCTGCAAACTGCATTATTTCTTCTTGGTCTTTATGTTTCCTACTCGCTTTTTGTCTCCTTTCTTTCTTTTTTCTTTTTTTGCATTATTGTAGAGGCTAGAACTTCCAGAAGTGTGTTGAGTAGGAGCAGTGAGAGTGGACATCCTTGGTTTGTTCCCAGTTGTGGGGAAAGAATTTAGTCTTTCCCCGGTGAGTATGATGTTAGCTATAGGGTGTGTGTGTGTGTGTGTGTGTGTATGTGTGTGTGTAGATGCTTTTTATTAAGCTGAGAAAGATTCTTCTATTTGTATTTTTCTGAGTTTTAAAAAAAAATTATGAATGGGTATTGAATTTTGCCAAATGGTTTTTCTGCATCAATTAATGTGATTATGGGATTTTTCTTTTTTGAGCTGGTTCATATGTTGGACTGATTGATTTTCAAATACTAAACCAGCCTTGTATCCCTGGAATACCCCCTACTTTGTCATGGTGCATGGTTTTTATATATTGCTGAATTCTAGCTGCATATTTTGTTTTAAGGGTTTTTACCTTTATGTTCATGAGGGATGTTGCTGTGTGTGTGAATAGATGCTTCTATCATCTACCTATCATCTACCTATCTGTATACGTTGACAGTATATATATTAGTTTAATTAAATATACTGGGAAGTGTTCTCTCTTGTTTTTTGGAAAAGACTGCTTAGAAATGCTAGTAATTTTTCTTTAAACATTGAGTAGAACTCTCCAGTGAAACTGCTGGGCCCAGCGATTTATCTTTTGAGAATTTTAAGAGTACAAATTCTATTTCCTCAATAATTAAGGGCTATTCAAAGAGCTATGTCATATTGAATGCATTGTGGTAGTTTATGATTTCTGAAGAATTGGTCCATTTCATCTAAGTTGTCAAACTTATGTGTGTAGAGTTGTTTGTGGTATTCCATTATTCTTTCCACGACTGAAGGGTTTGTTGGAGTATCCTTGTGTCATTCCTGATGTTCGTAATCGTGTCTCTCTAATTTTTCTTCGTCAGTTTTTCTGGAAGTCTTCACATTTTGTTGATCTTTACCAAGAACCAGCTCTTCACTGTTTTCTCTATTGCTATTCCATTTTCATTGATTTCTGCTCTCATCTTCACAAATTCTTTCCCCTGCTCTGAGTCTATGTTGCTCTTCTTCTAGGTTCTTGAGGTGGGAGCTTAGTTTACTGACTTGAGCTTTTACCTCTTTTCTCACATACGCACTTAGTGCTATGAATTTCCCTCTTAGCCCTGCTTTGGCTGTGCTCCACAGGGTCAGTGTTGGCATCTGTTGATTGTCTTTTTTCGTTAGATTTGAGATCTCCCTGGTTCTTGATGTGACAAGTGGCTTTGGTTGAAACCTGGACATTTTCGTGTTGTGAGCCTCTAGATCTTGTTTACCTTGTCTTACCTGGCTTTCTCTGACAGCACTATCAGGAAGAGGGACACCATCTTGTTACTGCCAGGTGGGGGCACAGTTCAGGTTCTGTTTTTGGCCCCAAATGACATCTGAGAAAGGGGTTCCTCTTCACTGCTGGAGGGCCTGGGTCCCCGTTGGACCTCCGGTGTCACACCCTGGCTGGGAGGGGTCAGAGGGCACCCTTCCTGCCCCTCACCTGTCTCCACTCCTGGCACAGGGTAGGGTGGCCTTGCTGCCGCTGGGTGACCGTGGGAGCCTCAGCTCTCTGCAAAGCCTCTTGTATCAGCACTTGGTCTCAGGGGCATTTGCTACTGCCGGGGGGCAGGGGGGATGGTGCAGTGGTGGGGGTCCAGGTTCCCCACATGCCTGGTCCCTACCAGCCTAAGGGGCAGGGGTCCTTGTAATAGGCTGGTGGGGGTGCTCAGCCTCCTCTGGCACCCCTGGGCGGGCCCGCCACTTGCTGTGTCCTCTGGCTCAAGAGTGTGGCATCTATGTCTCCACACACGAGGCAGAGAGAAGGAGCAGGGCCCTCACCGCTGTGCCCTCCTCAGCCTGAAGTGCCGGCCGGGCTGCCTTCTACTCTCCGCCTTGCATGCTTCTCATGCTTGTTTTAGGGGCATGGCGTTTCTAGCTGTACTTAGTCGGGGTAGTAGGGAGGAGGTGGAGTTCTAGCTTGGTTTTGAATATAAGTTATTTCATTTTAAGTTTGCACAATTTAATTTTAATTTTATTTTATTATTATTTTATAAAGTAAGCTCCATGCCCAACGTGGGTCTCGAACGCTCCATCCCAAGATCAAGAGTCGCATGCTCCACCGACTGAGCCAGCCAGGTGACCCGTAAGTTTGTACTATTTAATTTTTAATAATGCCTCTGTTTAACAAGTGCTGTGTAAATATTCCTGAAAGTGTAGCCCTGGGCTCTCTGGAGCCAATGTCTACTGCCTAGAGCGGTCCATGCAGAAGCCCCACCCCAGCCACCCCAGGAAGACACCTGCTAGGTGGGTGCGGCCCAGGCCAGGGTTTGGGAGGTGACTCCTGCACTGGGGGAGGCTCCCTGACACCCTCTGAGTCCCAGTGCGGGGCCCATGCCTCACCCCCCAACCCCAGGCTCTCTGGGCAGAAGGGGGGACCACCAAGGGTATGGGGCAGGAGGCTGCAGGAAGGGACGGGAAGGTCCCAGTTACCTTCTCAGTCACCAGCTCTCGCTCTGCAACCTCAGGAGCCAGAAAAAACGTGTCGCAAGTGCCTAAGAGAGAAAGGACCAAGTTCTGAGTTTTCCCCCAGCCTTGGGGGTCTGTGCTGGGGCACAGCTCCTGAGGGTGACCCCGTGTACGCACCATTGGCAGGGGGTGGGCCGAAGAGAACGGCCCCGTCCTCGGCCACCAGCACGGAGTCCAGGCACAGGTAGGCTGCAAGAGAAGGTGGGGCTCAGGGAGGCCAGACTCGCTGCGGGGACCCTGCTCTCCCGGAAAACCCTCAGCCGTGTGCTCTGGGTGGGGCGCACTCAGGGTGCTCCCCCTCCCAGCACAGGGGAGCACAGCACAGGGGCCGGGGGCTGGACGCTGGCTTCTCCTTGTCAGAGGCCCTGGGCGGACCGCCAGGTGGACAGGGCGGGGGAGGGCCCTCTCTGCCTCGAGGCTGCTCCGGGCACATGAGCTGGGAACTGAAAGCAGCTGAAGGAAGAGGAGGGGGCATGGCGGGGGGTGGGGTGGGGACATGGCCCAGCACCCAGCGCTGCCCCAAGGACGGGCCCCCGATGCGGCTGCACTCCAGAGGCCTGTGGGCCACAGGACAGGATGGCAGACTTTCTCCTAGGCGGCCTCCCCAGGACGTGCTGACATCAAGGGCTGTTCGCCTGCCACGGTGTCCGGGAAGGCTGAGCTTTAGGCGGCTGTGAACCAGGGTAATGTCTAAACTCCCCTCCTCCCCCCCGCCAATGCTGCTTCCTTGGGGACATGTCACCTCGTTGAGGGGACGCGGGCCATCCACACAGCTCCCACTTCACTTTATAGCAGGTGGGCTCCCTCCTACTGCCCTGGGCCCCTTTGGTCCTGAGACCAGAGCAGACACATCCCGGACACCCCTGGCTCACGGCAGGGACACAGCAGCCTGGCCCCAGGCCGTCTACACGGCCCACGTGCGCCTGATGGAGGCCACCTGCTGCTCTGGGTCTTTGGAGGGAGGGCTGAACACAGAACACAGGGACAGGGCGTCACCTGGGTGCTCGCGGTGGGTGCGCAGAGCATTGAGACACGCGTGAGACAGAGCCCAGAGCTCGTACTCCTTGAAGGGCCGGCCCAGCTGGCAAAGGAGGTCTTGCAGGGAGACGCCCTGGGGGAGAAGTCACATCTTAGAGAGGGTGGGTGCGTGGGGTCAGCTCGGCCCCGCCCCTCGGGAAGGCGACAGGGCGGGACCCACCTCAGGTCAGGGTGGGGTGTGCCTCCCACACAGTGGAGTCCTGCCCAAGTGGACACGGGGGGGGGAAGGGTGTGAAGGACCAGAACCCAGTGCGCCTGGCGGGGGCGTCAGGTGCAGCCGTGTGGACAACGGTGTGGCAGCTCCTCAAGATGAAACACAGAATCGGCGCAGGAACAGGCGACCCCACGTCCGCGCGGGCCCCCCCACGAAGTGAAAGCAGGGTCTCAGACAGACACCTGCACCCTTGTGTTCACACAGCAGCCCAGAGGTGGGGGGACCCGAGTGTCCACCGTGGACGAGCAGAGAAACGCAGTGGTCCGTCCAGAAGACGCAAGGTCCCCCGCCTCGCGGGAGGGAATCCCGCATCCCCCCACCCCCCACCCCCCACCGCGGATGAACCCCAAGGGCACGATGCCCAGTGACAGAAGCCAGACACCAAAGGACAGGCCCAGTGTGACCCCACCCTCGAGAGGTCCCCGGAGCTGACACGGTCACAGACACAGAGAGCAGACAGTGGGCGCCAGGGCGGGGGAGGGGATGGGGACCTGGTGTCTGATGGGGGATGGGAGAGTCCTGGGGACGGAGGGCGGGGGTGGCTGCCCGCGGGTGATCTGCCGGATGCCGCTGGACTGTGTGCACAATGGGTGGGACGGCACATTTTACGTGATGTGTGCTTAGCTCTATCCCCGCTGTCCCTGCCACGGACGCAGGTCCTAGAGCCCGAACACACTCAGCTGGAAGGCAGTTTGCCACCTTGAGCCCCGGGAACAACCAGGACCACAGCCCCACACTAGGGACACGGAAGGTTCCAGAGGCCGTGTTTCCACCCCGGCCGCCCTCCAAGTGGGGTGCAGCGCCCTGCTCCTTCTAGCTCGCTGCCGCATTTCGGGGTGCCTGGTCGGTGGCCTGTGTTCAGGGGAGCGGTGCCCCCAAGCCTCTGCTCTATGTGGGGGCGGAAGCAGCCAGCTCTGAGCCCAAGACACGCCCCGCAGCAGAGACCTGGGTGCTCTGATGCCTGGGGCGCGGGAGGTCTGTGCGGGCCCTGCTCCCACGGGGCCTCTGGGGCAGGGAAACCCAGCGGTCAAGACAAGAGCTGGGCTCCCAGTCAGCCCTGCCCCTCAGTGGCTGTCCATCCTCCAAGAGGGCGCGTGGCCACTCTGTGCCTCAGTTTACCCATCTGGAAGGTGGGTCGTTGTGAGGCTGTTGGGCATGGGAAGGCGAGCCGAATCCAGGGCTGGGCTGTGTGACCGGGAGCTCTCCCTGCACGAGCCGGTGTGGAGGCCGGGTGGACGCAGGAGGCCAGTGGAGGCTGCGTGAGGGACACAAGCACGTGCACATCCAGCACGTGTCAGGGCACTCGGGTCTTCAGGACACACATTTGTTTTTCACGTAAATTACCCTCGGGTCCTTACCAGGATATGAATAAAAATATAAATCACAGACCGTCGGCCCTTCGTCCCTTGGGTCAACAGAGCGTGGTGGGAAACGGCCTTTGGTGCCCGGGTGCGGGCCCAGCGCTGCCCTGGGGCACACTGGCCCCCCAGTGGCCTTGCCCGAGGGCCTCACGCGGCCAGAGCACTGGGGAGGAACCTGCCGAGCCCAGGTGTCAGCGCACAGAAGGGCCTGACAGGGTCGTCTGTCCGTCTCAGCGGATGGGGTACGGCACCAGGCCTGGGAGACCCCAAGTGCCCTGGGGGCCCCGTCCTGGCACCAAGCTGGGCCGGTGAGCAACCCCAGCTGTTAGCGCCTGGCTTTGAAGACACGCGGCCGAGGGAGCGCCAGGGCCAGGAAGGGAGCCCCGGGGGGGGTGGGGGGGGCGTCTGCCGGCCGGGTGCTGCTCCTCTTCTCCTGGGGAGGGGCTCGGGCGCACACGGTCGGGTCAAGCGGACGTGGTATGATATGCGCAATGGAAGACTACTCGGCCACCAGAAAGAATGAAATCTCGCCGTTCGCGACGGTGTGGATGAGCTAGGGTACGACGGCAGGCGCAGAAGCCCGTCAGGGAAAGAAGAACACCCTGATTTCACTCGTGTGAAATTTAGGGAACAAAACAGAGGAACACAGGGGAGGTGGGGGGGAGGGAGAAGAGAATGAAACAAACCACAAGAGATTCCACAACACGGAGAACAAACTGAAGGCTGATGGAGGAGGTGGGTGGGGGAGGGGCGGGCGTCGAGGAGGGCGCTCAGCAGGCCGTCACTGGGTGTTGTGCTAAGTGATGTGTCACTGGGTTCTACGTCCCACGCCCATACTGCATTGTATGCTAACCAACTAGGATTTAAATAATGAAGAAAAGGAACGTTACCTGCCTGCCCCCAGCAGGGGTGAGGCCCTTGGGTGAGTGCATGGGGTGCTGCACGCCAGCTGAGGCCAGGTGAGGCCTGGGCGTGCAGGGTGCTCTGTGGGACCCCCCACCCCCACTCCGGAGGCCACGGGGGAGGCTCTGGCTTGGGGCTGTAGTCACAGCCTCCTTCACAACCCAGGCAGCTTGCTTACAACTCGTACATTAGAACAGGAGTGAAGGCTGAGACTCCCTTCCTTGTGGCAAGGGACCAGCAGTGGCCGGGCGCGCGTGTGCGGGGCCCCTGCCGGCTGCGCGGGCAGCAACGGCTGTCACCCACCTGCTCTGTGGCGGTGCTAGCTGGCTCGCCAGCTCCGTTCAGAGTCCCCTCCTCAGGCCTCCAAGTCCCAGGCTCTCGGCCTGCATCTCCGGGGTCCTTGGGGCGGGGCGGGGGGCTTTCCTCTGTGGGGCTCCAGCCCGGCGCCCCGGACGCCCCGTCCCCACCTCGGCTGGCGCCTCCGGGTCCTCCCGGCCGGATCTCGGGCTCCTGCTCCGGCCACAGTTTGGCCTCGGGCTGTGTCCTGTGGCTGGAAAGGCCATTCTTCCCCCCCAGAAAGGCCTTCCTGGGGTCTGGAGGGAAGAGCGCGGGTGTGGGCAGCTGGTCTGTCGCGGGGCCCAGCGTCAGGCAGAGGGCGCTGGCCTCGGGGCCGTCGGGCAGGAGCCTGGAGAACGTCTGCACTTTCCTCAGGCGGCTCCTCTCCAGGTCACCCAGGGGGCGCTGGGCGTCCAGGACGAGGCTGGCCAGCCGCTCTCCGTTTCTCATGGGGGGCGACAGTAGCGGCTTGGAGGGCAGGGCAGCCGGCTGCTCCGGGGAGCCGTGGGCTTCGTGGGCGGGGTGCGGGGCCAGGCCCTCCGTGTCTGCGGCGCGGCCCCCGGGCTGCTTTCTGGGCGCTGCGCTTCCTGCAGCCGGCCTCCCGCTGCACGAGCTCTCGCTGACATCTGGGCAAACGCAAGGGGATTGCTGGGGGCACGCAGCCGGGTCGGGGCTCGGGCTGGGCACCCCAGGGGCCCTGCGGGTCACCAGGCGGCTGGGGACCCCTCTCCTGCCCTCTCGGTTCCCCACTCCTCCCCTCAGTCTCACCACAACCATCGTCATCGACCTCCTTGATCACAAAACCCGGATGATTCTAATTACTGAGGCTCGAAAGGGCCCTGGACCTCGTCCCCAGGCTCCCCGAGCCCCCTAGGGTTTTCCCAGGGCCGTCCACGCATCTTGCCCAGAGCCTTCGCTGGCAGTAAAACACGCGAGTGATGCGCCTCAAATCTGGCCGCAGCCCCGCCCCGTCCTGGCGCACCACCTCCCGCACACGGGTCTGCGTCTCCGCGAACCGCCCTGGAGACACGCGGCCCCTCCTTGCAGCCCGCAGCCCGTCCGTCCTGCGGCGACGGCCCTCCGTCGCACTGCCGGGGCCGACCTCGGGCTTGCGGTCCCTGGTGTGGCGGCCCGAGGGCCCCGATTCCACCAGAGGTTCTGCGCTGGCCTCCCCAAGGGCCCTCCAGGCTCCGCGCCGCGGGCACGGTGCAGGGCGGACGCCGGCATTTGTCGGGAAGGCCACCTGAGACCCCGCCACAGTCCCCCGTGAGCCGAGAAAAATCCCAGATGCTTCAGCAGCAGCTTCTAAAGCAGAGAAGTAAGGGGCCCCCCAGACACTGCGTGGTGTTGGCAAATGGCAACGAAGAGTGGGATGTCCGGTGCCCACGACTGGCCTGCTCACGGCCTAGGACAGAGCAAGAGGCCTAATACTGGTCACTTCTCAGCAAGACCCGGGTTTTCACGCCCTGCTTCACGGGGGTCTGCACGGCGTGCACAAGGTGATTGAGACAGAGGATGAGTGTGTGCGTGTCGATCTGTGTGCACGTTTGCACAATGGGTTTGTATGTGTTGGAGAGTGCTGTCTTTGTGCACAAGTGTGCATGCTTGTGCGGGAGTCCACATGTGCAGAAATAAGTATGAGTTTGCACTTTCATGCATGTTTATGTGATTGTGAGCAAGGGGGTGCGAATATGTGTGCTTGTGGGGCACACGTGATCTGTTTGCATAAGTGTGCATACGGGTGTTTACACAGTGTGAGTAGGGTGGTGTGAACATGTGTGTGTCGGATCTGTGCACATTCACAGGCACATATGGGTATGTGCACGCATGAGTATACGTGTGCGTGACCATCTGTGTGTGTGCGTGTGTACGCCTGGGGGTGTGCATGTGCATATGTGCCTGGGAGGGGGTGTGTGTGCGTGTATATGCGTGGGAGCGCGCACACGCGTGTGTATATGCCCGGGAGCGCGTGAGCACGTGCTTACCTTGAAACGTTCCGAATGACTCGATAGACAGCACTCTCCTCCCCACGGCCGAGAGGCTCCGGCACAGACGGCAGGAGGACGTGAAGCGCGTCTTCTCCTCACACAGCGCGATGATGCTCTGCAGACACGCGTGTGAGCACCTCAGATGGGGCAGCTCACCCTGGAGGGAGCCCTGTGGCCCGCAGCCCACCCTCCCTCCACGTCTATTTTCTGGCATAAAAAAGCCACGTATCCTGGGATTAAGGGAAACCGGGAGATTCTGGTTCGCCCATGAGAATCATAAGGCAGCCCCCTTCACAGTGACAACGGATGATAAGACGTCACCAAATCCCCGGTGGAGCCCCGTGGGGCGGAGGGGAGAGGTATGGGGACGGGAGGGCCCCGTGTGGGCTCGCTGGGGCATCGGGGCTGCGGCGAGGGTCTCGGGCCCCCGCCTGGGGGTGACGTGGGGGATGGGACGGCAAGAGTTTCTACCTCGAGGGCTGGCCGGTCCTGAGGGTCCTCCGCCTGCATCTGGCTCAGCAGCGTCTCCAGGTCTCGGCTCAGCCTGGGCTGGGGCTCTGGCTCCGCCACCGCCACATACTCGAGGGCCGCCTTCAGCGTGGCCCCCAGAGAGTAGATGTGAGCCTGTGGCACCAGAGAGCCTGTCATGTCTTGTCCCCACGCGGCCTCTGCTCCACTGGCCAGGGGCACGTGTTTCCGGGGACCGCGCCTGCTCTGCAGGCCCGGGAGAGCTCGGCCACGGCAGCCCTCCCCTGCCCCCTCCGCGTGTGTGTGGGGTGTATGCTGGCCTCCCGGGCTCCCGGCTCACCCCAGCCCCCGCCCAGGGCACGCGGACGCTAGGGTCCCACCCGTGAAGGCTGCCATGTCTGCGAAGGGCAGAGTCTTCTATTTTAAACCTGCATTTCTCTAATTGTGAATGAGACTGAACATCTGTTCATCGCTATGCATGGTTTTAACTTTTCCTCTCTCTGCCCACTCGCGGACTCCATACTCCAGCACGTCCGGGCTCATGCTCGGCTCCCGCTTGGCTCACCGAGGATCTGACTGCTGGTCTATGTGCCACACATATTTTCTCTCCACTTGTCACTTAGCTTTTGACGTGGTTCATGTGTCTTTTGACATTCAAAACTTCCTTTTGTTTTAAGTTTTTAAAAATTTTTATTTAAGTAATCTCTATACCTAATGTGGGGCTTGAATTCACCACCCCAGGAGCGAGAGTCGCAGGGTCCTCCAGCTGAGCCGACCATGTGCCCCTTGACGTTCAAAAATTCTAATGCTTAACTTGTGAAATCAGACACTTTTTCTTCAGTTGCTTCTTAGGAGGAGCTTCCCTAACCCAAGATGATAAAAAATAGCTTTCTTTTGTTTCCTCCAATAGTGTTGTAATTTTCCCGCATCCAGCTCTAATCCATTCGGAGCCTGTCGGCGTGCTGGTATGCTGCAGGGATCTGGCTTGTTTCCTCCTGGGAGAGGGCACGCCCCTGGCACCATTTAACGAAGACGCCACCCTGTGCTGCGGGGCCACTGCCGGTCCCGCTGGAGGCCCTGGGACCCTGGCACCCGCTGGCCTCTCCTCTAACGCTGGTGCATGTGTCTGTCCTCTGTCCAGATGGTGCTATTTTAATTACAGAAGCTTCAGAGTGTATTTTCATATCCTGAGGATAAGTTGTCCTTCTTTCTTTTTTTTTTTTCCTCAAAAAGTTTGATTATTTTCACATTTATCAGGTTTTAAAAAGCGGATGTAAGTTCCCCTGTTCCCATTCAGAAAACAAACCAAAAATGGTTGGGATTTTACTGTAATTGCACCGACATTGCAGAATTCTTACAAAATAAAATGCTTAGGATGTCACCAAGATGGCCAACAAGATGTCCCCAGAGCCTGTCCCTTAACAGCAATTCAACCTCCATCCACGGCCAAGAGCAGCTCTGTGGGGTTGTGGGAGCCAGTGCCTCATGCCAAGGGGAGCTGGCGGGAGTGGCGCCCACCCGTGTGTCAGGAAATAGGCAGACAGACCTCGGTCCTCGGTGTGGACCCTAGTGCTGGACTAACGGGGGAAGAAAAGAGAGCACTCAGATTAATAGGATCCGAAGGGAAAGAGGAGACATTGCAAGTAACACCACAGAAACGCAGAGGATCTTGAGACTAGTACGAGCCACTGCACACCAGCAATCAGATAACCCAGGGAAAAAGGATACATTCCTAGAAACATACAGACCAAGGCTGCACTGTGAAGAAATTGAAAATCTGAACAGAACTTCACTAGAAAGGAGATTGAATCAGTAATCAAAGAAATAAAGAAAAACCCAGGACCAGATGGTTTCCCTAATGAATTCTACCAAATATTTAAAGAAGAATTTGGGGCGCCTGGGTGGCTTAGTCGGTTAAGCGTCCGACTTTCACTTAGGTCATGATCTCGCAGTTCGTGGGTTCGAGCCCCGCGTTGGGCTCTGTGCTGACTGCCAGCTCAGAGCCTGGAGCCTGTTTCAGCCTGTGACTCTCTCTGACCCTCCCCTGCTCACGCTGTCTCTCTCTCTCTCTCCTAAAAATAAATAAAAAACATTAAAAAAAAATAAAGAAGAATTAATACGAATCCTTCTTAAAACTCACAAAACTCATTTTGTGAGGCCAGCGTTACTCTGATGCAAAAGCCAGATGAGAACCAAAAGAAAACTATAGAGCAATATCCCTGATGAACCTAGATGTAAAAATTCTCAATAAAATATTAGCAAACTGAATTAAACAACAGTCATAAGGATCATGCACCACAGTCAAGTGGGATTTACCCCGGGGAGGCAAGGGTGGTTCATCATCTGCACATCAGCCAACTTGATGATGACATTGGTAGAATGAAGGTAAAAATTGTACAATCATCTCAGTAGATGCAGAAAAAGCATTTGACAAAATTCATCATCTTTCATGATAAAAACTCTCAAGAGGCTGAATGCGGAAGAAACACTCAATCAACATAACAAAGGCCACATGTGACAAGCCTCCAGCTGACATGACACTCGTTGAGACAGTTTCCTCTAAGATCAGAACAAGACGAGTGTTCCCGCTGTCCCCTCTCCTATCCCACACAGCCGTGGAGGTCCCAGACAGCGCAACCAGGCAGGAAAAGACATAAAATACATCCAAATATATCCTGCAGAAGGGAAGAGGTAAAGCCGTGCTTATTTGCACACTATCTAATCTTACATATAGAAGAGCCCAAAGAGTCCAGAACTTTGTTAGAAGCAAGGAACAATTCTGTAAAGTCGCAGGACACAAAATCAATATGCAGAAGCCAGTTATATTTGTACACTAACAGTGAAATATGGGAAAAATAAAGAAAACAATCCCATTCACAATAGCATCAAAAAATAATTAGGAGTAAATCTAACCAAGGAAGTGAAAGTTTAAGACTTTGGTGAAAGAAATTAAGGAAGACATAAATGGAAATATATCCCATATTCATTGTTAATTTTTTTTATTGGTATTGTTAGTAGTTTTAGAATCAGTGTTGTTAAATATTTATCCATGCCACCCAAAGTCATTTATAGATTGAATGCAATCCCTGTCAAAATTTTTATGGCATTTATCACAGAAAAAGAAAGAAATAGACCTCTAAATAGCGAAAGCAATCCTGAGAAAAAAGAATAAGCTAGAGGCATCCCATGTCCCGATTTTAAACTTTATTTCAAAGCTATCGTAGCCTAAGGAGCATGGTGCTGGGGAAAAACAGACCGATGGGACAGAGCCGAGCGTCCAGAGTCAAGTCCATCACAGTCAGGGGACCAGCGATACTCAGTGGGGAAGGGCAATCTCCTCAGCAAATGCCGGAAAACTGGAGAATCACCCGCAGAACAAAGAAATTGGGCTACCTCATGCTGCTTACAAAAATTAACTCAGTGTAGATTATTTAAAAAATTTTTAAGTTTTTTAATTTGAGTTTTTGAAATTAAAATAGTAATACAACCTCACTGGAACAATTGGAACACGATTGCAGAACGATGTTTAAAAGCAAACATAACTGACCAGCTTTCCTCCAGTCCTATTCAGTGACGACAGTGTGGTATGCATCCTTGTTCACACACATGAGAAAAAAAAATTAAAATAGGCAAAATCTTAGACAAAACCAGAGAATCCCAAAGTGCTTGAGACTTTTCAGCGAGATCAAAGCTGAACAGAATTACTTTCTTTGTTTTTGAATTTTTTTTAACATTATTCATTTTTGAGAGACAGAGAGAGAGAGACTTGAGAGACAGAGCGCAAGCAGGGGAGGGGCAGAGGGAGAGGGAGACACAGAATGTGAAACAGCTCCGGGCTCCGAGCTGCCAGCACAGAGTCCGACGTGGGGCTTGAACCCACGAACCGCGAGATCATGACCTGAGCTGAAGTCAGACGCTTAACCAACTGAGCCACTCAGGCACCCCCAGAATTACCTTCTTTGGGTTGAATCTTAATATAGAAAGATCTAGACTGAAGGCTTTGGGGCTAGACTCAGGCAGAGGACACAAAAGAGCACCTAGAGAAGCAGACCTTGAGGATTCAGTTCTAGAAAATTAGCCCTGAGCAGAATCTTAGATGCTAAACAATTGGACTTCTCAATTCTGATTTTCTTAATCCATTACAATTTTCTTAACCAAGCTTCACAGAAGGAGGCATATGGTGACATGGCAATCAGTGACTGTCATGTATTCTTAGGACAGCTCTTACCACCAGAGTGCATTTAATATGATGTTTTTGTGGGCATGGTTATACTGTGCAAAAATTCCAAAATTGAGACGAGAAGAGACATGATCCTGACTTTCAGAGCACAGAAATCATGGACCAAGGTGCAGATGAACAGGTAAACAATTAGCAGAATGAACCAAGGTGGTGTGTGTGGTGCTGTTAGGGAGGATGGTCGGGTGCAGGTGTAGTTTTGGACAAGATGGGGCTGGGGAGGAACAGCTGCCTCGACTCCAGACTGCAGCTACCTCTGCCTCGTGCCATCATAGGGACGTGCTGGAGTGAAAACCATTTTCTCATGCAGAGGTAGACTTCAGTATGAATCCCATGGAGCATAACTCCACCATGCCCAAGCTCTCTCTTTGGGGCTTTTGACTTACAATGTGCCATCCAAATTGTAACGTCACAAATACCATTGAAGCTACAAAATGTATCTGTCTACTCCATGGGGGAATTTGAGGAAATAACCCTTCTTTCCTTCTTCTCTCTTCCTTCCCTTCCCTTCCCTTCCTTTCCTATCTATCTATCTATCTATCTATCTATCTATCTATCTATCTATCTATCATCTATCTATCTATCTATCTATCATCATCATCATCTATCTATCTCTCATTTCCTATTTATTAACTGTTCATCTATTTGTATAATCCTAAGTATGTATGAATATACAGAAATAAAGACTTAACATAAGACCCCAGGCCATAACATTCCTAGAACATCACAGGAAAAAGCTCTGAGACATTAGTCTTGGCAATGAGTTTTTGGATGTGACACCAAAACACAAGCAATGAAAGAAAAAACAAGCAAGAGGGATGACGGCAGCCAGCAAGGCCCTGGAGAGCACGGGAGACAGTCCCCGTCATGAAGACGTGACCCACAGAATGGGAGGAAATATTTGCAAAGCATCTGCCTCATGGGGAGTTCATCTCCAAAATATATGAGGAACTCAGACAACTCAACAGCAAGGAGGCAGAGGAACTGAATAGAGATTTTCCCAAAGAAGATATCCAGGTGGCCCACAGGTACACGAAAAGACGCTCAGCATCACTCACCACCGGGGAAATGCAAATCAAAACCACGCCTGTTAGGATGGCCGTTATCGAGAGGACAAGGGATGACGTGTTGGCGAGGGTGTGCAGCTGTGGGAGCGCAAGCTGGTGCAGCCAATGTGGAAAACAGCACGGAGGTTCCTCAAAAATTAAAAACAGAATTACCCTACCACCCAGCAATCCCACTTCCGGGTACATGTCCAAAGGAAATGAAATCAGGGAATCAAAGAGGTGTGTGCACCCCACCTTCGCTGCAGCATTCCCGACAAGCGCCAAGAAGTGGAAGCAGGAGAAATGGAGTATTATTCAGCCACGAGAAAGGACGGGCTGTGACGGCGTTAGGCTGCGTGAGATAAGGCTGACAGAGGAAGACAAATGTTGGAGGCTATTACTTCTACATGGATCTAAAAAAGCTAAAGTCACAGGAACAGAGTGGAGTGGAGGCTGCCAAGGGCTGGGGGTGGAGGAGACAGGGAGACAGTGGAGACGGGACCCAAACTCGCAGTTATAAGATGCGTCAGCTCCTGGCAGCTAATGTGCAGCCTACGGACGACAGCTAACAACACAGTGTTACATACTTCAAGGTTGCTAAGAGAGTAGGTGTTCTCACAACCAAAAAAAAAAAAAAAATGGTATTTACATGATGGAGGAGTTAACTAACCCTACAAGTAGTGGGAATCATTTTGCAAAATACAAATGTATTAAGTCATTAGTTTGTACGCAGACTTGCAGAATGTTTTACGTCAGTTATTCTTCCAAAAGCTGGGGCAGTACTCAGATGTGGGGAGGGATCCTGTCTCCTCATTTTCTTGCATATTATTTTCTCACCTTCTGAAAAGTGGTTCGCTTTACGTTTCTATCCTCCTGCTGTATTCACCCCGGACTTTCTATAGTTGTTATTGCTATTACAAACAAAAACATTTTCCATTTCATCTCTAACAAGCTGCTACTTATTTTTTTGGACGTATCTTGTTTTCACCTGGATTCTGAAGTCTCTTATTCTATCATTTTCCACTGAGGCCTCTTAGACTTCAGGCCCACAGACTTGCCCTCTGCAGACACGGCAACCCTGCTTCCTGCCCTCACATACTCTCAGTGCTGGTGTCCTGATGCCTGCTTGGGCTGAGCTGCACTGATGATCCCCAAATCCATCCACTCCCACCATGCCCAAAGTTGAGCCGCTGGGCCACTACCCTACCTCTCACAGAAGACACTGGAACCCCCAGCCCTGGTCCCCAAGCAGAAGGTGGCCTGCTCTCTCTTCTTACACACTGACCAGGTCTCCTGCCTGGGTTCCACACAACCTGTGTCCAGGGCTTCCTAAAGGGGCCAAACTTAAGTCAAGAGGCTGCATGTACTCAGGGCAGATGCCTTGTTTTAGGGACCTTATTGGATCCTGATGCTTGGGGTAGAAGGAGAGGCAAACCCTATGAGCCCCTACTCGTAGGGCCCCAGCCAGGGCTCTGAGCTGTGAGTGTGCAGTGAGCTCTGCCTCCCACCCTCATCACAGCTCTGAGAATAAAACCTGGATCTGTACCTGCAAGGCCAGGGGATCTGCTTCTGCCCTCTACCACCTCATATTTCCTTCCAGGAGCACTGGTACTCATCTATCCAACCACCTGTCTATAGTCATCCATCTACTCACCCACACGTCCATCCGTCCATCCGTCCCTCCCTCCACCCACCCATTCATCTGTCCATCCAACTACACATCCACCCATCCACTCATGCATCTTTCCATATCTTTTAGTTTGACAATAACTCAGCAAATAAATTTCTTATTGGTTGTTGGATGACACTGGCCATGACATGCGGGTCAGTATCAGCATCTTGGCCACTTAAGCATCTTTGCACATTTTCTTCTGTCTTGGAAGCCCTCCCAGGTCTCGATCTGGTGAACCCTACTCACCCTTAAGGCGATTCTCACTCTCACTCTCATAGAGTGGCCTCCAGGGACTTTTGACATGGATGGAGACCCTGTCATCTCCTTGAAAGGCCCCATTCTCGTCTCTCAGGACCTAGCCCACTGCCTACATCAAGTCCATCCCCTGTGAAGACTGTGACCCCCACGAGGCAGGAGCCCATCTGTTCTGTCCCTTGTGGGGTCTGACATACGTGTCTGTGGACAAGGGACAATGGGCGGTGACAGTGGGTGGTGGGGGTTGGGGTCACCCTGGCCAGACTCCACTGGAACTCGAATTTGCTCAGGGTGATGAGGTCCAGAAAAGACCCTCGTGGAGGTGGGGGCTTTCCTGGGGCAGGACCTTGAATGTTGGCCATGGGTCAGTTTTAGCTTTTGGAAACTAGCCCATCTCTGGGGTGTCCTGAGCGAGGGTTGAGATGTTCAGGGGATGGTCCCAGGAGGGCCAGCTTCCATGCATCTGGGGTTTTAGGGAGCCTGAAAGACCGTCCCAGCAGTGGGTGGGGTGATGAGGTAGGGTCACAAGGAGGAATTTGGTATGAGGGTCGGAGGGCTGGAGAAAACTGCTCCTTGTCTTCATCCTGTCCGTGGGGCAGATGTGGGGACAAGGCCAGGCCAGCAGGGCAGCATGAGCCATGCTGCCCACTGGTCTGGAAGGCACGCAGTGGGCAAGGGGGCGGCTCCATCGCAACATGCCAGCAAGCAGTCCATGTGGCTGCACCTGCGCAACAGCGCAGAGACACAGAGGTCGGGGCCGGAAGTGTCTTGGCGTCAACAGCAGCGGTGGCACCAAGAAAGTGCATTTGCCATCGTGGTCCCTGTGGGCAAAGGGCTGCCACCCCAGGACGCAGGCAGGAACAGGAGTCTGAGCAGACATGACGCATGCATGTGACATGTACATACATTCCTGGGGTCTCCGGATGTGAGAATTAGGGGGGTCTAGACAGTCCCAGAACAGGCACCAGCATGAAGCTAGTCCAAGAGTAGAACAGAGACCCTGGGATCAGAGGGCTGATGGGGGATGCACGGGCCCATGTAAACACTGGGCCACGCCATCAGTGCACACTGGCAGGCCCTCTCCCTGTGTCACGTAAGAAGGATTGTTTATTCTGTGGATGGAGAAACAAAGAAAATCACTTATCACCCACTGGGAATTAAGGTAACTCAGAAAATAAGACTTTTCATCATAGGAAGATTCCAGAGATGTGAAGCATTAAAGACTTGGGAGTCCCCCTTACCACTGTGGACAGACTGGGGTGTGGGCCCCATTATGGACCTACCTGGCTCTGCACCCCATAGGGTACTGCCATGCTTGTGACATGCGTGTGTTTCTGTATGTGTATTACACCTCAAAAAAAAAAGTCAGAAAAAACTTAACCCATTCTTATTGCCAAACAACTCCTAGGCTAAGGAAGAAATCCTAGTGGGAATAAAAGAAATACTTAGAAGTAGAAGATACGGTAGATGCTACGTGGCAGAACTTGCAGGATGCAGCTAAACCCATGTTTTGAGGGAAATTCATAGTCTTGGGTATAAATGTTCATGTTAGAAAGGAAGATAGACTGAAGACAGATGAGCTGAGAGTCTGACTTATTTTAGAGAAGGAATACTTACCAAACTCAAACAAGGAAAAGAGAATGAAAAGTTACAGCAGAATCAGTGGAAAAAGAAAATGAAAACACATCAGGAAAGATCATGTGCTATAAAGTGGGCTTTTTGAAAAAAACCAACAAAGTAAATACCCCCAGCAAGACTGACGAGTGCAAGGGGAAAGAATTTAAATTATCCAACGTCTCACAGACAGCGCAGAGACTAACAAGGGACACTGTCTGCAACCAAACGCCAACAGCTTAAAAAGGAACTAAAAAGGGATACATTTCAGAAATGTATCATTCAGAGCTCATTAAATGGGAAATACAAAACAGATGAACCCTGTTAAAAATCGAGCAGCACTGAAAAAACTTCCCTCAAAGGAAACAGGTGGCCTGATAAGTAAGTGGGACCCGCTTTCTGGGAACGGAGATGTTTGTTACATAAACCCTCCCAGGCAGAGGAAGGGGTGCTTGCACAGCCTGGGAGGGCCCTGCCCCCAGTACTAGTCAGAAACAGCACAAAACCCCAAAGTAAGCCCCGGCAGATCAAATGCAATCGTGCATTAAGAAGGTAAGACACCTGGCCTGGTTTTTCCTAAGCAGGAAAGGATGAATTAACGTTAGAAAATAAATGTGTGAGTATGAAGAATCTCAATGACCATTTCAAAGGGTGCAGAAACATTTTCGTAAAACCTAAGGCACATTTGTGACAGGACATAGTAACTCTGGCACAGACGGCACTCACATAGCAGATGTCATCCTGGCATTTCCCCCAGCAGGGGAGAAGCCGCACTGTGAGCCCTGCATCCCCGAGGCAGGATGCGGGCCTGCCACACTGGACTACCTGGCACCTTGCTGTGGCTCCTGTGGGCACAGAGCAGGATGAGAAGGGAGATGTGACACAAAACTTTTGCACAGGCTGGTGACCTGATCAGTTAAACAGGAAAGCTAAAGAATCTGTAAGTTATGGGAAATAAGGAAAGAATTTAGCAAGGTGGTGAACATGAGATTAAGATATGAAGTGAATTGTATTTCCAAAGAATAGAAACAAACAAGCAGAAAAATGCAATGACCAAGACGATCATCGGTTTAGAATAGAAGCAGAAAATACCCAGTTCCCGCGCATAAACTAATAAATGATATTCAGGATTCCTATGGTAAAAAGAATGTAACTGAGATTTAAATAAAGGAAGAGGTAAAGGTGTTTATGGGGAAGAATTTATATTATAATAATATATTATAATGACTGAATTCTCCCCAAAGTGATTGATAGGTTCAATAAGGAGTTTTTTAAATGTTTATTTATTTATTTTGAGAGAGAGAAAGAGAGAGAGGGAGAGAGAATCCCAAGCAGTCTCTTGTAATTGCAGCGCCCAACGTGGGGCTTGATCCCATGAACTGTGAGATCGTGACCTGAGCTGAAACCAAGAGTCGGAAACTACTGACGATGCCCCCAGGCACTCCAGGATCCAGCAGAGGACTTTATGGAACTTGATGGCTAATTTTAATATTGATGTGCCAGAATGAAGGGCTGAGCAGAGTCAGGACACTTGAGAAAGGACAGGAGTGGGTGCCTGGCTGGGAAGGGCTGGGTCTGGGGCAGGGGCTGAGCTCACCCCTGCACGGAGCATGCAGCCAGGAAGCCCACCCTGGTGTCCAGAGCTGTGGCGCACAGCGGCTGTGGCCAGCATCTGGGCTGGTTGGTCCACACAGCAGGAGGAGTGAGTATCCACGTGGAGAAGCATAAAACTGGGTCCTTGCCTCAGGCTACAGAAAAAAGTCAACTTTAAGCAGATCGAATGTGAAAAACAAAATTTTAAAACTCCTAGTAGAAGTTGTGAGCATCTCTCTGTTGGCCCTCGGGGTTGGCAAGGTTTCTTAAGGTACAGCAAGTGCTGACAATGAGAGAAAACATGAATACACTCGACTATATTAAGACTGAGAAACTCCTGCCATCCCAGGAGGCCTCCTGGCGGCCCCTCCCGGGGCGGACGGTCCCCACGGTGACCGAGTCATGCTCTTTGCCACCTCAGTGCCCTGCAGTCCGCGCGCGCCCTGGACCTTCCAGGGGCTACACTTGCGGTGACATCGCGACAGGCCAGAAGCTGCCGTGGAAACCCAGCTGGCTTCCAGGGAGCCGACGTTACAGGGGCTGATGGGTGTGTGAAGCAGCCCCACGCTTCTCACTGTGTTTTAGGGGAAAACGCTGCTATTACTCATAAAAATGCATCCCATACGTTAACATGCGACAGCTGATTATTATTTTTAAGTGAATTACTAGGTAACTACTTCCCACGTCTCAGCCCTGGTCTACACCACGGTGAACACTGGTAGATGTAACCGTCACAAACAGAAGCGCTCTGGCTCCTCTACGATGTTCCGGAGCGTTAAGGGTCCTGAGAACCAAAGAGGCTGAGAGCTGCCGCCGCCTTAAGGGCGGTGTGAAGACACATTCGAGACGAGACGTCACAGTCCCCACAGGATGGGGGAGACCCTGTGAAGAAAAGCAGGGTGAGGCCGGCCCTGGGGGGCCGTGCGGCCGCCCCGTCGCCGTGGCCCAGACACACCGAGGATGCGCGAACGGCAGTGAGCATGGCTGCTCCACAGGGTGACGATAACACCCGGCTGGAGCCGGGGGACAGTGCAAGCGTGAAGAGGAAGTTCCAGAGGACGGCACGCAGCTGATACGCCTTTTAGAGTGTGAAAACCAGAGCAGAGGGAACAGCGCTGCTTTCAGGGACGGAACCGCGGGGCGCGGGGGGCGGCTGCCGCTGTGCCCTGGGCTTCAGCGCTGCGTCCGGGCCGGTTCTGAAGATGCAGCGAGAACCAGGGCGGCTGCGCAGGGACGGGAACGGCCGCAGAGACCACCCCGCAGGGTCTGGTCCCGCAGGGACGCCGGAGCCCCACCCACCGGTGACTCGGGCCGCGGGGCAGGGGCCTCTCAGCGAGGGGCTGCGTTCCGGCTTATTTGAAAGTAAAACTGAGCACAGGAGGAGCCAATCCTAAAACTCTTATTTTGGGGTGAATGAAAATGCAACCTAATGCCACGAAGCTAACGTGTTTTCACTTACAGGTTTGAGAAATCACTCACTCGTTACGTAGCGACTTTGTTTTCTCCACTGGCCTTAGGGGCTGTGGGCTCCGCGGTCAGCGGGCTCTCCCCCCTTTCTTCCTTGGCGCCCCCACCCTGCGCTCCCGCGCGTGCACACAGGGGGGCCCCGGGGCCTTGGTGACGCCGGCCCACAGTGGGCTGCTGTGGCTGCCGCTCGGCCGGGGACCGACACTCCAGAGGCCACGTGTCTCCTCTGGGCACCACGACCCACGCTGCGCGAATTCTCCCTGAGGAGCCGTGACTCCCGCCAGCTGCCACTGCTAGCGCCACACACTTTTAGCGAGTTAGATGTAGTAGGTTCACACTTGGGAGTCGTCCTCTACAACTGTCACGCCGGGCACGCGCCCGAGCACCAAGCCGTCGCCGGAGCTGAGCTGCCCCGTCGGGGGCCCTGAGCCTGACAAAGGTGGGTGCCCCCAGGCAGCCCCCCGACCCTGCACAGAGGTGCCCCAGCCGCGGCGGCCTCGCCACCCACCTCGAAGGTGTTCCCGGTCACGTCGAACTCCGGGGGAACAAATGCACCCTCGGGGTCATCTGGGGACGGAAGAGAGAGGCTCTGGTCACACACGCACAGCACCCAGGGCGAAGAGAAACCCGCGAGGCCGGAGGGAGGGGGGTCGCCTCGTGTTTCCCAGGGGCCGAGCCCTCCCTCCCCCCCCCCCCGTCCCCGCGTCCCTGAGGAAACAGCGGTTGAGAGGAAAACCTCATTCCTCACTGTAAGCGTGGGAAGCGGACCCAAGAGCAGGGGGGAGGCCGGGCAGGCGCCAGGCAGCCCCTGTGCTGGCCATGACGCCCTCTGCGTCACGCCCCACCTCGTTCTCTGTGTCCGTGCGGGGACCGTGTGACAGTGTGCGAGGGCGCTCCCGCCTCCCCCTGCCTCGGCGGTCCTCGGGGCCCGAGAGCCACCAGGGGCCAGCGAGGCCCGGGCTCTGTGGCTCTGCGCCGGCCGGGCGGCCCCGTGCCCACGCTCGTCCCCAAGGCGCGTCTGCCGCCCCCGCGGCCGGGCTCACCGCTGAGCTGCTCCATGAAGCACACGTTGCCGCTGGTGTTGAAAGCCAGCGTGTCGGGCGTGATGCACAGGGTCTGGAAGATGGCCGCGTGGGCGACGCTCCTCATGGACAGGCTGCACTCCAGGCACACGGCCCACGCCTCCTGCTCGCTGAGGCCGCTGTCCCGCAGCGAGAGGATGTCAGCCAGGGACACGTTCTCCTGCCAAGACAGGCCGCGGCTGAGGCGGGTCCGGGGAGGCAGACGACCGCCGCGGTCTTTCACTTTTCGTCAGAAATGGGGTTGTAGGCAAAGGCTTTTTGAGGAAAAACAACAATCCCAGCAAGTCACCAGCCCACTGTCCCCTGGGTGCCAGAGGCCACAGGGCCTTTGGCAGAATGACCAGCATGTCACTGGGAACAGGTGTCCCTCCTGGGCGGGGACCCAGTTCTTCCTCCCAGAAATCCCGGCTGCCCCCAGCCCCGGCGGAGGCCCCGGCCCTCAGGCCTCACCCGAGGCTCGGTGGGCACGCCCAGGGCCAGGTGGAAGGAGACGAGCCAACGTGTGCAGCACAGTGTGCGGGGAAGCCCGGAACGGAGCAAACGCGGGGCGGGAGCCTGTGACATAACCGAAAGGACACGCGGTCACACGCACACGGCGGCAGCTGAGGGGCTGCTCACAGCTCCCGGCGGTGCCCACAGGACCCAGGTCACGGCGCTCCTCCTGATGCCAGGCCTCAGGCCCTCGTTGCTGGGCGCAATTTCACATCTGACCAAACCCAGCTGTGAGTGCAGCACCAACACGCACACCTGCACTCCCGCAAGTATGCACACCCTACACCTCGAGACCAGCACGCACACGCACTCCCGTAAGTATGCACACCCTACACCCGCACCAGCACGCACACACACTCCTGTATGTATGCACACCCTACACCCGCACCAACACGACACACACTCCTGTATGTATGCACACCCTACACCCGCACCAACACGCACACGCACTCCTGTATGTATGCACACCCTACACCCGCACCTCAACACGCGCACACGCGCTCCTGTATGTATGCAATACCCCTACACCGCACCAACACACACACGCACCCCGTAAGTATGCACACCCTACACCCGCACCAACACACACACAATCCCTGTATGTATGCACACCCTACACCCGCACCAACACACACACACGCACTCCCGTAAGTATGCACACCCTACACCCGCACCAACACGCACGCGCTCCTGTATGTGTATGCACACCCCTACACCCGCACCAACACACACACTCCTGTATGTATGTGCACACCCTACACCCGCACCAACACACACACGCACTCCCGTAAGTATGCACACCCTACACCCGCACCAACACGCACACGCGCTTCCTGTATGTATGCACACCCCTACACCCGCACCCAACACACACACACGCTCCTGTATGTATGCACACTCCCTACACCTCGCACCAACACACACACGCACTCCTGTATGTATGCAATACCCCTACAAATTCAGACGTCCAACACACACACACGCTCCTGTATGTATGCACACCCTACACCCGCACTAACACGCACACGCGCTTCCTGTATGTATGCACACCTTGCCAGCCGCACCACACACACGCGCTCCTGTGTATGCACACCACGCTCGCACACCAACACACACACACGCTCCTGTATGTATGCACACCCCTACACCGGCACCAACACACACACGCTCCTGTATGTATGCACACCCCTACACCCGCACCAACACACACACACGCACTCCTGTATGTATGCACACCCTACACCCGCACCCAACACACACACGCACTCCTGTATGTATGCACACCCCTACACTCCGTTACCCTCAACACACACACACACTCCTGTATGTATGCACACCCTACACCCGCACCAACACACACACACACTCCTGTATGTATGCACACCCCTACACCCGCACCAACACACACACGCACCCTGTATGTATGCACACCCCCCTACACCCGCACCAACACACACACACACACTCCTGTATGTATGCACACCCTACACCCGCACCAACACACACACGCACTCCCGTAAGATATGCACACCCACACCCTGACTAACACACACACGCGCTCCTGTATGTATGCACACCCTACACCCGGCACCAACACACACACGCTCTCCCGCAAGTATGCACACCCTACACTCGCACCAACACACACACGCGTCTCTCCTCTATGTATGCACACCCCTACACCGCACCAACACACACGCGCTCCTGTATGTATGCACACCCCCACGCCCGCACCAACACACACACGCACTCCTGTATGTATGCACACCCCTACGCCCGCGCACTCACGCACACACGCTCCTGTATGTATGCACACCCCTACGCCTGCACCAACACGCACACACGCTCCATATGTATGCACACCCCTACACTCCGCACCAACACGCACACACGCTCCATATGTATGCACAATTCCCTACGCCCGCACCAACACACACACGCACCCTGCATGTATGCACACCCCTACGCCCGCGCACCAACACGCACACACGCTCCATATGTATGCACACCCCACACCCGCACCAACACGCACACACGCTCCATATGTGTAAGACACGTTCTCACCGCATCAACACGCACACGCTCCTGTATGTATGCACACCCTCACCCGCACCAACACGAGCACACGCTCCTGTATGTATGCACACCCCTACCCGCACCAACACGCACACACACGCTCCTGTATGTATGCACACCCCTACGCCCGCACCAACACGCACACACGCTCCATATGTATGCACACCCCCCACGCCCGCACCAGCGCGCACACGCTGGGCCCATGGCACACCTACGCCCACACCCACACACACACGCCCCTGTATGTATGCACACCACTACACCACTAACACGCACACACACACTCCTGTATGTATGCACAATTCCCTACACTTTACCCAACACACACGCGTCCTGTATGTATGCACACCCCTACACCTCCGCACCAACACGCACACACGCTCCTGTATGTATGCACACCCTACACCCGCACTAGCGCGCACACGCTCTTGTATGTATGCACACCCCCACGCCCGCACCAGCGCGCACACGCGCTCCGTATGCATGCACACCTCGCCCGCACCAGCGCGCACACGCGCTCCGTATGTATGCACACCCCCACGCCCGCACCAGCGCGCACACGCTCCGTATGTATGCACAGCCCCACGCCGCACCACCGCGCACACGCGCTCCGTATGTATGCACCCCCACGCCCACGGCGCGCACACGCGCTCCAGATATGCACACCTCACCTGTGGCCTGTGCGCGCACACGCCTCCTGAAAGTGCAAACTCTACACTGCACTGAGCGCGCACACCGCGCTCCGCATGTATGCACACCCTCGCGCCCGCACCAGCACACGCCCCGTATGTATGCACAATTTCACGCTGCACCCAGCGCACACACGCCTGGGCAGCTGCACAGCCCCACGCCTACCTGCGCACATCGCGCTTCCGTATGTATGCAACTCCTGAGCCTGCACTAGCGCGCACACGCGCTCGTATGTGCAATACCTCGCCGCACTATAAGCAAGGGACACGCAGCCTCCGTATGTATGCACAATTCCCCTACGCCCGCACCAGCGCACACACGCTCCGTATGTATGCACAGCCCCACGCCCGCACACCAGCGCGCGCACACGCGCTCCGTATGCATGCACACCCCCACGCCCGCACCAGCGCGCACACGCGCTCCGTATGTATGCACACCCCTACGCTCGCACCAGCCACGCACACGCGCTCCGTATGGCGTGGCCACCCCTACACCTGCACCAGCTGCGCGCACGCGCTCCGCATAGTAAAACTCCTACACCTGCACTGCGCGCACACGCGCTCCGGTATGTATGCACACCCCCACCCGCACCAGCGCGCGCACACGCTCCGTATGTATGCACAGCCCTACGCCCGCACCAGCGCACACGCGCTCCGTATGTATGCAAACCTACACCTGCACCAGCGCGCACATCGCGCCCGTATGGCGCACACCCCTCGTTCGCACCCAGCGCGCGCACACGCGCCCGTATGTATGCACACCCCACTTCCGCACCAGCGCGCACACACGCTCCGTATGTATGCACAATTCCCACGCTCGCACCAACGCGCACACGCGCCCGTATGTATGCACACCCCACGCTTCGCACCAGATGCTGCACGCCCGTATGTATGCAATACCCTACACCTGCACCAGCGCGCACACGCGCTCCGTATGTATGCAAACTCCACACCTGCACCACGCGCACACGCGCTCCGTATGTATGCACACCCGCTCTACTCAGCGCGCATGCGCGCTCCGTATGTATGCACACTCCCTCACGCCGCACTCACAACGCGCACACGCGCTCCGTATGGCGTCACCCCCCACGCCCACTCAGCGCGCACACGCCTCCGTATGTATGCACACCCGCCCGCACCCAGCGCGCGCACGCGCTCCGTATGTGGGCGGGACACCTCGCTTCGCACAGCGCGCACGCGCTCCGTATGTGCTGCACACCCCACGCCGCACTCAGCGCGCACACGCGCTCCGTATGTATGCACACCCCCACGTCGCACCAGCGCTACACGCGCTCCGTATGTATGCACATCGCCCGCACCAGACGCACACGCGCTTCCGTATGTATGCAACCCTACACTAGACACCAGCGCGCACACGCGCCCGTATGCATGCACACCTCGCCCGCACCAGCGCACACCGCTCCGTATGTATGCACACCCCCACGCCCACCAACGCGCGCACACGCGCTTCCGTATGTATGCACATACCCCACGCGCACCAGCGCGCACACGCGCTCCGTATGTATGCACAGCCCTATCGCCGCACCAGATGCACACGCTCCGTATGTGCGTACAGCCTCACGCCGCACCACGCGCACACGCGCTTCCGTGAGGTGTATGCACAATCCCACGCTGCATCACAGCGCGCGCTGCCGCTCCGTATGTATGCAAACTTCCTACACTCCTGTACCTCAGTGCCGCACACGCGCCTCCGTATGTATGCAATACCTCGCACTAACCGCGCACACGCGCTTCCGTATGTATGCACAATTCCTCGCCGCACCCAGCCGCGCACACGCGCTCCGTATGTATGCACACCCCCACGCCGCACCAGCGCGCACACGCGCTCCGTATGTATGCACACCCCTCGCCCGCACTAACGCGCACACGCGCTCCGTATGCATGCACACCCCACGCTCGCACCAACGCGCACACGCGCTTCCGTATGTATGCACACCCCCACGCCTCCCGCACCAGCGCACACGCGCCCGTATGTATGCACAATTCCCCACGCCGCACCAGCGCACACGCGCTCCGTATGTATGCACACCCTCACGCCTGCACCAACGTGCACACACGCTCCGTATGTATGCAAACCCTACACCTGTACCCAGCGCGCACACACACTCTGTATGTATGCACACCCCCACGCCGCGCACCAACGCGCACACACGCTCCGTATGTATGCACACCCCTACGCCGCACCAACGCGCACACACGAGCCTCGTATGTATGCAAAACTCCTACACCTGCACACTGTTGGACATGCACACATATGGGCTTACACCCGCATGCGCACTCATATGCAAGTCACACGTGTACAAACACAGTCATAAAAGGAGTTCACATCCTCAGTGGCCAGCACATGCCACAGCCTGACACACGCTCAGATACACACACACACACACCAGAGATTTTCATTAAATGCAGCTACTCTACTTGTGTAATCCTAAAGTTACACATACCCACATACATTCACACATATGCTATACATACCCTCACACATGCACACCTGTATGCACATGCTCAGGTGCATACATGCACCCTGAGTGCACACACACACACACTGTCACACATCAGACACCTTGGACCTCAAGGCCCCGATCTGGCCTGCTGCTCGATGCCCTGGTCACCTCTGTGCTCCACTGGCCCTTGGGAGGGAGGAGCTCGGGCGCCAGGCTGGGAACTGGAGCCTGTAGGAAGCATGGGGGGGGGCAGGAGGAGAGGTGGGGGTGGGGGGAGACGGTGTAGAAGAGAGAACAAGTCCCCTCCTGTCTCCAGCCTCGGCCGCCCCGCCCCTCCCAGCACACAGGACTGTCTTCCCTGCGTGGCCAAGGCCTCCAGTCCTGGAAAGTCTCCCAGCTCCTGCCCTTGAATTTCCCCCCATTTATATTGCAAGGAATCCCAACAATCACAGACAAAGGGGATAAAGAGCTTAAGCCAAGAAAGAGAGAGAGAGAGAGAGAGAGAAGGAAGGAAGGAAGGAAAGAGGGAAAGAAGAAGAGAAAGAAAGAAGGAAAGAAAGAGGAAAAGAAATAAGGAAAGAAGAAAGAAAAAGAAAGAAAGAAAAGAGAAAGGAAAAGAGGAAAGAAAGAAGGAGAGGAAGAAAGAAAGGAGGAAAGAAAGGAAGAAGAGCACCACGGAGTGGGCCGGGTGGGCCTCGTGGCTGAATGTCTGGGGTCCGGCAGTGCGGGGGAGGGGAGGGACCCGGGCCTGGGCTGCCTGTGCCCATGTGCCCTGGGACATCACACCATCTGCTTCCTCCTCGGAGCTCAGCGCGGGCTTCCCAGGCCCTTCCAGCTCTTTCTGTGGGGCAGATGGATGAGGGAAGGGCAGCCCATTGGAACCTGGTTCCAGAAGAAGGGGCCACAGGGTTCATGCATATCCAAGTCAGAGAGCTGCTAGCCAGGTTCCAGAAATGTGCGTGGCCCCGTGAGGAAGGTGGTGAGGAAAATGGGAGCATAAAGCAGAGCACGGGATCAGACTCAGGCGTGGAGAAGGCTGGCAAACCCAGAAATCTCAATTTCCCAACCTCTGAGGTTCACGGATGAAAGGTCTGTCTGATTTGGCTCCATCTAGGGCCCTCGCCGCCCCACCTGGGACTCCCCAGGACGTAGGAGAGCCCAGTGATGCCTGTGGGGCCTCGTTAAAGAGGTGTCTTGCAGTGTGTACATGCACACACACCACACACACGCCCACATGCACATGCCTGCGACCACATGTGTGGACACACAACTAACAGACAGCCTGAAGCCTCTGGGTTTGTGCTTTGAGGAGAATGAAGCCCACAGAGTGAGTGCGAGCCAGTCCCCACCGCAGGGGCCTGGTTGGTGCCCTGCTTGTGCTGCCAGGAGAAGGGAGCCCAGGTCAGGCGTGCCCCGGGGGCATCTTGCCGCCCAGAGAAGGACTTCCTGTTCAGGTCAAGGCCCCTCCCCGCCCCGGTTCAGCTGGAAGACGCCAGGTGAGCTCGGAAGCCCACTGGAAAGTTCCTATTCACCGTGGAAGCATCTAAATGGAGGGATTCTTTGCACAGCTTTATGGGGTGAACTCTGCGGGTCCTGAGTCATTGCTTCCGGCACGTGGCTGAGGCCGCCACTCGCGGACAACTGCTCGCAGCCCCTCTGAAGCCTGGCTGTGGGGACGGAAAGGCAGGATTCAGTTGACACACGGTTCCAGGATAGAGCGGAGATGAGTTCCTGGTTCTGATACACCAACGTGGCGGGGGAAGGGGGAGGCCACTACGTGCTGGGGGACCCTGAACCCTGGCCTCCCGTGTCGCCTGTCCTCTGGGGCTGGCCACCCACCCTTCCAGTCCCCCCGGCTCCAGCCCAGGCCGGAGGAATGACCCTCCCTTGCTTGAATCCATGGCCAAGAGAGGGCAGACGAGTGAGGCTTGGCTAATGGACTGAGCAGGGTCATAGACGAGAGACTGGGAAGCCCGAGCCAGCCACTGGGCTCCCTCAGCGCACGTCCCCACCAGAACCCCGGGGGACACCCCCAAGCCACCCTGACAGACAGGAGTCACGTGGGTGTCCTGCACGTCTGTGCTCGTCCGTGGGCTCTGAGCCTCACTGCCAGGCGGGCCGCCCCCTGACACCGTGGGCTCTGGGGCAGGAGGGACAGCTCCACTGGCCGCAGCAACACATCAGAAGGAGGTGATGTGCTGCGGACAGTAACGCCGGCCGCAGCTCCCCATGTCTGGGGCAGCCACAGGCCCGCACCCACGAGGGCCTGTGACAGGCCCGAGGGTTCGTGACCTCCCATAGCGCAGCTGTCCCCTGCCACCGCCAGGGTGACCTGACCTTGTCATTGCCCGGCAGCCTCCGGTGGCTCTACCTCCTGGGTACAGACCCAGACTTCTGCCCAGGCCCAAAACGTTCTTCAAAACCCAGAAGAGCCCGCGGGGCCTGGAACCCAGCCCCTCACTGTGCCCAGCAAGGCGCTGCCTGGGCCGTGAGCAGGCCTGAGGGTGGGGATCCCCTAAGTCACGGTCCTTGCGGGGCAGGAAAGAGTTGTCCTTCCTTAGTGGTGGTGCAGACACAGCCCCCGCCCTGTGCAGCCTGGGGGGGGTCACTCCTCAGGGAGGCCGGTCCCCAGGGCAGCCCCTCGCCCGCCACAGGGCAGGGCTGGCTTCCCAGTTGACAGCCCTTATCTGGCTGTAGCAAAGTGGGCCCATCCGGCAGCTTCTGAGCCTCGAAGACCCCCCACCTGTCGGAGATAACCCTGTGGGCCAGGGGTACGTGGGGACCCACAGGGACCCAGGATCATTCCTGTACATTTCAAACATACTCTCCTAGGTTACTTTTCTCAACCCTGGAGCCTCCTGACGGGAGCACCCAACACAAATCCAAACCATTGCTGAGGACGCATGTGGACAGTCTCGGGGCCTGCTCCAGACCCCAGGCCCGGGGGGGCCGCCCTCCAAGTCCCGACCGTCCCCCGGCACGAGGCTCTCCTCGCCTCCCCTGCTGCCCACTGCTCCGTGCGTCTGGGTGGGGTCATCACGTGGGCCCAGGCCCAGTGGGAATAGCTGCTTCTTCACGGGGCACCCCCAGCCGTGGGCGCCTCCGGGCAGCACCGGCGGCCCCCCCCCACCTTCGCATCCCTGGACCCGGCCTGGCGTCTGGCGCGTAGATGCTGGGAGATGCTCACTGAACCCGGACGGGGTGGGAGAGCCCCTTACATCTCAGGAAAGTCTAGAAGCCCGGAGCTGCCCCCCAGGCTGAACGCGGGCTGTTTTCACCTCCGAGCCTGCCCTGTCCTTGTCTTGTGTGCGTCCCCTGGAGGCCCCTGAAGGTGACGCCACTTGCCTCCGGAAGGCCTGGCCTCTGCTCCTCCGGCTGCGGCCGCTCTGCCTGGCCCCTCGTCCCCGAGCTCTGCTGGGGCCGCTGCGGTGGTGCCGCTGCAGGTAGCAGGGGAGCGGGCTGCAGGACAGCCGCCAGGGCCTCGCGCCCTGGGGGGCTCGCGGTGGGAAAGCCCCCAGCGGCACGCACCCAGAGCGGGGGCACCGGGGCACTGCCACCGGGAAGGGGTCTGCCGCCACGCCTGTCCCTGCCATCGGCCGGGCTTTCGGTCCTTGCTAGCTGGCACCGTGGACAGGTGTTCAGGGCGGGGGTGCTTTGCATTCCTTGATGACGACGAAGTCAACATTTTTCATGTGCTCACTGGCCATTTGGATTTTTTCTGGGGTTACAACCAAGGAGGGGCAATCTCTGGGGCTCCAGGGGAGTCCTATGGGGTTCTAGCTCCTGACCTTGCTGTATAGTCTGTTGTTACCATCAGCTGTAAATATGGGAATTCCTGTGTCTCATGCAGTCTGTCCATGTCCTGGGTCTGGCACGCCCACCCCCACCCCCCGCCATAGGAGCCGCCCTGTGCCTTCTCCATCCTGTCTCTCTCCAGGGTTTCCGTCAGCACGGCCCACCCTGGGCAGTCTGGGTACCCCCTCGCCCTACACGGGATGGCTTTTCAGGTGCAACCTGACTCCGTAATAGCAAGTACAGTCATGTGACTCTGATGGAGATTTAGAACCTTCAACACCAACTGAGCTGAATGTGTGCAGGAAGCATGAAGTCTGGATCAGGTGTGTTCCCAGGTGCAGGACGTCAGTCTGGCTCCAAGGCTTGAGCCCGGACAGGCTTCCTGTTTTACGGGAGCGTGCCCAAAGAAAGTGCCTTCTCTCCCCCCAAAAAGGTGGAAGAAGTTTGAGGGGCCCATCGGAGCTTTCCCAATGGATGCTCCTAGTGTGGTGGCATTCCGCTTCAGCCGGAGGCCTCGGTCACAGGACAAAGGAAGCCAAGCAGCTCTATGCACTGTGCACATCTGGGGGGCTGCTCGAACCCAGAGGGGCACCAGGGAACCCTCCGACCCAGCAAAGGGAACACAGGGGCACAGACCACGGTTGGGGACCTGGCTCTGGGTCTCAATCCTGGCTCTGCTCTTCTGTTTGTTTGGCACCAGCCACGGACTCTGCATGGGGCACAGAGGAGGCCCACAAAGTATGGGGTCGCTGATATGAGGAGCCACGTTCTCCATCTGCTTTGGATGGTGACGGAGGAGGTGAGTCTTCTAACAGATACACTGAAATGTGTCCTCTGGGGGAGATTGTGAAGGCTCTGGGCTGGGTGCACCCTTTCTTTCTTCATCAAAGCCATGGAGATGCCCAAAGGTTTATTTATTCTCTGGCTTCTCCTCTCTGCAGCCTTGCGTCTCACCAAATCCAGGCCACCACAGTTGGGGGCTGGGGTAACACCAACCCTCAGATCCTGCCTCGGTGGCTCCTGGCCAGCCAGCCACGGGCTTCCTACGGCAGGCTCTGCTCCCCAGAAGGACAGGGCCACTGTGTCATGAACTCCGCCTTTAGCAGCCAGCTTTCCTGCAGACGTAGGGGTGAGGGCTGGGCAGGCAGAGGGTGGAAGGCCCTGAGGGCTGCAGCCACGCCCTTATCGACCCCACGAGGGCGGTGGCCACCAGTCTTGCCCACGTGGGCTTTGGAGGGTCTTCATCAGCAACACACTGCTTGCAGCCGGTTCCGTGGAGGTTGTGTGATGCCACGACGCCTCCGCGGTGAGCACAGGAGCCTGCTGCAGGCTTGGAAGGCCCTCCTCTGCCAAGACCCCCAGCCTTGGGTCTTCCTGGGAGTGGCTGCCTCCCCCGAGGGGCCACCTATCACATGGAGGGACCTGGCTTGTTCCTTTGGCCCCAGGCTGCAGCCTGTGGGTGCAGTGGGGGAGCAAGAGGTGCAGGCAAATCAGTTCTGTGGGCACCTGGCCAGTTAATGACCGGAAGCTCTATATGACGAGACCGCTGGTCTCTCCAGCCTTGGGGGGGGGGGAGGGGGTGCTCAGGGATGCTGGCTGGAGGCCCCTCCTGTCCTGCGTGCAGGAAGCAGCCCTCCGCCCTGGGGGCTTCCCCCACCTCCGCCCCAGCTCCTGAACAGGCTGGCCTGATTGCGCTTTGCTGGCCAGTGCCTCCCACTGACCTCCTAGGGCGCTGGCAAGGAGGAAGCCAGGGCTCCACCCCTCCCCCTCACGATGCCCAACAACACACTCATCCATCCAACATTGATAATCAGGAGCTTCCACCCTCCCCCCCCCCAAGGCACCAACTTCTTCAGTGACCACCCACCACTGCTGTCCCGTGGGGCTGGCATTCCGGGGGTCCTGTCCTCTCAAAGCGAAAATGCTGAGGCCGACGGGGCGTTGCTGCGAGCGGTCGCCAAGACCTGAGCCGAGGGCAGGGGTCCTGGGGGCGGGGACACCCTCCCCCGGGCTTTCCCCAGGAGCCGGTGGGGGAAGGCGGGGCTCACCTCGTCCTCCGGCAGAGTGGGGAGCGGCTCGAAGTCGTAGCCCGCTAGATCTTTGCCGTCCTGTTCGTACAAATCTGCCACGGCCGCGTCCATGGCCTGCACGGTGCGGGCGCGCCGGCTGCGCCTCGGACTCGGGCAGCGCTGGAGCCTCGCGCCGGGGCCGGCGCCCCTGCCCGCCGCGCCCGCCCGGCCTGGGCCTTCCCGCGGGCCCTGCGCCCGGCTCCGCGCGCCGCCTGGGTTCGGGCTCCGCTTTGGGCTTGGGCTCCGCGCGCCTCGGGGGCTCCGCTGGGGCTCCGGCTCCGGCTCCGGCTACGCGCGCCGCTCCGGCTCGGGCTCCGGCTACGCGCGCCCCGCCGCCATGGCAACGCGCCCGCCCCCCGCGGCCCCGCCCTCGGCGCGCCGCCCGCGCGCCTGCCGCAGTGTCACCCGAGCGGGGGACGGGGCGTCCGGGAGCAGCCGAGGGTCCCGGCGCTCGCCGGGCCGTGCTCGCTTTGGCGGGCGCTCGGGCGCGGCTGGGGTCTGCGCGCTCCTGGGGACTCAGTCCCCCAGGGACGAGGGCCGCCTTCCGCAGGCTGCCCTGAGCCGGCGGCCTGTGCGCGGCTTGGGGCGGGGCCCCTTGTGTGGCCGGCGTCCTCAGCGACGCCACCGCAGGTTGCTGCCTGGGTCTGCGCCCGCCTGGAGCCCCGAGGCCGAGGGCCGTGGCCCACTCCTAGAAGGGCTCTGGGTGGGTCATGGACCCTCTGCCCGGCCCCCTTCCCTCCCCCCACCCCCGCCGCCTAGGGGCGGGGCTGCCGCAGTCCCCGCGGGGGTGGCGGCCGCGGAGGCGCGCGGGGGCGGGGGAGGGAAGCGGGGGCGGGGGAGCTGGAGACCGAGCGGGGGCCGTCTGAGTAGCGGGGGTCTGGCCTGTCTCCTCCCTTGAGTGAGAGTCTCATGGCTGCGTGTGGGCACCGACAGTCACAGCTTCATCCACACCTTGCCAGCCAGCCGCGGTGCAAAGGACACCGAAGACCCCACGATCTGGCCGCCCTGCTGCCTCCTGATGAACCCCTCCGTCGCCCCTTTACCGTCCGGTGGCTGAACTTTGCTCAGCACCGGGGTGAGCCTTGCTTCGACCTGGGGCCGGTGGTTAGCAAGGAGCCAGGGTCCGCTCCCAACCCTGGCAAAGGGCCAGACAGCTCGGCTGCCGCCTTTTCCACGGGAGGGTGGATGGCAGCCTCACGGCCCTGGGAGACGTGGTCCTTGGTCCCTTCCCGGCTCCCAGCAAGCCCTGGGCCGGAGCCGCAGGGGGAGAGCAGGTGCCCCCGGCCAGGCTGTGGCTTCCCCATGTGGCCAGCCCCACCCTCGCAGCCCCGGCCAGGTGCACGTGGGGGCTCCATCAATTCCGTCGTGTGAACGTCGCAGGTGTGGCAAGGCCTGCAAAGTCCAAGCACGCGCCGGGACCAGGATCCCCAGCATTCTGTGCTGGGGTCAGGTCACTGTGGCTGCACCCTGGCACGTGACACCCACGCACGTGAGCGCCATCCAAGTCACCAGAGAAGTAGGCCCCAGGCTGGCAGCCAGGTGGGTGCCGGCCGGCCTCACCGTGTGCAAAATGCTGACCCTTGAGCCCACCGAGTCGAGCACGAGAGTGTGTGCAGCTCTCCCCTTCCGGGTATTCTGGGCAGCGCAGAGCAGCGGCCGGGGCGGGGTGGGTGGCGGCGGCCGGGGCTGGAGCAGCTGTGCGTGGGGGCGCCCAGGGCCTCGGACGGGGGCGGGTGGGCGGTGTCCCAGGCCCCCCCCAGACCCTGGGTCCACAGAGCTGAGCCCCCTGCCGGTAGGGTCCCTCTGGCCCCACTTGCCCGTGCTGAGGGCTGGAGGCACCCCTCACCCACCACCCAGCCCCAGGGCCCTCTGCGCCCCCACGTGCTGCAGGGACCTCGCTAGAGGTGGGTGAGGGCTGTCGGCTGGCGGGGCGGGGGCGCGGAGGGCAGGGGCAACGATAACCCCGTAACCGGGAGCAGTCGTACCGCAGGCAGTCGTGAGTCTGACGCACACTGTCTGCTTGAGGAAGAGGTGCGGGCCGTGGGTGCACTGCGGGGCAGACAGGCTTTGACGCGGCTCACTCAGCTTTGGCTGTTGTAGCCTGAGGCGCGTAGGGGACGCTTCAGGACTGGGGCTCAGACCAGGGTGATGGGCCAGGGGAGGGCAGGGTGGGGAGGAGCCGAGGGGGCGGGGTTGGGGAGGGGCGGGGCCGGAGGGGAGGAAGGGCGTGGCCGGGAAGGGTGAGGGGAGGAGCCGAGGGGCGGGCTGGGGGCGGGGCCGGAGGGGAGGGAAGGCGCGGCCGAGGGGCGAGGGGAGGAGCCGAGGGGAGGAGGGGCGTGGCCGAGGGGTGAGGGGAGGAGCCGAGGGGAGGGAAGGGCGTGGCCAAGGGGCGAGGGGAGGGCCGAGGGGAGGCGGGGCTGTAGCCGAGGGGGAGGAGCAGAGGGGAGGAGCCGAGGGAGATCCCGCGGGGCTGAGGCCACACTGCCGTCCTTTCTTCATTTAAAAGTTTGTCGTCGGAACGCCTGGTTGCTCGGTCGGTTGAGCTCCGACTCCGGCTCAGGTCATGATCTCACGGTCCGTGGGTTCGAGCCCCGCGTCGGGCTCTGTGCTGACAGCTCGGAGCCTGGAGCCTGTTTCAGATTCTGTGTCCACCTCTCTCTCTCTGACCCTCCCCCACTCATGCTCTCTCTCTCACTCTCTCTCTCTCAAAAATAAATAAAAACTTAAAAAAAAGTTTGTCGTCATTGGTCTTCCTTGTTCACTGAGCGATGTCACCTTAGCTGGAAGCTTCCTTAGTCCTTGCACACTTGCCCGCTCTCGTCCAAGGAAGGATTTGGTACCGGCCCTGTGTATTGGTGCCTCAACACAGTAGGTGTTGCATTAACGTTGGATGAGGTGTGATTCGCCACCACCCCAGGGTGGCCAGCACACGCCCAGCCAGCTGACCTTCTTCCCGAGGCCTCCCGGGTGATGTCAGAGGCCTGCTCCGCAGCCCGAGGCCACGACGTGGGGGTGCCCCAGCCTTCTCAGTGGCCTTCCCTCGCTGCTCTCCTCACTCTCTGCCCCACCTCGCTTTCCCACAAGACCCTCCCTTCTGCAGATCCTGGTCTGAGCTGCCCTCCCTGCATCTGGCCTCTGCCCTCCATGGACATCCCTCCTGGTCAATGCCAGGTCAGGAGGCCCTGGACAGACGCCGTGTCCTGCAAAGCTCTGTGCTGGCCGCTGGGCCCTGTCTACGCACACACGGGCAGGACTTCGCTTTGTTCTTCTGAGCCCGGTGTCTCCTTCGGAGGGGGGCTTGCTCCTGTCTTAGGGCATTCAGTCGGCACTTAGCGTGGTCAGGCTGCTTGCTGAGGCGAATGGGGTGGGGTCTTCAGGGTTTTGCCTCTCATTTTCCGTAAATGAATTCTAAAAAGCTGTCAAACTGTTTGCACATTTCAAAGCCAACGTTTAAATTTTTAAGGAAATCACAAATGTAAATAATGCAAAGAATGTAATTTCTGGTGTGGTAAATATTGATATTTTGAAATAAAGCTGTTACTCTTGTCAATGTACCCAAGAAGGTAAATACCAAAATGGTTTTCCTTTTTTACACTTTTATTTTTAAGTAGGCTCTATGCCCAACACGGGGCTTGAACTCACGACCCTGAGATCAAGAGTCGCATGTTCCGTTGACTGAGCCCGCCAGGCATCCAGATACCAAATGTCAATCACTTAAGAAATCACATAAACACGTTCTTTGCCAGTCCTCAGTCTTCATCAGAATGTTTTCCCTTAAATTACAGACATCAAATTGTGGCTAGAATTGTATCCTCTTCTGATATATTTTCATGCTTGAAAGTGTCCATTGATCTCCAATTACACTTCTTTTCAACAAAAACACATGTAATTTTAAGAAACCAAATATTCAATACATTTCAGCACCTGGGGGGCTCAGTCACTTAAGCATCTGACTCTTGATTTTCGTGTAGATCATGATCTCATGGTTCCTGGGTTCCGAGCTCGACACTGGGTTCTGTGCTGAGCGTGGAGCCTGCTTGGGATTCTCTCTCTCCCTCTCTCTCAAAATAAATAAATAAACTCAAAAACACCATAAATATTCAGTAAATAAAAACATTTAAACTTTCTTTTGTTTCCAGTGATCATAGAAATCATTTTTCAGTCTGAGAGTCTCTTGGCAAAATTAATGACCATGTTTCTCCTGGGGCTGCAGACAGACACCCAAGGATGGTGGACCACTGACGTGGCTCTTGCCAGAGGGCCCGAGCTCTCCGAACACTCTGTGGCTGTCAATGTGGCTGTCCCTCTGTGGCTGTCACCCTGTGGCTGTCACTCTGGTTGTCACCCTGTGGCTGTCACCCTGTGGCTGTCGCTCTGTGACTATTATTCTGGCTGTCCCTTTTTCCATAAGGATACCAGTCATGTTGGGTTATATCTACAAAGCTCTGATTTCCAAATAAGATCACACAGGTACCTGGAGCTAGGACTTCAACATGTCATTTTTGGGGACACAATTCGACCCACAACCATGTCCTCAGAGCTGGCCCCGTGACCGTGAAGAAGCTGTTATCCCCCCTGTGAGCCCACTTGCTGCACTCAGAGCTCGCTGGGGCCGAGAGCAGCGTGTCTGCAGCTTGCAGTGCAGTGGGGGCTCGGCCCATGGCTCCTGACAGGTCCCCGTGCAGCTCTGGGTGCCTGTGGCCCTCCTTGTCCCCGGAGCCGGCTGCGCGTGTCTGCGTTTCCATTGCTGCCGGCTGGGGGAGCTTCAGAAAGGAGCCTTCCCTGGGCTACGCTCAGGTGCCGCACAGCCTTCCTGGGCCGGAGGACCCTGGCCAGCGAGTGTCCTGCTGTGTGCAGTGAGGAGAGAGAGGTGGTGCTGCCCGGGAACCGGGGGGATCGCCCTGGGGGCTGGTGCCCTTGGTGGCCCAGGTGTTGAGTGGAGCTCCTGGGCTGCCAGCCCCCTCCCCCCACCCCGGCTGCTTCCCGAGCTGGGCAGACACTGTGTCAACTGCAGGTTTAACGACTGAAGCCCACTGCAATGTGTTAGCTCGTGTTCTCACTGCATGCCATTCACAGTGATTTCTGCCAAGGACAAATGGAGGCGTAGGCGGCCCTGACTCTGACACCCCAGCGCCAGCTGGTGGCGGGTGGGGTCGGGATTGCCTGCCGGGGGTTGAGGGGAACCAGATGCCTCCTCTCCACCTCCCCCACCGACATCGTGGCATCTCTTCCCCTCCTTCGGTTGCTCAGGATTCTCTGTAATTAAAAAGCCATCAGTGACTCAGCGTGGGCTTTGGGGTGCATTTGGAGGGTCCCTGCATGGCTCAGCCCTTCTCTGCAGCTGGGGGTTGGGTTTGTAAGCAGAGGAAGCCCCAGGGTCTGGGAACTGGCACTTCTTTTCCTTGTTTCTATTCGTGGAACTGAATTTCAAATAGGGCTTTTATGGGTCAGTGGGAGCATCTGCAGCTGAGGAGGGGCAGTGACCACTGTGCAACATAAAGTTGGCCCGTTCTCTCCAGGGGCGGAGCCGTTTGAGGCTTCTCTGGCCAGTAGACTAAGACTAATCCATTACAAACAAACACTGGTCTTTAAAAACAGAATTCCAGAATAAAATGAACCAAATCCAATTTAAAGGAGAAATTGCCAGGAGCTTACTGGCTATGGTATGCTAAAATGCTATCATCTTTCCTGGATGGATGTTTATGTTTCTTGAAAAACAAAATACTCCATTTCACTCATTCCAATGGGAAACATTTCTCAGAAAAAGATGAAAAGATCTGAGACTCAGATACTGACGAACATGGCCTGCGGCGGGGAGCCGAGCCCTGGGGCCCTGCCCCTCTGGTGACAGCTGGGAGGAGCGGGCACCCCATTCCCTCCATCCTGGGGTCTCCTTCCCCTCTTTGCTCCAAACGCCATGCAAGTGGGCAGCCTGGGGCCTGTCCTCTCCGGCTTTCCCAAAGCTTCTCCGGCCACAGCCTTGGCGATTTTCCGAAGAGCCCTGGGACCAAGGCCATGCTCCGTGGCCTTCTTAGGAGTCCCCTTGGCCGCCGACCCTCCGTGTTTCCTCGGCGGCTTGTGAAGGGGCTTCTCCTTCTGTACCGGGACTTCCGTCTTATCACTTACCCCGAAACACCAGGTGGGCTTCCCCACCTTCATCTGAGGACCTGGCCGTGACGTACCACCTTCATTTCCCAATTCATCTCTTCTGGGGAGAGGTCCCTTCGTGGCCGCCCTTGAACCTGAGGCTGACGTTTTCTGTTCAGGACGGTTCCAGGCAGCTCTGGAATGAATTCCATGTGTTTTTGAACATTCCAGAATGGCCTCTTCCCAGGCATTTATATCCGCTTGCCTCAGTTTCCCGTGCATCCGTGGGGAGTGGGAGAACTTGGCTCCCGCTGTTGTCCTCACTTCATGAGCTCAGCCTGCAGGGCGTGGGAGAGGCTTTGCCTTAAGACTGTGACTGAGGCCACTCCTCCGGTCCAGGAGGCTGTCCCTCCACATTGCTCTGTCCGCGCACCTGTGTGTGCCAGCCTGTTGGTTGCTGGGGCCCCACTGGAGCACATTGTGAGGATGAGCGTCACGTGGGAACAGACACAGATAGTGGAAGGAGTCCTGCGCAGCAGGTGAAGATCTGTCCCTCCTTCCCGCAGGTGCAGGGGGATGAGGCTGGCTGAGGCCGGGGTGAGTGCCAGGGCGGGGGGTGAGGCTGGCTGGGCCTGGGGTGGGTGCCAGGTGGGTGAGGCTGGCTGGGCCTGGAGTGGGGCCAGGGGGTGAGGCTGGCTGGGTCTAGGGTGGGTGCTCGGGGTGAGGCTGGCTGGGCAGGGGTGGGGGCCAGAGGGGTGAGGCTGGCTGGGCCTGGGGTGGGGGCCAGGGGGTGAGGCTTGTTAGGCCCGGGGTGGGTGCCAGGGGGGTGAGGCTGGCTGGCCCTGGGTTGGGGGCCAGGGGTGAGGTTGGCTGGGCGGGGGGTGGGTGCCAGGGGTTGAGGCTGGCTGGGCCTGAGGTGGGTGCCTCGGGGGTGAGGCTGGCTGGGCCCAGGGTGAGGCTGGCTGGGCAGGGGGTGGGTGCCAGGGGCGTGAGGCTGGCTGGGCCCGGGGTGGGGTCAAGGGGGTGAGGCTGGCTGGGCAGGTGGTGGGTTCCAGGGGTGAGGCTGGCTGGGCCTGGGGTGGGGGGCCAGGGGGTGAGGCTGGCTGGGCCTGGGGTGGGTGCCTCAGTGGGTGAGGCTGGCTGGGCCCAGAGTGAGGCTGCCTGGGCAGGGGGTGGGTGCCAGGGGCATGAGGCTGGCTGGGCTGGGGTGGGGGTCAGGGGTGAGGCTGGCTGGGCAGGGGGTGGGTTCCAGGGGGTGAGGCTGGCTGGGCCCAGGGTGAGGCTGGCTGGGCAGGGGGTGGGTTCCAGGGGGGTGAGGCTGGCTGGGCCTGGGGTGGGGGCCAGGGGGGTGAGGCTGGCTGGGCCTGGGGGGGGGCCAGGGGGGTGAGGCTGGCCTCAACCTGCTTCCTTGGAGCACCTCTGACACTGCAGATGTCGTGGGTGGGAGAGTCGGCCGGTGGGGTCTGGCTGACGCTTGCTGTGAGTTCAGCGTGTCTCCTGTGTGCTGACGGGTCCCGGGGACCCAGGGAGGGCTGGAGGGGCCGCCTCTCCCCCAGTGCCTCACTCACCACGGCCCCAGCTCAGGCTGTGGGATGTGGGGAGGGGAAGGGGTGGCCACTGGCACTTCGTAAACTGTCGAGCGTGGCGCACACTGCTGGGGGCCTCAGCCTCCCGGGCCTTGGGTCCCAGCGATGGGACAGGGACGTCGGAGGCTCGTGGCCTTTCCTCAGGTTTCTGCCTTCCTCGTGTTCTAGTTTCCAGTGTGGGGGCCCCGGGCCCGTGTCTGCAGCGTGGAGGTGAGCTGCGTGTGGCTCTCTGCGGGTGGTTTCTCTGTCTTCCCTGGTTCACTCACTTCTTGCTGACCTTGTTCCTTGGACCCAGGTAGGTCACGCTGCGGGGCCCCGGCATCGCCCTGGGGTGCGCCACCCTCTGAGTGCGCTCCAGGCCAGCATTCCCAGCAGCACCCGGGCGCAGCGGGGGCCTGAGCTGGGGAGGGGTGGCAGCAACTCCGTCCTGTCTTTATTTAAGGTTTGGACGTCGTGCACAAAGGCAGTTTGCATCAACTTAGATTTTTTTCATATATATATATATATATATATATATGTATCTTAGAGAGAGGAAGTGCTAGTGGAGGAGGGGCAGACAGAACGACAGAGAATCCCAAGCAGGCTCGATGCTCAATGAGGGGCCTGATGCAGGGCTTGATCCCATGACCCCGGGATCATAGCTGAGCCACCCACGAGCCCCCAAGCCATTGCATCTTAGTACGAATCATGCCAGTTTGGCCAGAACTCTGGCCCCGGCACCTGACTGGCTCCCCCTCCTTCGCCGTCATGTCGGTCACCCACCAGCCTCCAGCAGGGCCCCAGTGAGGTCACTTCAGCCAGAACTGCCCCTCCTGATCCCTCCTCTCGTGGCCATCCGTCACTGAGCCCGACAGAGAGAACAGAGAAGGACAGAGGCCACGGCAGTGTGGGCACCTGGATTCAGGACGACCGAGTGGGGAAAGCCTGGGCCCATTCCAAATGCACCACGGCCACGGGGTTGCTGGCCGAGGCTGGTCGGTGTGGGACATGGCTGCGGGGGGACCTTAGGTCCCGGGGCTCTGGCCGCACCGACCGGCCAGGATTCCTGCTGAGGACGGCGTTCTTGCGGAAAGCGGATGGGCCCAGGGAAGGTTTGGGCCAGCAGAGAAGCTGGTCAGACCTGCCCTGCTCCCTGGGTACAGACTCCCGTTTGCCCGCGCTGTCCTGGGGGTTGAGCCTCACCCCTTTCCTCCGCTGCAAGACTCCCCCGTGAATGAAGTAACTGTCATTCAACGATTTCCCTTTGTCAGGGGCTTTCACTGCTCCCAGGGAGGGGCGTGTGCTCCACGCCTGTCTAGGGGGCAGCCCCTGACCCAGGACCTGGCCAGGACCCTGGCCCAAGGGGACCCAGCTCCCCGGTGTCCTCTGCAGCCATTGGCCACAGCCTCGTGTTTGGTGCCCACTTACTTCAACTCCACAAGCATTTATTGAGCACCTGCTGTGTACCCTGCTTGCATTGTGCAAGACATGGAAGGACAACCAGATGGGCCCCCCTTGGAGGTCAAGCAGGGTTTACAGGGCACAGGGTTGGCGGTACTGGGGTCTCCTGCTAGGGACCCTCACCCAGGATGGGGCCTTGGGGCCAGCTGGTCACCCTGAGCTCGTGACCGCGTACCTTGGGACCTCAGACTGTCCCGCTGTGTGTCTGCAGAGCCCTCCTGTCCCCGGGAGGGTGGCGGAGTGCAGCTGGGGACTCCTGCCTGGTAACTGGCTCAGCGAGGGTCTGCCTCCTGTCCGGACCCTGACCTCAGCTGGACCTACGGGAGTGGCGGGCCCCGGGGCTCTCAGACGCCTCGCTGTGGCCACCATTCAGCCTGGCATGGGGGTGTGCGGTGCCCGTACTGTCCTGACTGACCCCCAGGCTGGGCTTTGGCCCCGCGTTTCATCCAAAACCCAGCTCGGGAGGCCTGTCCTTATCGAGGCCTGGGTGTTACCCCGAGCAGGACGGAAGGTTCCGGAGGCTCCCAGATCCTGTGCTGTGTGAGCTCTGGCAGGCCCCAGCTCGCAGGTGCTGGCTCCATCCTGGCAGCACTGACACCTGAGCCTCATCCCTGTCTGAACGCGGTAGGGAGGCTGCAATGGGGAGAAGGTTACAGGGCGCCCCGCCCAGGACTGAGCCCACCCTGCCCTCACGCACCCCCAGGTCTGGCCCGGGTGTTTCATGCCTCCTTCCTGGAGGGCTGTGGTGTGACTCCAAGACCTGCTTCTCCCCGTGAGAGCGCCGCAGGCACAGCCTGGCCTGGGCTGGCCCTCCCCTCCCCTCCCCTCCCTTCCCTTCCCTCCCCCAGGCAGGAGGCACAGGGAGCTGGCTGACGCCCAGGGTCCCAGTTTCTCTGATCGGCCCTCCTCTTTGCTCCCGATCCCCATAGTGACGGCTCTGACCTGTGCACCAGCTGCGAAGGTGTGTGAGGTGGACGGCCCATCAGTGAGTGGGGCATGTGGAACCTGATGGAAAAGTCTGGAAGGCCCAGGGGCCCCAGCGTTTGGGAGGCAGGAGGGCTGCTGTGCCTCCCAGGCTTCGGCGCAGGGCCCCCCCCGCACCCGAGGCTCGGGACACAAGACACGGCTGAGAGCCTTTCTTGATTCTCTTCTCACGGGTGACCCCTTCTGCCCGGGGCGCGGGCACCGCCCCCTCTGGCCCGCAGCCAGCCTCCCGTGTGCGTCCTTGGTCCGGTTCTCGTGCCAGCAGCTGAGGGGTAACAGAGCAGGGCCCGGGTGCCGACCCTGCCCCCGCCCCCGCCCTCGCCCTCCCCTCGCCCTCCCCTTACTGCTCGCGTGTAAACTCGCTTCTCCTACTTCACTGCAGTACAACCGACACACCTTGGGCTGCAGGTATCTAACGCGGGTGAGGACGCACCAGGAGACCAGCGCGGGAGCGGGCACAGCGGTCCCGCAGGCCCAGTGGCGGGGGTCCTCTGGGGGCAGTGGATGGCTCAAGGGAGACATGGCGTGGGGAGGGGGTGCCGCTGGACGGCCAGGAAGGACACGCGCACGCCGGGCGCAGGAGGCCGGGGCGAGGGCGAGGGCGCAGGCCATCGTCCTCACCGGACTCGCCAGGTCCAGGAGCGCACAGAACAAGCCGGTGGGCGGCTCTGGGCTCGGCAGGCCCCCGGCTCCTCCAAGCACAAGAGAATCCCTGAGTCTGTTCAGGCTCCTGTGGCAAATCACCAAGGTCGCCAGGTGACTCAATGTGCAGAAACTTATTTTTTTAAGTCTTTAAAAAATGTTTATTTATTTACTTTGAGAGACAGAGACAGCACTAGTTGGGGAGAGACAGAGACAAAGGAAAAATAATCCCCAGCAGGTTCCCAGCTGCCAGCACAGAGCCTGACATGGGGCTCGATCCCGTGAGCCGTGAGATCGTGACCTGCGCCGAAGTCAGAGCTCCACCAACTGAGCCACCCAGGTGCCCCGAAACTCATTTTTATCACTCTTGTAAGAGTAATTTTCAATCTGGTTAAATTTGGACTAAACTGAACTTGGCAACAGGAAGACAGAGCCACTCAGTTTCTGCATTTGCTTCTGAAGCCCAGGTCTCAAGTGTGCAGAGTGCATTGCATCTCACCGACGCGAGAACACACCGGATCCATGGGGTTTTGTCTGTCCTCTGCACAGCGTCCTGCTTGAGGCCAAGTGCAGAGGCCAGTGCTGGAGGGGTGGCTGGAGAGCCGGGCTGGACCTGCGTCCTGGCGCCCGCCCCACGGGCATGCTCCCCGGTGCTGAGGGGAGGACGCACCACCTCTCCACACAGACCCCCAGGACATACCTGCCGGGGGAGCCCTGGTGCAGGGCTCGGACCCGCCCACTGGGGCCCAGAGTCCTCCCCTGGCCGTGCCTCCACGTCAGAGCCTGGACTCTCCCCCTGGACCACATCGCACACCAGTGCGGGGCTCGTGCTCGTTCTCAGCAGCACAACAACAGTGTGCCCCCACGATGCGGGTCACAAACACCGTGCCCACAAGGACACAGACGCCCACCCCTCAGCCCACCGTGACCCCGACCCAAGTCCTCACGGTCTTCCCGCCACAGGGTGCCTGCCACAGTCCCCGCGTGGCCCTAGCTCGGCCCAGAGGACGCGCCCCCACCCCACTCAAGACATGACTATCACCCCGCTCATGGCAACAAGACCCCCAGCTCAGCCGGGGGCACCCACCTCACAGCGGCCACGGACACCTGCCCATCCCACCCAGCGTGGGGTCTCACTGGACGCAGGACCCCCATGCTGCTAGGGCACCGTCCCCTCTAGATGTGGGCCGCGAACCCCTCCCAGGCTGCCCCACGGCAGGACCCCGGCCCTTCAAGACCGTGAGCATGCTGCACACGGGGACCCAGATGTGCACATCCCCCAGGCTACCCCCCACCTCAGAGCTGAGCCCCTCGAATGGGAAGTCAGAGGACTTGTCATACCACAGTACGAGAAGTTAGAGTTTGCAGTTTCAGACTGATGGCAGTTATAGATTCCAGTTAAATGGTGCAGAAATGAATCTGTTCCGTGAAACACAAACTCTTGGAAATGAATTTCCGAGCCAGCCCTATAGCTGGTGTGGCCCTCAGTGCCATCTGTGGTGTCCCTGAGCGGCTGCCATGGCCGTGCCGTGTAATGGGGTCTGCGCAAGGGCTCCCACTCAGATGCCGGGGGAGATTCAGGCCCCACGAGCTCCTGCCTGAGTGTGAAGACCCCCACCCGGCCCCACCGCCTGCCACAGCAACCCTGAGCCAGGCCCCTTCCTGCTCCCCCTGGCTTGTGGGGGTGACCCCCACAGCCCCCGCGCTCCTGTGGGTGCGGAATCCTCTCATCGGGAGCCATTGGTCATGCTTCTGAACCAGGTGTTAGTGGTGGCGTCTGTGTTTGCAGGGTCCACACAACTTTTGTTCAAAACCGTCCTGTCGGTCTGCGGTGCTGGTTCAGCAACGTGCAGCCACGATGGCACCAGGAGGCGGCTCTGGGTTGCATGGGGCTCTGGAAGCGCACGCGGCTCCTTGGGCTCGGATTCCGCCTCGGCTGGAAGGCTGTTGCTCAGTGACGTTCCGAGCTGCTCCCAAGACCTGGGGATCTGGGGACAGCCTGAGGTCACATCTGCCCGTTGATGTGGGGACATGCTTGGGGGTGACCTATGTGGAAATTGCGAGGTATTGGTGTCGTCTGGACCCTACTCTCCCTCAGGCACCTGCACACACAAGGGGCCCCGTGGCTTTGCTCCCCGTTTGTTCCTTACTCTTGATTACCTACCTCACAGTGCACGGCACAGCTGGGGTCTGCACAGCCTGAGGGGTGATGTGGACGCGCCCTGCGGGCAGGTGCCATCATGGGAGCTCGTGGGGTGTCAGCCCTTAGACTGTCTGCTCCGCTCTGTGTCCCGGGACCAGCCCTGCTGAACGGGGTCCGCCGGGACTCACACCAGCCCCCAGCATCCAGGGCTCCTGGAGGGAAATTCTTCCCAGCTCCAACCACATCCCTGTGTGGCGTGAGGGGCTGCCACAGTCCCCATCCGGCCTCTGTGGCACTCCGGGGTGGGGTGGTGGTGCCCCAGGTCAGCCCCTGGGGCAGGCGGGGGGCAGGAGCCTGACTGTGCCCGGGGGGCCCCTGCAGGGACCTGGGCTCCCTTCTCCAGTGCTCCCGGAGGGAAGCCGCCGGCCCCCTGGGCTGGGAGGTGGGGCCTCGATGGGACCGACTTTTGGGGGAGAATGGGCTGGGATGCAGCCTTCGGCGTGTGCGTGTGTGTGTGTGTGTGTGCCTGTGACACTGCGCCGCATGTCCTTGGGGACTGTGGCCCTGGCCCCTGCCCCACCTCCCGGGCACGCCCACCCCTGCACAGCAGGGCTGATGTCCCTCCTCCCCCACCTGGGGGCAGCGGAACCGTCTCTGAACTCAGATCCAACAGGCGAAATTACAACCCAGAGTGCCTGTTGGGTAATAAGTCGTGTAATGAAATCTTCTGCCACAGCCTCTGGGTGGTGGACAGAGCCTGGTAGAGGGTGAGGGGGGCACGGGCGGTGGGCGGGGCCAGCTGTCCTCGGGAGGCACTGCGGTCCTCAGAGCAGTGGCCCTCGGCGCCCCCCCCGGAAACTCCGTGGGTCTCAGTGTGCGTGGCAGGGGCAGTGCGTGGGTGGCCACGGCCCAGCCGCGCCTCCCTCTCTGTGTGTGGCCTGCTGCATGCCTGCCTGGGGCCTTGAGTGCCGAGGGCAGGCCCCTGCCCCAGCCCAGCGCAGAGCTTGACCCCCTCGGGAGGCCCTGCCCGAGAGGCTGCTCCGGGTGCCTGAGCTGATCTTTGTTGGAAGGTGGGCTCCCGAGGGCCCAGGGCTACCCTTGACCGTCCTGTAGCGCCCCAGCCAGGCGGGCGGGCCGCGGCGCCATGGGGTGGGGGCGGGGCTGCGGAGCCCTGGTGCAGCCCCTCCCCACAGACCCGGCAGGGGCTCCCCAGGGACCCTCGCTCAGAGGTGGCTCAGCAGGCTTCTTGGAGGAGTCAGAGGGCTGGCAGGCGCCCTTCATCTGACTGTCGTGTGCCCTGCTCTCCAGGCTCGGAGTGCCAGCCATGCCCGGAGGAGGCTGCGCATCAGACCGAGCCTCCCAGGGCCGCGGGGCAGCAGCGCGAGGCAGCAGCAGACCCTGTCCCCAGAGCAGCGGCCGCAGCCGAAGCACGGGGGGCCGGCTGCCAGCCCCTCGGCTCCAGTCCTTGGTAGGATGCGGTGAAGCCCGGGGGCCGGCTGCCAGCCCTCGGCTCCAGTCCTTGGTAGGATGCGGTGAAGCCCGGGGCCGACTGCCAGCCGGCTCCAGTCGTTGGTAGGATGCGGTGAAGCCCGGGGGCGGCTGCCAGCCCCTCGGCTCCAGTCGTTGGTAGGATGCGGTGAAGCCGGGGCCGGCTGCCAGCCCCTCGGCTCCAGTCATGGTAGGATGCGGTGAAGCCCGGGGCCTGCCAGCCCTCGGTCCAGTCCTTGGTAGGATGCGGTGAAGCTCGGGGTCCGGCTGCCAGCCCCTCGGCTCCAGTCGTTGGTAGGATGCGGTGAAGCCCGGGGCCGGCTGCCAGCCTCGGCTCCAGTCCTTGGTAGGATGCGGTGAAGCCCGGGGCGGGCTGCCAGCCCCTCGGCTCCAGTCGTTGGTAGGATGCGGTGAAGCCCGGGGGGCCGGCTGCCAGCCCCCTCGGCTCCAGTCGTTGGTAGGATGCGGTGAAGCCCGGGGGGCCGGCTGCCAGCCCTCGGCTCCAGTCCTTGGTAGGATGCGGTGAAGCCCCGGGGCGGCTGCCACCCCCTCGGCTCCAGTCGTTGGTAGGATGCGGTGAAGCCCGGGCGGCTGCCAGCCTCGGCTCCAGTCCTTGGTAGGATGCGGTGAATGCGGCTGCCAAGTCTTGGTAGGATGCGGTGAAGCCGCTGCCAGCCCCTCGGCTCCAGTCCTTGGTAGGATGCGGTGAAGCCCGGGGGCCGGCTGCCAGCCCCTCGGCTCCAGTCCTTGGTAGGATGCGGTGAAGCCCGGGGCCTGCCAGCCCTCGGCAGTTGTTGGTAGGATGCGGTGAAGCCCGGGGCGGCTGCCAGCCCCTCGGCTCCAGTCCTTGGTAGGATGCGGTGAAGCTGCCAGCCCCTCGGCGGATGGAAGCCCGGGGGGGCTGCCAGCTCGGCTCCAGCGTTGGTAGGATGCGGTGAAGCCCGGGGGGCCGGCTGCCAGCCCCTCGGCTCCAGTCGTTGGTAGGATGCGGCCCAGACCTGTCGGGCTTCCAGAGACTTCAGCTGATGGTGAGCCTGGCATGCCTCTACCCCGTGCAGTGAAAGAGGCCCACGTGGTGCCGCCATGTGCCTCACGTGGTCTCTGTGAAGGGCAGGCACGCACCACACTCACTCACATGCACAAGCGCACATGTGCACGCTCAGACAACACATGCACCCAAATCTCATAGCATCTGCACACATGCATGCGTGACACACAACACATGCACACACACATGCACACACGCAGACAGAACATACCCAAGTCTCACAGCACCTGTACATGTGTACACGTGCATGCACACACATGCACACACAGACAACACACATGCCCAACTCTCAGCCCTCACACATGTGTATGTGTGCACACACACACACATGCAGACAACACACGCTCAAAGTCTCACAGCACCTACACACATGTACATGTGCATACACGTGCACGCACAGACATGCAGACAACACACACTCAACGTCTCACAGCACCTACACACATGTACATGTGCATACACGTGCACACACAGACATGCAGACAACACACACTCAAAGTCTCACAGCACCTACACACATGTACATGTGCATACACGTGCACGCACAGACATACAGACAACACACGCTCAAAGTCTCACAGCACCTACACACATGTACATGTGCATACACGTCTGCACAGACATGCAGACAACACACTCAACGTCTCACAGCACTACACACGTGTACATGTGCATACACGTGCACACACAGACATACAGACAACACACACTCAAAAGTCTCACAGCACCTACACACGTGTACATGTGATACACATGCACACACACAGACATGCAGACAACACACACTCAACGTCTCACAGCACCTACACACGTGTACATGTGCATACACGTGCACACACAGACATATGCAGACAACACACACTCAAAGTCTCACAGCACCTACACATGTGTACATGTGATACACATGCTCACACACAGACATGCAGACAACACACACTCAAGTCTTACAGTACCTGCACACGTGTACGTGTGCACACACATGCACACACATATACACACAAACATGCAGACAACACACAGTCTACCTGCACACATGTACATGTGCACACACACACAGGCACACACACACATACACACAAACATGCAGACAACACACACTCAAGTCTCAGCACCTGCACACGTGTACATGTGCACACACACAGGCACACACATACACACACAAACATGCAGACAACACACACTCAAGTCTCACAGTACCTGCACATGTGTACATGTGCACGCGTACGCACACACACAAAGGAAGGAGGTGACATGCCATGAGACCAGAGATGTAGGATCTGGTTCTGACCTTCCGTCCCACATCCTTCTGGAAGTTGTTCCGTGTGGAATCCTGCACTGTGGTGAGCTGTGGATTTATGCTCTGAAAATATTACGTGCAGATAGGATGTGTCACAACACTGTCCCAAGTGGACTCAGGAGGCTGAATCAATACTGAAACACATGAGGTTTAATGTTTAATGTTGAATTTCTTTGGTTTGAATGGTGAGCTGCAGGGGGCGGGGGGAAGGACCGCGGGGGCCGCCTCCCAGAGGGCCAGAGCGTCCAGGGCAGAGCAACCTCTCCGGGCTGCCCGGCCCCGGCCGGGTCCCAGCGCAGAAGTGGGAGCCACGCACCTGGGCAGCCCACCCCCTCAGGGATGAGAGACGCACACGGATGCTATTAACCAGCCTCACAAAGGCAAACAGTGCAAAATACTGTATTTCGTGTGACGGTTCTGCATCTACAGCGTGTACACAGCACAGCATCGGGTCTCTGGCTCCTATCAGCTACGGAAGCAGGCGAATAGGCTGGACAGAGACGGAAACTGCCCGGCGGGCACCTGGTTGCCCATCTGGCTGACCTGTGAGGACGGGTAGGCTGTGTGGCCGGTCCAGGACATTGTTAGGTTTACAAGAATCCCGGGAAGCAAGGCTCCTTGTGCTCAGATACTGAGCGTTGTCGGCCCCCGGGACCCCCGACTCACCCCCTCGCCTCCCAGCGTGCGCCAGGGAGGGTCTGCTCCCGGCACAGCCCCCTGCCCCGACAGCGGGGCCCATGGAGGAGCACGGGGATGCCGGCGACGCCGTGCAAAGGGACCCAGTGCTCGGGTGTCTGGGCAACGCGAGGTCTGTGTGCACGGTGTGTTGTGTGCATGTGCAAACGTGTGCCTGTGTGTCATATGTGCACACGTGTGGTGTATGCGTGTGCATGTGTGCCACAGTCGCACGCGTGCTCCTCAGGGTCTTCCTCTGCCCGTGGGACGGGCCCCTTGCTCCACACGAGGCTCGCCTTAATTGAGTCCGGGCTGTTGCCCAGATGCACATGGAAATGCCAGCCCCCTCTTTTCGGGGCAGGGAACTTTATGGGCCCAAATGCCCTTGTTGGGGTGGGTTACGGTCCCGACAGTGGCTGGCTTTGATGGTCGAGTCTGCTGAAGGACACTGGGCATTTCCGAAGGCACAGGGCCCCTCAAAGGCTCCAGCGGGCTTCTGGAGAACAGTGTCAGGCCACTCCCCCTTCCCACGTGCGCCCGGATTGTGGTGAGAAGCCCCAGCATCCGTGACGCTCTGGGGCCTCGGGGGGCCGCAGGTAGGCCGGGTGCTGAGTGGAGGCTCTGACATGGCCTTCTGACGCGACGGGGGCTGGCAGAGAGGCTGGTGGTGACGGCCCAGGTCCAGAGCACCCTATCCAGGCAGGAGCAGCCCGCCCGTGCCTTGGAACAAAACGTAATGAGACACACACCAGACGCTAGAAAACGTGGGTGGCTCTTCCTGCTGTGGCCAGGCTGGTGGGTCAGGCGGGGCGCACGCCAGGCGCTGAGGGTGGTTCCCCTGACAGAGCTCCTGCTTTGTTCCTGGGCGGCCCCAGGGACTGGGGCTGGAAAGCCGGTGACCGAGACACGATGGCCCGTCTGACCTCAGGGTCAGTGGACACAGACGTGGCCCACAGCATCTTCCTGCCTGGGTCCTTCACAGAGAAGGGGGCAGTGGGGGGCGACGCCCCGCCGGCCTCACGTGGCAGGGCCTCGCTCTGCTCATGCTCGTCCCCCAGGGCCGCTGGCGTGAGGCGCCGGCCCCGCTACACGGTGGTCTCGTTCTTCCACGGGCCTGTCCGGATGTTGCCCGTGCCGTCCGCGCTGAAGGACAGGACTTCACACACATCTCCCTGGAGCAGCCCGTTCTGACCAGGCCCGCCGAAGGGCAGGGACTGCGTCCTCCGGAGCATCTCAAAGTGGGCCGGGCCGTGGGCCGCCTCCCGAGCTGGCCTCAGCGGGCAGCCGTAGAGCGCCGTGTCGCTGCCCTCGGGCTGGCTGACCAGGGGGAAGGGGTCGCCCTGGGCACAGCAGGCCAGTGTGTGAGCCCCCGCCGGGCCCTGCAGCGAGCTGGGGGGGCTGTCCGTGCGCGAGCTGCGGGGGCTGCCCTCCAGGCTGGACGGGAAGTGGTAGGCATACTCCTGCCCTGTGGCCGCCCGGGGTCGGCCGAAGTAGGGGGGTTCAGTTCTGCCCTGGAGGCAGCTGTGCAGGTGCGGGTCGTGCCCGAAGGGGCCCTCCTCGTGCACGTGGACGTGGGCCGCGTCCTCCATCAGCTGCTCGCAGTGCATCTTGGCGCAGCACGGCGTGGCTGGCGACAGGCAGCTGACGTGGCTCTGGGCCGCCTGCAGGTTGGTCATCTTGCAGTGGCCGGCGGGTGGGTGGCCGAAGCCCCGCGGTTTGCCCGGACACGGCGAGTCTTGCAGGCAGGCCACGGGCCCCAGCGCGTCCCCGTTGGTGTCGAGAGCCGGGTGGGCGCTGAGCTTGGTGGCGTGGGCGTCGCCGCGCGAGGGGCGGCAGGCCCACCAGCACTGCCACACGTCGTCTCTCTTGGCGCAGTGGTGGATGAGCACGAAGAGCCCCAGCGTCACGCAGAAGGCGCCGTACAGGCAGCTGAAGATCATGTCCAGGAAGTGGCCCTGGGACACGGCCAGCGCCCCGAAGGTCCAGGTGGCCGTGAACAGGAAGAGCGTGAAGGCAGCGGCCCGCAGCTGGGCTTTGAGCGAGTGCTCGTTTTGCAGCAGCGAGGCGGCCAGGGCGTCGCAGGCGGGCGGCGTGCCCGGCCGCGCCCCGGGGCTGCTGCCGGCCTCGGGCACCGCCAGTCGCTGCTGCTCCTCCGCCCGTGGCCTGAGCTCATACCTGCGCTCCGGGTGGCGCCGCAGCTGGATGTAGGTGCCCAGGAAGTACACGCAGGTGACCAGCGCAATGAAGGCCGCCGGCCCGTAGAACGCACCCAGGCTGGGCTCCCAGGCCATCCAGCAGCTGCGGGAAGAGAGGGGTCGGTGAGCGGTGGCGCCGGGCCGAGCGCCGCGTGGTCCTGCCGTGGCCGCCTCCGGAGCTCACGGGGAGGTTTCTCTGCAGCGCGCGAGGTGGCTTGTGGTGGGGACGAAGACTCAGCCACGCCCCCCGGCCTGCTGGCGCTGGGACAGCGCGGAGTCAAGGCCTGGGGGCCCACCCCACCTCTCTTGGATGATGCCTTCTCTCCCTGCCCCAGAAGGCCGCGGACCCAGTGCTGAACACCAAGGGCGCAGGGCCGACCTTCTGGCAGCACTAATGGAGGGGCCTGAGTGCCGGGCACTGGGCCTGACCTGTCCACACCCTGAGCTGACCCGGAGGTGTGGCCGTTAGCCCTGGGAGGGGTCTCTGGCGGGGGGACATGTGGGGAGCAGATGGTGGTCCTGCCAGGCACGCCCACTGTGCAGTGGTCAGGGCTCAGGGAGGCGTGGGGGCTGGGGTGGACCCCCCGTGGTCAGGGCTCAAGGAGGCGTGGGGGCTGGGAGGTCCCCCC
>JAESUZ010005030.1:0-29743 GCA_017311185.1 Proteles cristata cristata
CGAACTGCGAGATCATGACCTAAGCAAAAGTCGGACGCTTAACCGACTAAGCCACCCAGGTGCCCCCTTTCTAGTCATTTCTTATGGGACCCAGGGATGAGAGGTCTAGCCTGCCCCCCTCCTCCCGCTGTGGGGCCCTGAGGGAGTTACCTAGTCTCTGTGTGCCTCAGTTTCCCCACTGGTGAAACACAGATAATGAGAATTTACCTCTCATTCTCTGGAATGAGAAGAGCCAGCATTTGCAAGGTGCTCAGGGAGGCGCCTGGCACACAACAGAATGGAGGGAATGGAAACCACCCAGCCCGAATGTTTCCAGAGCTCTCTTGCTCCCCATCCTTAGCTTTGGGGCTCAGGCAGCAGGCACCCCATTCCACATCCGTTATACACATCATCTTTCATCAGCCCCAGGGCCGGGGCCCCAACCTTCCGAGGAGGCGGCAGGGGGTACGGCAGGGCACTCGGCGGGAGTCTGTGACCCAGGCCCGCATGACCCGCCACCCTGGGACCCACCCCTCCTGCCCGTGGCGTCCACGGGACCTGGCTTGGGGGTCAGGTCACCCTCTGCTGGAGCCCAGGACGGCCGGCAAGTTTGCTGGAGACACAAGCCGCCTGCCTCTCGCGACTGCCGACGGCCAAGCTCACCGGCAGACCCGCCGGCCGGTGGACAGGCAGGCCTCGGAAACGCGGAGGCGGCCGGGCCACCCCGAGCTGTGGGAAATGATGTGGGGGAGGGGCCAGGCTCGCCCCTCCCTCCCCCACGACCGCAGCTGCTCGGGTCCCACACCCAGGCCGCTTGTTCTCTGCCTCCCAGCTGGGCCCCGGGCCTCCGCAACCCCCCAACAGCTCCCGGGGCCCCTGGGGGGCTTCGGCCGCCCCGCTCTTTCCTGGGAGCGCACCTGCCACCCCTGCTGGTCCCCAGGGCCCCCTGCAAGCCCTTCTTGTCCCTCCCCTGTGGGAGTCCCGGGGCCTGCAAGGGGGTTGGGGGTAAGTGGGCAAAGTCAAAGGGGGGTAGCTGCTTTCAAAGCACCGCCCTGATGGCCAGCAGGACCCTGAAGAGTCACTCCTGTGCCCCTGGTGGCCAGCACAGGGTGAGGACACAGAGTGAGGGGCCGGGATGGTCACCAGATGGACGACAGATGGGTGAAGAATGGATGGATGGATGGACGGATGGTGGATGGATAGTTGGATGGATGAATGATGGATGGATAGACGAATGAGGGATGGATGGATGGACAAATGGATGAACGGGCATATGGAGAGATGAAGGATGGATAGATGACGGATAGCTGAATGGATGGACAGATGGATGGGTGAGAAATAGATGGATGGACAGACAAATGAAGGATGGATGGATGGATGGACCCAAATGTCCTTCTGATGTAGCAAATGTCACTGCCCTCCAAGGTCCGATCTAGATCCTTTCTGATTTTGTCACCAAACTTTGGCTCCTGGCCCTAAGTTTCTCTTCTCTCAAAGCTCTGGGTCTTCTGTCCCACCCGCTCCTCCTGACCTGAGTCCCCACGTCCCTGAGCAGAGACATCAGACATGACAGAAAACAAAAGGAGCACCTCAGGGCGGATGCTCTGTCCTCCTGCTGTGTGCCTTTGGGAAAGTGCCTCAGCATCTCTGAGCAGCAATTCCCACTTCTGAACATCCCACTTATTCTCAGGATCGAGTGAGAGTTAACATTTATTTATTTTTGAAAGAGAGAGACAGAGAGTGAGCAGAGAAGAGAGAGAGAGAGAGAAACACAGAGTCTGAAGCAGCTCCAGGCTCCGAGCTGTCAGCACAGAGACCAACGCGGGGCTCGAACCCACAAACCGGGGGATCATGACCTGAGCCAATGTCAACGCTTCACCGACTGAGCCCCCCAGGCGCCCCGGGATTGAGTGAAGGTGAAAAGCGATGGCAGACAATCTGATCAGATGCGGCTTCCAAGCAGCTCCCAGGCCGGTCAGGACGGGAGTACGGCTTCCCAGCTAAGAACTCCCAAGGCCCTGCCGAGCAGCGCCACCCGGTGGCCACGCCCTGACGGCCGGCTCCACGTGGCACGGCCGTCAGCCCCAAAGCCTACTCGTGGCCTCTCGGTGCCGTGGGCTTGGCCGCACGCGTGCCTTTACTGCCCATACTTTGTAGATGAGCAAACTGGCCGAGAGCGTAGCGGCTTGCCTGCAGTCACAGCTCCTAAGGATGGAGAGGAATTTGAGCCTCGGGGTCCCCGGCTTGTGAGTGCCGCTCTGTCCGCTGCACCAGCACGGGGCCCCACACGCACCCTGGGCTGGCTCCTTCTCCAAGGCGTTCCTCTGCTTGGAATGCCCTGTAAAGTTGAGTGCAGATGGGTCACCTTCTCCAGGAAGCCTTCCCTGACTTCCTGATCCCCACCGTTCTGATTGGGTAGACGCCTCCTCTCCGGCAGGAGCCTTCCAATGACAGACAGCCTGCTGCGGGCTCATTCAGCCCTTTCTGCACAGAGCTGTGCGCCTGTCCGGCTCTCCGTCCAGCCCTGCGCACAGTAGGGCGGCCGCTTTGGGGCCGGCGCTGCTGGCTTCGTCCTGGCAGATGATGTCCGTCCTGCAGCAGCTATGAGTAAGCCTCCGGTACCTCCAGCCAACATCTTCTCATTAGCTCTGTGTTTGTTTGGGCTGTTTTTGCCCTTTTAAAGTAAAAAGTTTATTTGTAACGTTTCGATGCTGTTGTCTTCTTTCAGGAAGGTGCAAACATAAAACCTCACGCCTGTTTCTTTTCTGGGCTGCACACGTCTGTGAGCGCCGCCTCCTCAGACGCCTTGAGGCTCCGTCTGGACCCTGGGGGGTGGGGGAGGGACGCCCGAGGGGAGGGGGAAGGGCTCACCCCCCCAGGAGCAAGACAGAGGGGGCCTTGAGTGCCCTACCCGGTGGGAACACGGTGTCCTCTGGTGTCCTAGAGGCCAGGGCCGCCTCCCTTCTACCCACCCCACCCCCCCCCCGCACCGGGGCCTCCACGCCCACCAGCTGGGCATCGGACCCCGGGGCGCAGCCTCAGGAAGCCCACGGGGCAGAGGGAGAGACAGAGGAGCCGCACCGCGAAAGCGGGTCTGGGACGCCTCCCGCAGGAGATGCTGCTGAGCTGGGCCCCGAAGCGATAGCAGGGGACCAGCAGATGAGCAAGGCCAGGAAGGACGCTGCCGGAGGCGCCGAGAAGGTCATGGTCGGTGTGTCTGGCCAGACGAGACCCTAACGGAGACTCACCTGGGTGTCGGCCCATTTACTCATTTCTCCAAGAAACAGGTGCCGCCCACCTTCCGTGCGCCCCTCCCCCACCACGCCGAGGCCTGCAGGCACATCACACAAGGCTCTGGAAGGTTCTAGCTGCTCCCAGGCCCAGAAGGGAAACAGGTGGCTCAGGCGGGGGCTCGGGAGAGGGAGGTCTGAGTCGTCCCCGGGGACCTAGTGTCCCGGCCGCCACCTGGCCGAGGACGGGGAGGAGGCGGGGCTCCCGCAGGCGGCAGAGGCTCGGCCGCAGGAGGGCACATTCCTGGGAGGGGCGTCCACGCCGGGAGGCCGAAGCTGGAGCCGGAGACTCTGCGGGGACAGCGATGACACAGGGCCGCCCTCGCCAGCCCACCGTCAGCCAGCGACCCGCACAGACACGCGCCGAGGCCGGGGGTGGACAGGGACCGCCCACTCCGGGAGGGCAAAGCGGAGGCTCCGAAGACCCGAGGACCCTGCACGTGGTGGCACTTTCCCGGGAAGACAGCAGCGGGACGCGGTGGCGGGGTCAGCCCCCCAAGGTCACCAGCTATGCTGCACGAGCAGGATGTGTGACAAGCCCGTGGCCCGTGGAGGCAGCAGGCCTCTCCCCTGGGCCCTCCTGTTGGCATCGGGCCGCAGGGGTGTTACTGACCCGGCGTTCCACACTTACAACCCCCTGTGCACGTCCCCTCCCGGGCAGGCCGTCTGCCCCCCACGGCCGCCTGGCCTCCTCCCTCCCCGCACCCCTTCCCCAGCCGGAAAGTCCTTCTAAAGCGAGTCGCCCCCAGCCTAGCCCTCCAGACCACATTCCGTGGCCCCGGGCTGGGAGGCGGTGGGCGCAAGGGTCCTCTGGCCTGGGTCCTCGCTGGAGCCGAGAAGGGCCCCCGCGTCTGAGAAGCTGGGCTCTCTGCTCCCAGGCAGCCCCCCCGGGGCGTACCAGGCACCTGGCCACGGCGGGCCCCACTGTGCTCCCACGTGGGGAGATGCGAGGGGTGGAGGCTGGCCGCCAACCCGTCACTGAGGGCAGTGACTTGTCACTCGTGGGACGGCGTCCCTGCCCCTGGTGAGAAGTCTGCGTCCTGTCCCCGTTCTGCCTAGGACGTTATCTCGGGGCCCGGCTGCATGTGCTCGTGATCTCCGCCGAGACAGCCGCTGCCCGCAGCATCTATGGACCGCCTCCTGCATCCCTGGCCCTCGGCTAAAAGGGAAGGGGAGGTGTCAAGTGTGAAACATGGTGTCTGGGGACCCTGCTGGGGCCGGTGACAGGAGCTGAACACGGAGATGGCTGAGGCCAAAGCCTCTGTCTTTGCAACTGTCACTGCTGCCAATGACCTCCTGCCACTGGGAAGGTCCCCCTGTGGCCCTTCCCGACAGTGGCCTCCCTGCCTCCCCCCACACCCGCCGCAGGGAAGGAAGACCCTCCGGCCCGGTCCCCATCAAGACAAGTGGTGGGGACAGCCCTACCCACCCCACACCCACACAGGAGCGTGCACACACGGGCTGTGGCCCACGCCGCGATCTCGGGGGGGTGCCAGGAGTGGTGTCACCTGCGGCATCTCCGCGTTTCCTTGGCAACCCTCCCGGAGGCACACTGGGTTTGGGTCCCAAAGGCTCCTTACCGCCTTCTGCGACCTTTTAAAGAGAAGACCGGTCAGGGCCGTGGCCTCACTGGAGCTCAGCTCCTCTGAGTCACTGGAGCAAAGGCCTCCGTCCGAGCAGCCGGCCCTGGGTGGTTGTGGCCCTGAGTGGTTGTGGCCCCGGGTGGTTGTAGCACCGGGGGTCTGGGCTGCGGTCCCGGAAGAGGGGCGGCTCTGTATGCTGACGTGACGGGAGCCGCCTGCCCCTCCCCAGGCCCGAGTCTTCGTCAGTGAAGCACGATGTCAGACCGGCTGAGGCCAGTGAGACGGAGCCCTGGGTTCGAATCCCAGCCCCGCCCTGCAGGAGCTGGGCGGCTCCAGGCGCTGACCTCTCCGCCCCTCTGACCCTGAGTCCAGGTCCGACGGGGGCAGGGAGCATCTTTCACAGAGACGAGGTCACAGAGATCAGCACGCAGAGACGGACGTAGAAGACGGTGAGGCTGAGGTCAAAGACGGTGAGGCTGACGTCACACACCAGCCCTGACATGTAAAGGCTCCTGATAAAACGGGAAAAAGTGACCAAAATCGAACAGAACAACAACAAAAAGAACAAAAGACATGAACAGACTGGACACAGAGAGAAAACCGCAGATGATCCTCAAACCTGAAACAGGCTGAGCCTCCCGTGGTGGAAACGCAGACTGAAACTTCCCCAGGGCATCGCTGTCCCGAGCCTCAGGGGCACCCCGGGGCAGGCGCGTGCAGACCCCGGCCGCCTCCCCCTGCGCGGGGAAACCAAAGGCTTGGTGCTCCAGGGATCCTTTTGACAGGACAAAGCAGAGACGCAGTGACCTCCCAACCTAGCGATCTCCACTCTACCCTGAAGACACCCTCCCCCAGCATGAGATGCACTTGCACGGGGACCCCGCCCGGGGCGCTGTCACAAGGGCCTGGCTGGGGAGACCGAGGCCCACCACTGCGGGGGGCAGGCAGAGCCCCAGGAAAGCCTGAGGCTCACGTCTGAGAAGAGGGTCTGGAGGCCCCACGGTGCCAGGAGCCGCTCTCTGCTGACCAGCCAGGCGCCCACCCCGCAGCGAGGCCGGGGCCAGGTCCCTACAGCCACGCTGGAGGGCAGCCATCGGGAGGACGGTGCTGACCACCGGGAAAATGACTGGCAGCCAGGACAGTCCGACGGTCCAGACTCCACACAGGAGGGTCCCCAATGTCCATGGGACTTGAAGTCGGGACGTGACCCCCACGGGGGAGATGGGGGGCAGACACGTTGGGGCGCTGGGGACTGGCAGACCAGCACCCTGAAAGGCCGTCACAGCGTCACAGACATGCTCCACAGCTCCAAGGAGCAGGTGTGCACCGCCAGGAGCCACGTGGAGAACCTTGGCAGATGGCGGAAGGTTCCAGAAAGAATGAAATGGAAATGCTTGCACTAGAAAGCGTCATCGGTGAGATCTCCAGCAGTGGAGAAGGGGTTAGTGGACATCAGACAGGGAGCGTCCAATCTGAAGGAAAAGGGACATGGGGTGGAAAACCGGAGATGTGGTTTTTCAGAGAAATAGAAAATAAGTCCATGGGAGACAGAATGGAATAGCGAAAAATGCACTATCAACTCAGAAAAGGCAGAAAAGGGGCGCCCCTGGGGCGCCTGGGTGGCTTAGTCGGTTAAGCGTCCGACTTTCGCTTGGGTCATGATCTCGTGGTTCGTGGGTTCAAGCCCCGCGTCGGGCTCTGCAGCAATAGCGACTGCCAGCTCAGAGCCTGGGCCTATTTCAGCCTGTGACTCCCTCTCTCTCTGACCCTCCCCTTGCTCACGCTGTCTCTCTCTCTCTCCTAAAAATAAATAAAACGTTAAAAAAAAAAAAAAAGAAAAGGGGCGCCCCTGCACAGAGACTAAAGGGACCCTCCACTCATGAAGGACCCTTTTTTCTTAAAGTTTATGTACTTATTTTGGAGCGGGGGAGAGACACGGGCAGAGAGAGGGGGTCAGCAGATCCAAAACAGGCTCTGAGCCGTCAGCACAGAGCCCAACGCGGGGCTCGCACTCACGAGCCGTGAGACCGTGACCTGAGCCGAAGTTGGACGCTCAACCGCCTGAGTCCCCGGGCGCCCGGCTCACGGAGGACTCAATCCGAACTTTCGGCTCACGGAAGACGGGGGCACGAGAGCTTGCTGAACAGTCCAGGAGGGGATGCACAGGGTGGGTGGTGGGGCCCTTACCCGAGACAGCCGACAGAAGTACACTTCGAGGGGCACCTGGGTGGCTTAGTCGGTTGAGCATCCGACTTTCGCTTAGGTCATGATCTCACGGTTTGTGGGTTGGAGCCCCGCGTCGGGCTCTGTGCTGACTGTCAGCTCAGAGCCTGGAGCCTGTTTCAGAGTCTGTGTCTCCCTCTCTCTCTGACCCTCCCCTGCTCATGCTGTCTCTCTCTCTCCTAAAAATAAATTAAAACATTAAAAAAAAAATTAAAAAAAAAAAAAAAAAAGAAGTACACTTTGAGCCTAAAGCTTAACCAGGAAGGAACGCCTCCACACAGAGGGCACAGAAGGGACAAACAAGGGACGCAGGACATGATCGTGGTTCAAACAGCCGCGAAAGAGATTTGGGGACACTGGGGACCCTTTTAACCCGGACAGGATATTCGGTGCTACATGGGACGTGATTGTTAATCTTCTTAGGTGTGATCGTGGAGCAGACGCAGGCCGAAGGACCAGGGGTTGAGTGTCACGGCACCCACAGCCCATGCTGACTCGCCCCGTCGCACTTGGAGGAGCACACGTGGCAGTCCGTCTGGTCGCGGGGCGCAGGCGGGGATGGGGGTGCGGGGTTCATCATGCTATTTCCCCATATGATTCTTCCATCATGAAAATTTTCATAATTAAAAACACTCCCGCAGTTATCCACAGGTCAGACTTCCAGGAGACACGGCCATCTGGTGCCCGGGCACGCGGCCAGACGCAGGAAGGGCAGCTCAGCAGCCACCGTGGCAGTCACCACACACTCCAGGCCACGGCTGCCACGTGGATGTTTACCGCCCGAGCCTCAGCATCGGCGCACCTGCCCATCGGCTCTGACTGTCGCCGAGGACCCACGTGGTTCACAAGAAGCGTACTTCACCCTAATCTGATCATTCACTCCTTGGACCTCAGAGTGAGGGACCCAGTGTGAGGGACCTGTCACTTCAGAGCGGGCGGGAGGGAGTGAAGACACCTGAGCCCCGGGGGCCGCCGGCCGACAGCTCGAGAGCAAGAGGGAGCCGCTGGGGCAAGCTGACGCTGCAGAAGCCACGCACAGAGGTTAAGGACTGTCCTTGGTGATGTCTGGAGCCTGAAGCTCACCTGAAGCTGCCACTGCCTTTTTTTTTTTTTATTTCTTTTATAAAATTTTTAAATGTTTTTACTTATTTCTTTTAAAAAAATTTTTTTAATAGTTTTAGTTTATTTTTGAGACAGAGACAGAGCATGAGGGGGGAGGAGCAGAGAGAGAGGGAGACACAGAATCTGAAACAGGCTCCAGGCTCTGAGTTGTCAGCACAGAGCCTGCTGTGGGGCTCAAACCCATGAACCGTGAGATCTGACCTGAGCCGAAGTCAGATGCTTAACCTACTGAGCCACCCAGGCACCCCGTTTTTAAAAATTTTTTTAACGTTTTATTTATTTTTGAGAGACAGAGAGAGACAGCATGAGCGGGGGAGGGTCAGAGAGAGAGGGAGACACAGAATCCGAAACAGGCTCCAGGCTCTGAGCTGTCAGCACAGAGCCCAACATGGGGCTCGAACCCACGAACTGTGAGATCATGACCAGAGCCAAAGTCAGATGCTCCACCAACTGAGCTGCCCAGGCGCCCCCCTTTTTTTTTAATTTCAGAGAGCACATGAGACAGAGACAGAGAATCTCAAGCAGGCTCCAAGCTCAGTGCAGAGCCCCACACAGGGCTCCATCCCACAACCCTGGGATCATGACCTGAGCGGAAATCAGGAGTCAGACGCTCAACCGATGGAGCCCCCAGGCGCCCCGGCACCGCCCCTACTGCCAGGCTGACATGTTGTAAAGGCCCACAGACTCGCCAACTTGCACTCGCTCGCCCCTGAAAGCACCCTTCGATGCTGCACAATTCTGTAGGGGAAGCTTGCAGGACCTCACAGCCCTCAGTCAGGAAGCCAGTCTGGTGTGTAATTCCAAAATCTGTATCTTGCCTCCCAGAACTCAGGAAGGGAAGGGCAGGTGCGGGCCGGTCCCATGGAACAGTGAGCGCTGGTGGCCTGCGGACGGGCTCTCCGCAGAAGGGGAGCCAGATGCTCGCCCGCGTGCAGAACGAGGGAAGGCGAGCGAGAACCACAACAGATGCCACTTCACGCCCACCGGGCTGGCGACAGCTCAGAACGAAGATAATCCCAAGTGCTGGCAAGGGTGCGCTCTGCCCGGAATGCACACACACCACAGTGGGCGTGCACGTCTGGGGAGCCGCTTTAGAACGCAACTGGGCCCAGACACGCACGTGTACGTACATATGCGTGTGTTATTTGCAGGTGTGTGCACATATACGTATACAGAGGGCAAAATATCGGCAGTTGGTGACTCTGGGGGGCATTCGGGTCATCATGGTCTCACTTCAACTTTTCTGTTGGCTTGAAAATTCTCAGAAATAAGCTGGGGGGCAATACACTAAAAGAAAGCAAGGGGGAGAATATTATAATGGAGCCAGTGGACAAGTAGCACAGAGCAGAGAAGATTCCAGCGTAAATGTACCAGGAAGTGCATTCAATACAAGTGGACCGAGCTCCAGGTAAACACCAACGTTTGCGGGGCGCCTGGGCGGCTCAGACAGTCAAGCGTCTGACTCCTGATCTCGGCTCGGGTCTTGATCTCGGGGTCGTGGGTTCAGGCCCCGCGTGGCGAAAAAACCACAGACACTTGCAGGTGGAAAGGGTGAGCTGGAGTTCACAGGAAAGGGGAACCGACGTCCAGAAAACTCTGCATGTGGCACCCGGTGGGAGACCTCCCTCCAAAACGACTGCAGGTCACGCGCCTCCAGGCACAGGAAGAGCAGTGGGGTGGGGGCGGGCAGACCCCCCCACTGCACACGGCACCTCTAAGTTTTTGGGGCTCCTCAGCTGACTGTAGCGTGGGGACAGTTCCTGGCAGGCGGCTTTGCTCCTTTTCCTCTTCAAGCCAAGTCCCTGCCGGCTCCTTTCTCACCTCACCCCCATGTTGGTCGGCTCCCTGTTGGCCTGGAAACGCTCACTGCCTACGACGTTGCTCAGGACCGAAGCTCAGGAAAGCCAGACACCTGTGCAACGCAGCCCTGGAAAACCTGCCTGAAGCTCCCTGGGGTCACATCTAGAGGTTTGGTGCACCATGAGGTCTGACCCGGAGGCGCAGGCGCACCAGGAATGTACACCCGGAAGGGCAGGCGCCCCAGGGAACGCGCACCCGGAAGCGCAGGCGCCCCGAGGAACACACAACCGGAAGCGCAGGCGCCCCGAGGAACATACACCCGGAAGCGCAGGCGCCCCGAGGAACATACACCTAGAGGCGCAGGCGCACCGGGAAGCCTGCGTGCTTGGCCTGGGGACGCGCTTGTGTCTCTTTCTGGTTTCACCTCGCTCGCGGGCGTCAGCTCCTCCCCGGGCTGGCCAGTCACACTCACCGTGGAGGCTGCGTGTTCTGAGAGGCGTAGGAGGCCGGGTCCGCCTTTCCGCCCCGTGGAGGGGACCTGAGAGGCCCCGGACACTGAAGTGACGACCCTGAGTTTAACGGGCAGCTGCTCTCGGACTAGTGTCTGTGCCTTGTCTCGAATGTGGCGCCGCCGCCCCCACGCGTGGCCAGGAGGTGAGGCTCGCTGGGCAGCACCAGCCCCGTGGGAGTGAGGCCCTGGCGTCTGCAAAGACCGGAGGACCCGGCTGGTGAGGTGCCGGCTTTGCCGTCCTGAACCCACAGAAAACGTGCCCCCTCTTTTCTGAGCCGGGACGTCTGAGGGGCCACAGCGCAGGCGCCTCCATTTTCCCCTGAAGCCAAGACCGCGGTGGCGCCACGGGCGCGGAGGGAGGAGGCTGCGGGGTCGCGGCCTGTGCGGAGCCGAGTTCAACCCCGGCTTCACCACGGCCCAGGGGCCGCGGGCGGACTGCTGCGCTCCGCGTCCACGTCCACAGCGTGGCACGGCCGGTACTGTTACTGGACGTGAACGGGGTGAGACACAGATGACGTCTCCGGCGGGCCAGTCACGGTCACCGGGGCCGCGCCGCTGTGCTCCTGTCCTCACCGGCGTCACCGTCCGAGCCAGGTGGGCACCGAGGGGCCATCGTGAAGCGTGCGGCTGCCTGGGTCACAGCGCTGCCTGGGCCCTCGTGAGCGCAGGTTCCCCGCAGTCCCGGGAAGGCCGTTCCCTGGCCTCCCCTCTGGGCCAGCGTCTTCTGTTCCCTGTGCTAGTGCCCTCCTGCCCCCATAAACACAATGGTATGAGTGTAGTAGAATAACGAGATAAAATGTCGTGGGAAAAATGTGAACATTTTCTTGAAAGTGCTGATACGCTGGTAGGAAACCTTTACTCCCCATCACCAGACGTCCTTCGCCAGGAGAACGGATGGACCCACGGCGGCCCATCTGTCAGCAGAGCTCTGCTCTGGAACACGAAGGAAACATGATAAACCTTAACCGCCACCCGAAGGAAGCCAGACTCAGCAGGCTGCGCCTCACGTGATCCCGTCTCTATGGCATCCTGGAAAGGCGAAACGATGGTCATGGAAGAGAGATCCGTGGGGATTTGGGGGGACGGCAGAGCTGTTCTGTTCGACAGGGCTGGCGGACACACAGCTCGGTGTCCCCGGCCCGCCCCTCCGAACCACGGACCATGGTCCCCATCGGGTCCGCTGCCGACACAAAACACCGCAGACTCGGTGCTTGAAACAGGCCAGAAGTCCAAGATTGGGATGCCGGCAGCCGGGTTCTGGTGAGACCGGCTTCCTGGGTGGAGATGCCATCCTCTGCTGTGTGGTCGCCTGGTGGAGATGCAGAGAGAGCTCTCTGGTGTGTCTTCCCAGAAGGCCACTCGCTGATCCTGTTGGATCCGGCTACGCCCTTATGAGTGCTTTTAATTTCAGTTACCTCCGTTATGACCCTGCCTCCAAACACTGTCACCTGGGGGTGGGGGCTTCAGCATATGAATGGGGCAAGTGGAGGGCAATTCGGCAACCACAGAGTGCATTTGACTATGCACATTTTTAAAACTTAACCACCTTACCAATTTCCCATCCCTCCACTCCGCTCCATTACCTCCAGTGAGAGAGCAAGGAACTGGACAGGCAGGAAGGGTGAGGACCCACCGCGCGAGCCTCGGGAACCACAAGCCAGCCCTTGTGGTGGGTTTGCAGACTGACCTCAACCAGACTCGAGCGGTCCGTAGAGGGCATTGCGCTCAGTGAAATGAGTCAGACAAAGACAAACACCATATGATTTCACTTACATATGGAATCTAAAAAATAAAACAAGCCAGAAACAGATTCATAAGTACAGAAAACAAACTGTTGCCGGAGGGTAGGGGCTGGAGGCATGGGCTAAGCAGGTGAAGGGGCTGGAGAGGTACTAACTTCCAGTGGTAAAATAAGTCACAGGGATGGAAAACACATCATAGGGAGTATCGTCAATAAGACTGTAACAACGCTGTCTGGTGACAGATGGTGAGAACGCTCATTATGGTCAGCATGGTGTAAGGAATAGAACTGTCAGATCACTATACTGTACACCTGAAATTATATAACACTGTGGACTATACTTCAATTAAAAAAAAAAAAAAAACTCACACGGTGCAACAATTCACGTTAGAGTGGAGTGGGCCTCGAAGGCCTCCAGGCACCCAGCAGAAGCAAACACAAATCCCTACACACCCTGGGCTCACTACCAAGTTGTACTTTATCTAGTGATGCCCCTAGACTAATGCAGTGCACAGCCTGTGCAACAGTATGCAGCCCCCACCCCCACCCACAGGCTTCCTTCAGCCTAGGCTTCAAAGAATTACCGCAAATGAATTTCAATTTCATGAGCAGCTTATAATCAAAAATGCCTAAATACACCAGGAGAAAGGCGCCCTGAGCTGGAATGGGCAGGAGGGGAAAAAAGAGCAGGCAGACCCGTGTGGACTTCTGATAATGGCAACATGGGCTACAAAGACGAGAAACCAAAATCTCAAAAAGATTTGAAAATTAACCCCTTGCCATAGAAGGAAAATATGTAATGATGGAAATTCAAATTTCATGGATGCATTTAACTGCTGACAAGACAGGGCAAAGGAACAGATGGAGAATCTAAAGACGTTGTCCCGACTCCACTGCGATGCGAGTGTCAGAGGCAGAAGGGACGTGAGCGAGAACAAGAGAAGGGAGTTGGCCCCAAAGCCCTGGCATTGGCCTACTGGGACGCCCAGCAGGAGGGAGAGGAGGAGGGAGAGGAGATGTGAGCACAGGGATGTAAGAAAACCCAAAAAGAATCCCGAATAAGGCATTTGAATTAACAAGTAAAGTTGCAGGCTTGCTGGATACAAATCAAAGTACAGACGTCTATTATGTTGCTATTTACCCCCAACAAGCACTTAGAAATGGAATCTTTAAAAAAGAAGCTGGATTAGTTAGAGTTCTCCAGCCAAACAGAACCCACAGAATGTGTGTCTAGAAAGAAAGGGTTAGCTCAAGGAATTGGCTCGCCTGATTGTGGGGGGTTGAGAAGTCCAAAATCTGCAGGGTGGGGAGTAGGCTGGGAACTTGGAGCCCAAAGGCAGTCTCGGAGTTCTGAAGGAGGTCAGTGTTTGTTTTATTAAGTCCTTCAACTGACTGGATGTGGCCCACCCCCTTTGTGAAGAGTCATCTGCTTTGCTCGAAGTCTCTAGATTTCAATGTGAATCTCAAGGCAAAATGCACCTTCCCAGAAACATCTTGACTGACTCTGGACACCATGGCCCAGGCAGTCGGGCACAGAAAATTCATCATCACAGACACCACTTATAATAATGTCGGTAGCACAGAATCTGTAGGCGTGAACCTAATAAAAGATGTGCAAGATACGGAGGGGGAAAAGAATGAAACTCTGTCACGTGTCATTAAAGGAGGCCTAAATTAGTGGAGAAAGAAAACAGGTGTGTTTAAAACTACAAGCAAGTGTGTGGATTGGAAGACCCCAAAATATAAAGACGTCCATTTACCCCCAAAATGATTTGTCAAGCCAATGCGATGCCATCACAATCCCGCGTGCCTGTGTGTGCGTACAGGATTTGACAGCTGATTCTACAATTTCCGGGGAATCAGAAAGCACCCAGAAGAGCCCAGATCCTGCTGGGGAAGAAGGCTGCGCCCACAGCTCCTGGGTTCCCGGGGACAGTGAGGAACAGGGGCAGCAGGAGTGTGCCCCTCGCCCACTGGCAGGAAAAGGCGGGAGATGGATGGAGACAGACAGGTCTTCCTACCGTCACTTTGGAGACCTGATCATCCACAGAGGAGACACTAACACTCAGACTCCTGCTTCACTGTGTCCACAAAACTCAGTGCCAGGTGGATTAAAGACTTCACCGTGCACGATCAATCCACGGATTGTTTGGGAAAGCACATGGTGGGGGGGAAGCCACGTGACTTCAGGGTAGGCAGACGTTTCTTAGGACACAAAGGGCGCGCTGTAAAGAGAAAGAGGAATGAGTTGGGCCACATGACAACGTGGCAGTCTGTTCACCGGGCTGCACGCAGGAAGTGAAGGCGCAGGGCTCAGCAGCACCACATCAAAATCACTAGGTTCTCGAAAATGTTACAATCTGACAAGACCAAGTGTTGGTGGAGAGCGTCCGTTTCGGTGGGGGGGCCGGGGGGCCCCTGGGGCCTGCACTTCAGAACGGGGAAGGTGTGCGCAGCGCGGACGCAGCAGATCCGCCCTGGCGTGTCTTCCGTGAAGGAGTGTCTGCGACTTGCTAAGCGTGCAGGACAGCGCTGTGGTAAAGTGCGGTGCGGGCGTGCGGCAGGCACCAGGTGGCCTCAGCAGCACAGGTGCGCCACAGCCGGGCCCGGCGCGGGGCCCCGGCGCGGTTCCACGTATAACAAATTCCCATCCCGCAGACAACGAGCGAATGGCCCCTGTTTGGGGCTGCACGCTAGAGGCCAGGAAATAATGATCACAAAAGTTAGGCTCCTGGTTCCAAAGCTGGGGGCGGGGCAGCCTTCTAGGGAACTGCCCGGGCTGGCGGTGCCATTGCTGGCGTTTGGGGCCCCAATCTTGTGTGTCTAGAATGCACCTCACTTCCCTCCTCCTCCCCTTCCTGCCTTCCTCCTCTCCTGCCCCTCCTCTCTTCTCCCCCCCTCTCCTCCCTATCTCCCCCCTCCCCTGGGATGCATGGATGCATGGATGGGTGAATAGATGGATGGGCAGGTGGGTGGATGGATAAATGGACGGATGGATGGATGGATGGATGAATGGCTGGATAGATGGATGGGTGAGTAAATAGATGGGTGAGTGGGTGGGTAGATAAACGGATGGATGAATGGGTGGGTGGACGGGTAGGTGAACGGATGGATAGACAGATGGATGAACAGAGGGATAAATGGAGGGGTGAGTAAACGGATGGGTGGGTGGCTAGGTAAGTGGATGGTGAAGTCGTGAATAGATAAGTTTCTAGCCTAGCAGACTCGCGTCCCCCCGAGGATGCGCTCAGAGGTCGTGGGTCGCAGGCCTCGCTCCCCCCACACCTGCTTTCTGATTGGCGTGAGCACCTGCCCCTCCGGGAGCTGCTTCCCAGTCTGCTCCGTGGTGTCCTGGCGGCGAGGGACCGCCCGCCCCAGTCCTCCAGCCCACGCCGGTGCCTGGGAGGCGCCCCAGGACACAGCCCTAGCCGTGCGGGGCCACGGTCACCAGCGTCTGCCAGACTCGTCGCTGGGGACAAGCTGAGACTCGGAGAGCACACCCTGCTGTGCTGGTGCTCGCCGTGGAAAGCCTTCGCGCCTTGTTTTTCTCCTCCGCTGATTAAGGGAGAGACTCATAAAGTGACAGAGCGTCACTGGGTCTCGCCGCCGGCCAGCTCTGACTTATTCCCTGACATTTCCCAAGAGCCGACTAACCTTTCCTGCCACAAATAGACTGACGTGGGCCCCTTGAGGCAGTCTGGACTGCACAGCCTCCTGTCTCAGGGGAGCTGGGGACCCAGGGGACACGAAAGGGAGACGGATTATGATAATAATCAGGCGAGAGGGCAGACTGTTCTGTGGGACCAGTGAGCACAGTGGGGGCCTCTGGGGGGATGTAGGAAAACATGCGTGACAGAGCAGTTGGCCATTGGAAACCTCTGCCTCGTGAGATGGTGAGCTCCCCGTCAGTGAAAGTGTGCAAGGCGAAGCCAGTTGACCACCCAGCAGGCAGGTTGCAGAGTCCAGGGGACAGCAAACTCTATACGTCGCCCCCCAGCTCTCCCCTCCCCGTCCCCTTTCTGCCCCTCCCCGGTCCTCTCCCCACTCCTGCCTTCTTCTCTCCCCTCCCTCCACCCCCTTCTTTACCTCCTCTTCTTCTGGCTCTGCCCCCCCAACCACCAGGGTGTGGCCAGTCCCTGCCGCGGCCCCACTCATCCCTCTTTGGCTGCAGGACAACGGCCACTGCCCTGGACATGGCAGAGCTTGACTCTGTCCCCAAAGAGAAGGGTCCCCAGGGGCAGGTACTTCACAAGCCCAGCACACGGCCAGGCTGTGAGGAGGGCATCTGCTGGGTCAGGGGGGTGGGGCCAGGGGTCCCTGGGGACGGCCCGGCACCCCTCGTCCTCGCCGTCCCCTGTGGCCACACTGTCCCCCGTGGGCGAGCTGGGCACCGGGGACTCGGGGGCCAGCGTGTGAGTGGGAAGACCACCGCTGTCCCCAGAGGGCAGCCAGCCACACGCGGGCTTCTGGGGGAGACGCTGCGGGCGGCGCCGCAGGCCTCTGCTACATCTGGACTCAGGAGCGCGAGCCCGGCCCAGCCACCGTGGGGACGCCACTGTCCCTCTCGGAGCCACCGGCCCCTCCCCCGAGATGGATGCCAGCCTCTCTTCTGGGGAGCGTTGGGCCGGTCGGCCAGGCCACGGCTGGGGCCGGGCTTTGTAAGCCGCAGGGTGCCGTCACCTGCGAGGCGAGGCCCCTCGTCACCGGGTCGCGGTCACCGGGTCGCGGTCCCCGTGAGTGGAGCGCGCGTGCTGCTCACACGGGCGGGGATGTGGATGCCCGGCCGGCACTGCCCTCGCGCCTACGATTTTCATAAGACTGGAGGTGCGGTCACATGTGCACGGAAGGCCCCAGGGGCTGGTGGCAGCCACGCAGGCGTGACGGGGGTGGCGGCTGGGGCAGGCCGGCCGGCTGCACCCCCGGGGGTGTGCAGAGCCGGCGCACCCCCTCGTCCGAGTGTGCAAACAGCCCCCTCCCTGCATGAGATCCGTCTCAGCTGGAGGCGCCTGGTGTCCTGCTCCTGGCCTGAGTGAAACCGCAGGGGCCCGGAGACCAGAAGCTTCCGTGCCAGCACCCTTCAGGCACCAGCATTTCCACCCTCGCTGTGTGGGAATGAAACACATGAAGGTGTGCCGGGCTCTCGGGTGCTGGGCGCTAAGTGCCAGGCAGGGAGGGGCAGCAGGGGGCCGAGTGGTGGGCGCCGCCCCGTCCCCTCCACCCCTGCGCTCTCTCAGGTCGGCTGTGTTCCAGGGTCTGTGAGAAGCAGACACCATGTCAGGAGGCCAAGTGCACAGACTCATTGAAGGAAACACCCCTGAGAGACGCCAGGGGGGTCCCTAAGGACACAGGTGTGGCCGCACCCCAAGGCTGAGGTCGGCGGGAAGCATCCCAGGCCCTGTGGGGCCCAGGACGGCCCAGGAGGCTGTTGGGGGTCGAAGTCCAAGCTCGCCGGAGAGGGGCTCCGCGGGGCCGGGCCTGCCTCAGTGCCCCTGCCACGGCGTCAGCACCAAAGTGTTGGATTGCAGCCGGACCCCCCGAGCTTGTGCAGAGCCGGTGCACCCCCTCTGCCTTATGGATACTGACTGTCTCCCCACTAAATGAGCCGCACCGAGTGCAGGTGCCCAAGCTGCGGCCCGAGCCCTGAGCTGGGGACACGCAGACACTTAATGGACGTGTGCATCGAGCCCTCCATTCTGCAGCAGCCCCCTGCTCCTCCATCAGGAAGCAGTTTCTCCCTTCACCCCTGCACGGAGCCTGCTGCACGGGGCGCCAGCACATGGGAGGCCCCTAAAGGCCCAGGGCTCGCAGTGCCTGATGTCGGGGACACCTCCATGTGGGGGCCACCGGCCAAGCCATCCCCTGCCACCCCTGCCGGCTGGCCACCCAGCGCAGACGTGGGAGGGGAGCCAGCCACTCCAGCCGGGCCAGCAGCCCACTGCAGAGGCCACCAAGCCACCTCTGGCCAGAGGAGCTGTCCTCGCAGTCCAGACTCCCGCCGGGGAAGACAGAGCTGGTTGAAGCTGCTGGTTTTCACGGGTTTCACGTGGGTTTAAGCTCAGGGTCTCTGTTTCTGGAATGTGTGGACGCCGCTCCGCTCCCCCATCCAGGCCCAGCGCTGGGCGACCTCCTTCATCAATGCCATGGGTTCAGTGGGTCACGTGCCCTGGGGATCGGGAATCCCCCGTCCTAACGATACACACACGGGCGCTGGTCACCTGGCTTGTCACCCAGAAGACAGAGGGTGTGGGGACTTTTCACGTCCCTGCATCGGGCCGAGGCAAGCAGTGGCCGCGGGCATGGCAGGCAGAGGGAGCGGTGGCTGCAGGCGTGGTGGGCAGAGGGAGCACTGGCCACGGCGCACCAGGTGGCAGGTGGAGGGAGCAGTGGCTGCGGGCGCGGCGGGCGGAGGGACGGAGGCAGCAGCATCAGCTCCCACAGCTGCCCTGTGACAGAGTCCTTCCTGGCAGAGCCTCCGTGGGTCCCTGCGTCCTGTGTCCGTCATAATATTCCCCAGATCTGGCCACCAGGAGCCCCACAACCTGGCCCTTGTGTCCGGGACACGTCCCCATCAGTCTCTGAGCCTCTGTATGTCCCAGGGCATGAGCCGCATGGGGCTCACCCTGGCCCAGGCCTGGCACCGCCCCCCCGGGTGCCCTGGCCTTGCTTGGAGGGCTTCAGACCAGGCGGCTGCTCCATCGGCGTGGAGCTCCCACAGGCTCAGGGCCACGGAACGATCCCTGCCTTGTGATGAGGCGCCTTCCGCAGTCTCCAGCTCCAACACAAGCCCCCAGGTTCTTCTCTGTCCCCGGATCTGGGCCCACGCGAGGGCCCTGGTCCCCACGGACAAGCTCCCCTTTCTCGTGCCATCTGCCCCGAATACACGCAGCGCTGTCACACGCGTCGCACCAGCCCCGCGGCCGCCAGCGCACCCAGCCCGGAAAGGGCAGCCGGAGGGCGCTGCGCACATGGAGAAGCAGCCCCAGGAAAGCCACCGGCGCGGCCTTCCGTCCAGGTGTGTCATCAGCTCATTCAGTCATTCAGGTCCATCGGCTCCCGTTTGCATTCGACTTTAGAGTTTTTTATCCTTGTCGATTTAGTATTATTTTCTGAACATGCAAAATGTACACATGGTTCAAAAGTCAAAACAGTATTAACAAGTCAGCCACAGAATTCTCATTGCCCCGTGATGTGAACCACAGACCCTGCATCTGGCTGTCCTCCCTCTGTCTGCAAACCTCGCCCCACCCCTTCTGTAGATAGATGACAGATGATGGTGATGATAGACACCTACATAGGGCTGAGGAAATTTCCCAGAATGCAGCACAGAGAGGCCATGAGAGAGAAGGTACGAGAAGCTGAGAAGCCTAGATCCAGCGCATCCAGGATCCAACTGAAATTTGCAAGGAGTTGGTGATAAGCAGACACCCCGAGACGCCCCCCCCCACCCCCAGCAGCAGATTCTGCAGGGAGCGGTTATGCATCTGCTCAGGGGACCCTGTAAGGGAGGGGGAGCCCACAGTGGTTCCAGTGTAAAGTCCACCTCTGACTTGGTCCTGCCTCCAGATGAGGGTGCCACCCTCACCCCAGCCAGCCATTGGTCAGGGGTGACCCCGAGGACATTGACCCCCAGCTGGAGCAGCTCCGCTGGCTGGGAGAAGAGCCCTGGGGGAGCCCCAGGTGCAGGGCAGCTGGTGGAAGGCTTGCAGGATTTGTGAAGGGGATATGTGGGTCTGCAGGGAGCACTGGAAAGGGAGTCACCAAAGAGCCTGAATTTTTTTTTTTTTATATTTTTATTTATTTCTAGGAGAGAGAGACAGCCTGAGCAGGGGAGGGTCAGAGAGAGAGGGAGATACAGACTCTGAAATAGGCTCCAGGCTCTGAGCTGGCAGTCAGCACAGAGCCAGATGCAGGGCTTGAACCCACAAACCGCGAGATCATGACCCAAGCGAAAGTCGGACGCTTAACCGACTAAGCCACCCAGGCGCCCCAAGCCTGAATATTTTAAAGATATGACTTAGATAAGTGGATGGATGGATGGATGGGTGGGTGGGTGGTTGGATAAGTGGATAGATGGATGGATAAATGGGTGGGTAGATGGAGGGATGGGTGAATGGATGGTTGGGAGAGTGGATGGGTACGTGATGGATGGATGGATGGATGGTGGATAGGTAGCTGGCAGATGGATGGGTGAATGGTAGATGGTGAGTGGATGGATAATGGATGGATAGATGGATGAGTAGATAAGTGGATGGATGGATGGATGGTGGGTGGGTGGATGATGAATGGAAGGTTGCGTGTGTGAAAGGATCGTTGGGTGAGTGGATGAGTAGGTAAGTGGATGGATGGATGGATGGTGGATAAATGGATAGATGGATGGATGGATAGATGGATGATGGGTGGGTAGATGGAGAGATGGGTGAATGGATGGTTGGGAGAGTGGATGGGTAAGTAAGTGGGTGGATAGATGGATGGATGGTGGATAGGTAGATGGCAGATGGGTGGATGGATGGATGGATGGATGGATGGATGGATGGATGGATGGATGAATGGATGGATGAATGGGTAGTGGATGGATGGAGGGGTGGATGGAGGATGGGTGGATGGAGGATGGGTGAACGGATCATTGGGCGAGTGGATGGGTAGGTAAGTGGATGGATAGATGGATGGATGGTGGATAGGTAGATGGCAGATGGGTGGATGGATGGGTAGTGGATGGAGGGATGGGTGGATGGATGGGTGGGTAAGTGGATGGATGGATGGATGGATGGAGGGATGGGTGGCTGGCTGGATGGGTGGATGGATGGGTAGGTAAGTGGATGGATGGATGGATGGATGGATGGAGGGATGGGTGGATGGATAGGTAGATGGCAGATGGGTGGATGGATGGGTAGTGGATGGAGGGATGGGTGGATGGATGGGTGGGTAAGTGGAGGGGTGGATCGGAGGGGAAAGGCACGGGCACCGAAGCCACCACCGTCAGTCCCTGCATCTCAGCCCTGGGGAGGGCACAGCGGGAGTTTACTGAGTGGTGATGGGAAACCAACCCAGGCGTCAATCTGAGGGCCTGAGGTGACCCCAGGTGAACCCCTGGGACCAGTCTGTGGGCCGCCCCAGGCTCTTCCTGGGCGGTGCTCACAGGGCTCTCGCTCCCGTTTGCTCTCATTTCCCACTGGAAGCAGAAATCCAGGGCTGACAGAGACCCCAGTGTGGCCATTGACAGCGCCGACTGTGCTCGTTTCCGCTGTGTTCCTGGGGAGCTGGACGGGGTCTGTGACCCCCCTCCCCCATAGAGGCTCTTCTCCATGTGCTCTTGGCTCTTCCCACGTGTCCCCCACAGCCGTCACTCTGCTTGGGGCCCCAGCCTCCTCCTCAGAGCCCAGCTCGGGCCTGGCGTGAAGCAAGCTCTTGCACAGGAGTGAGTGACCTGCCCCAGAAAGCTGGACGCTTTACACCGGGACGCAAACGCCCCTGGTGCACCGCCCTGGCTCCGAAGGTCCAGGCAGAGAAGGGGGCTCCCCAGGGGAGCCCTCAGAGGCCACATGTGCCGCTGCGCACACGTGCACGCAGAAGCACGGGCAGTGGAAACAGAGTAATGGGCAGAGAGCGGGTGCCACTAAATGTGCACGTCCTCTGTCACCTATTGAACCTAGAAAGTGACACAGCAGTTATTTTGCCACAAGGAACAGCCCCTTGTCTCCAACAGCCCCACCCCACCCATCCCCCGCAGGATTCGAAAATAGCAAAGCAGTCCTCCTGAGCTACAGGGACCCACCGGGGGGTCCTCTGCTCCCACGCGCCACCCAGCTGCCGCCAGGGACGCCGAGTCACGCGGAAGCTGCGGGATCCCGGCGAGACGGAGTGGCACACCTCCATCGGCGCCCACCTTCCTTCCATGACAGTGGCCTTCGGGCACGTCCTGTCGACAGCGGCTCTGGGGTCCGGAAAAGGCAGAGCCCCCTTCTCTCTTTGCTGATGGGGACTGAGGCTCAGGGACTCGGGGACCAGGCTGCGGTTGCTGCCATAGGGGAATGGCTGGCGCTGCCTCCCAGCGTCCCCACCTGGGCCCTCACAGTGGGCGCTCCACCCTTCCTGAAGCACCGGGAGGTGGCTCGTGGGCTCCTTGCTGCCCCAGGAAGGAGGACTGACCGTGGCCCTGGCTCTGTCCCCAGGTCGCCCGGCACACCGCCTGCCCCAGGCTGCTTCCCTCCCCCCACACCCCCGCCTGTGCCGCAGGTAAGCCTAAGATCGCCCAGGTAAAGGGCAGGTGAGAAGGCTCTTGTTATCACTAAGCCCGTGGGGGGAGGGGTGTGGTCCCATCCCGAGCCACCCCACCCTCATCCGTAATAAAGCGCTACCCTGTCCTCCATGGTCTCCTGTGTCTTAGTTCTCAATCCGTCCACACACAAGGAGGAGCAGGAAGTAATTCTGATAAAATCCCAACAACAACCGGTGGGGAGAAGAGCCTGACCCTGAGCAGGTCTCTGTCCCCGGACCATGGGGCCCCTCCTGCCAGACGTCAGTAGTGTGGTGTGGTTTGTCAGACACACTGGCCATCGTGTGACTCAGAAAGGCCCATCACGTGGCCCCTCACGTGGCCCCCAGGCCTGAGGCTCCCGGAATGCCAGGCAGAGACTCTGAGTCACGGAGACCCCGTCTTACCCGCCACTTCCAGCTGTGTGACCTTGAGCGAGTGCTTTCTGAGCCTCAGTTTGCCCTCCAAGAGAAAAGTGGCCACGATTTTGGTGGCTGTCAGCAATAACACACCCATTACGGTTTGGTTTGGCTGCTCCTAATGGACCCATCACAACAAAAGAGACACAAACAGGATAAAAACTCATTTCTCTCCTAAGTAAGAAAGTCTGAAGGTGACTGACTCAGGGTGGCGTGGAGCTCCTCAATGGCCTCAGGGACCCAGACGCCTGCCATCTGGTCCTCCCCATCCTCAGGGCATGACAGCTGTCCCCAAAGCCACCTCATGATGCAAAATGGCTGCTGGGACTCCAGCCATTGAGGCTGTGGGATGGGCGGACGGCATGTGGAGAAGCACAGGACAGAAAAGCATGCCTTCTGCCAGTTCTGTCCCCAGGACCACGTCAGGCTCACGCTAGTGCCTGAGTGTGTCCCACGGGCAGCACTGACTGAGAAAAGAGCCCCTCGCCTCAGAGTTGTCATTTTACTTGGCTATTCAAAGACACCTAAAACATCTCATTAAACACCTCCTTTTCTCAGCATTTTATCTTGAACATCTCCCAGCATGCAGAAGAGAAGAATCACTCGGTGACACCCCCATGCCCGCCACCCAAGCTGTCACCCCTTCTTGAACTTGCGGTATCCCGTCTCTGCCCGTTTGCACATCCCTCTCTCTACCCGTCAACCCACCTAGGCTGTGATGTCAGTAGTGTGTTCGGCACGCGAGTTCAGTGTTTAGTAGAGTCTTAGAATAGCAAGCACGCCAGTTTCCCGGGGCCACGGTTGCAAAGCACAAAGGGCTTAAACAGCAATCTGGCAGGAGTCCAAGATCAAGATGTCGCGGGGCTGATTCCTGCTGAGGCTGCAGGGGGCAGGGGGGAGGGCTGCTGGCATCCTGGGCGCTCCTGGCTTGTAGACGCATCACCTTGAACCTATGCCTTCGTCCTCACGCAGCGTTCTTCCTCTGTGTGTCTGTGTGCAAATATCTGCTGTTTATAAGGACACCATCTATACTGGACTAGGGCCCACCCTGCTCCGGTAAGACCTCGTCCGAGCTAATTACACGTGCAAAGACCTATTTCCAAATAATGTCATATTCTGAGGTGCTAGGGGCTAGCACTTCAACATACGAATTTGGGGACACAGAAGTCAACCCACAACAGGACAGGTACGAATGTCAGAGTGCATTGCTAAGAGTTGTGACAAATGCAAATCCCATGAAGATACAAAATACGACTGTCACCCCAGCCGCCTCCTTCGGGCCCTCCTTGCGGGTCCCGCTGCCGTGAGCCACAGAAATGAGCGTGCCTGCCACTTTACCACGGAGCTCTGCTGGGGTCACCCTTCGGAGCCCAAAGGCATACTGGAACATTCCATGTCAAGTTTCATCAGCTCATGGCAGCACTTGCTGATAAACTTTCTGCATCTTGCTGAAGACAGCACTCCTTGGAAAAGTGGAGGGCGTGCTCATTTTTGTTATTCACATTTCGTTGTGTTTTTTTTTATGTTTATTTATTTTTGGGAGAGAGAGAGAGTGCGAGTGGGGGAGGGGCAGAGAGAGAGGGAGACAGACTCCGAAGCAGCTCCAGGCTCCCAGCTGTCAGCACAGAGCCCAACGCGGGGCTTGAACTCACAAGCCATGAGCTCGTGACCTGAGCTGAAGTCGGACACTTAACCGACTCAGCCGCCCAGGCGCCCCTGCTGCTCATATGTGAACAGGAAGGGGTGCTGGAACACCAAGCCTCCGTGGTCCCCCAAAGTATGGCCAATCAGAGCACAAATTCAAACTACGACTCGAGAAAGCTTTCTTGAAATAAAGGAAGATGAGCTGGCCCCGCTCTTGGGCGGCAGCAGGACAGAGCCCGGGGGCACCGTCAGGGATGAGCCGCGAGCCCTGGTGCGGCCCCGGCGCGAGGGGGCCGGGCCGGCGCAGAGCGCAGCTCCAGGCCGGGCCTGTGCACACCGTGGCGGAGCACACTCAGACACGCTCATCGTAAGAGAAGCCAGCGAGTGGAGACACGGGGGCTTGGACAAGACAAGGGGAGAAAGGTGTGTCGGGCCCGGCAGCCGTGGGGGTGAGGGGCTCGGGCCCTAACACCTACCCTCTCCGCCCGCACGACGGACACTAGGGCTTCCCAGGGAGGCGTTCAGGGCCAGGCGCAGGGGAGCAGGGAGGGGCCGGAGGCGTTCAGCCTGTGACCATGGGCAGGAAAGGGGACATGACGGGTGTGGTGTTCTAGCATCTTGTCTCCATCGGAGCTGTTCCGGGCCGGGGGTTGGAATGTTCCAGTCGCTGTGAAGGCCTCAAGAGAGCACGATAAGAGATAAGAAATAACCGCTGGGGTGTATGGTTGGGCAAGAGGGCTTGCTGACAAAATTACTGACTCCTGAGGTGGAGACATGACCCTCTGGGGGTGCCTGGGGGGCTCTGTCGGTTCAGCGTCCGACTCTTGATTTCGGCTCAGGTCATGATCTCACGCTTCGCGGGATGGAGCCCCGCGTCCCCACGTTGCTACCAGCAGAGCCTGCTTTGAATTCTATCTCCTCTTCTTCCCTCCCCCCCCCACAAAACAATTTTTAAAAATAAAAAACTAATCCCCTGGGCAGCCAGACAAAAAGGACAAGTACCTTTTTTTTTTTTAATATTTTTATTTATTTCTAGGAGAGAGAGACAGCGTGAGCAGGGGAGGGTCAGAGAGAGGAGTCACAGACTGAAACAGGCTCCAGGCTCTGAGCTGGCAGTCAGCACAGAGCCCGACGCGGGGCTCGAACCCACAAACCGCGAGATCATGACCTAAGCGAAAGTGGGACGCTTAACCGACTAAGCCACCCAGGCGCCCCAAAAAAGGCCAAGTACCTTATAAAGGAAGGAAAACCAAGTTGAAACTAGACTTTCAACAGTAACAGCAAACGCCAGAAGGAGACAGAGCAATTCCTCCAAGGCACCTGTGGGTTGAATCGTATCCCCCCAAATACCCGCTGCAGTCCCAGCCCTCGGGACCCGTGAACAACGGGACGTTATCCAGAAACAGGGCCTTTGCAGATACAACAATGTTAAAACGCGGTCGTGCCTGATCAGGATGGGCCCTGATCCAACACGATTAGTTCTCCCTAAGAGAAAAGAAAGACAGGGACCCAGCAGAAAGCAGAGATGGGGTGCTGTGACCCCAAGCCAAGAAATGCCAAGGGTGGCCTGCAGCACAGAAGCCGGGAGAAAGCCACACCCTGCCCCAGAGCCTCCGGGACCCGCCCCTCCTGGTGATGCCTCCACCCTGCTGACACCTGGATTTCAGGTATGCGACCTCCCCGCCGGGAGAACAGACTCTGTGGTTTGAATCCCAGTTTGTAGGGTCAGGGCAGCCTCAGGACCCAGCATGGTCCTCGGGGGAAGAAAGTGTGAGCCAGGGCCTTCCCGGCTTCCGGAGCGGAGCCCACAGGTCTGGGCTCGCCAGCGTTCAGGAGGCAGGGGCGGGCCGGCGCTCCCGGAGCGGCCCCTGAGAGTGAGCTCTCGCCTCCAAGGCACCGCAGACCCAAGTCTGGCCAAGGACAGGCAGACAGCATTGAGTGCGAGTCACTGAAGACGGTTAAGAAATTACCCACGTGGGCATGAGAGCAGCATAATAGAAATTGCACGGGGGCGCCTGGGGGGCTCGGTCAGTTGGGCGTCTGACTTCAGCTCAGGTCGTGATCTCGTGGTTCGAGGGTTCAAGCCCTGCGTCCGGCTCTGTGCTGACAGCCAGGAACCTGGAGCTGCTTCAGATTCTGTGTCTCTCTCTGACCCTCCCCTGCTCACACTCTGTCTCTCTCAAAAATAAATAAATGTTAACAAAGAGTAGACAGTGCATACAAGTGCAGGTGGTCAGCAACGGCAAACTGAGGCACCGGAGACACGGGGAGCACGCGGCCGGCTCTGTCGGATGAGCCCTGGGTCCCAGGTCACCACATGGAGGCGTGTTCAGCAGGACAGTGTGAGAGCCGAGGAGGGCGGGGGGGGGAGGGGATCGGGAGACACAGGCTGGTGCCCCCTCCCCCACCCAGACAATCCCCCAAGCACAGGGGGTGAGCGGGAGGCCCCTCCCAAGGACCCCCACCACCACCAAGCGGCAGAGCAGGTCTGGACGGCCGCTCCCCACGGACTCAGGCCGCGCCCCAAGCCCCGTCATCGTGGGCGCAGACGGGCTTCATCACACGAGGGCTTGAGAACCCCATGTAGCTGCTGCTTCCTGTGAGCAGGGACAGGGAAGGACCCGGGGGGCTCACCCGGCAGTGGTGGGTCGCAGGCCCTGAGGCCGCGGTGGGGCCGCACGGCTCACAGCACGCAGGGGCCACGCCCTTGCCAGGAGTGAGGACGAGGCGCCCCCTGGGGACGGCAGGGGCCCCCAGGCTGGCCGCCACCCCGGGGACGCTCGGCCACAGGGCTCGTGTCCAGGCGGCGGGGAGAGGGGGTGCGAGGGGCCGTGGAGCAAGGTCTGACCGGAGACGCGCACAGACGTCCTTGGCCGGTTGGCCTGGGCTGGGCTTTTTTCCATCTGGGGACAGAGGGTGACCAGGCGGAGCCCAGAGGCGGCCCTGCAGGGCCGAGTCCTCACCCGGGCCGAGGGGCGGGGCCCGGGGCGGCTCCCAGGACTCAACTCCAGTGGGGAAAGGCCCGACTGGTGGTCAGCACCTGGCATGGTGTGGACCCCGCCAAGGCCATCTCCAGCCAGCAGCGGGCCCACGCCGTCGGCTTTGAGCCTGTTTGAAACCTTTCACAGTAAAAGGTTGGAAGGAATAAAATCACCTCGACAGACACGTGTGTGTCACTGGTTCCTATGCCCCCGTGTGCCCATCCTCCCTGGCTCCCAGGAGCAGCCACCGCCAGGCCGCTGCAAGGGAGGCGGGGGGTGAGGGGGGCTGTCTTCCCCGGGGGCTGGGGAACAGAACTCAGGCAGCGAGCGCTGGAGCCCAGGGTCCCCCAGCGCGGGCAGCCCCAACCTGCCTGCCCCCTCCCTCCAGCCCCTCTGACCTTCCCTCCAGGGCCGGTTCTGACTCACAGGTCACTGGAAGGGCACAGCCAGGGGTAGGCAGGTCCCCGCCCACCCGGGGACGGGTCCTGGTGTTGCTCTGGGACCTCCACCAGGCTGGGGGCTGCATTCCCCCCCCCACTGCCTCGACTTGCCCCCCCTTGAAATGGGAACAAGGACCTTGTCCCACCCCACTCTGTCCCCCAGGGGAGTCAGACTGTTTCTGGGGTCAGCAGACCGGGGGCACATGGCCTGGGGGCCTCCAGGCCTCCACAGCCCCGGGGCCACGGCGCCTCCGCTCTGCACGGGGCTCCCCAGCCACAGCCACGGCCGACGCTCGGCGGTGTCCCTTGCTCTACTCCAGAGGTCAGTAGCACGGCCCCGACCCAAATGTGGTGACCGACTCATCTCCCGGTGTTGACAAGTGTCCCCTGGGGCAAAACTGCCCCCAGCTGAGAAGCAGTGGTGGGGACCCCGACTGTCCCTTCCACCGCATCTGATTCCCGCTCCAGCCTGGGGCTGACCCTCCGCTCAGGGAGGGGTGGGTGGAGGGAAGGTGGCCACCTCCAGGCAGGATCCCAGGACTGCCATTCCCCACGTGGCCCCGCCGGCAGCTGCAGGCACAGGAGGCCAGGCCGGTGCGGGGCTCCTGGGGCTGACGTCCGGGCACCACGGCTCCCACTTAAGAGAAGACAAACCGACAGAAGCAAAGCCAGACATCAAAGTGGACATTGATTCAGCGTGAGAAAAAACTATGGCAGCTTCCAAGTTTTGAAAACCTGGCGAGTGTCACAAACACACACCCTGTGGGGGGAGATATTCTCAGTAGCTCGCCGCCTGGCCCCTCTCCGTGGCTCCTTTTCCTGCATTTCTGGGCCCCGTGTTCTCAGTCACCTCAGTGTGCGACGTCTTTACGTCCGGCTCCACGGAAGGAATAGAAACAGGAACGTGCTTGTGCTTCTCCAGCCCTGCCGGCCCCCTGGCTCCGGTCCCTCCATGGGTCAGGCCCACCTTTACAGAAAGGAGTGGTGCGTGGTGTGCATGTGGATGTGTGTTCGTGCATTCTCCGCAGCTCTTCCGTTCGGCCCGGGTGTGCATGCGCGCTGAGTCCCCTGCTCACAGCTGCGCCCACCCCAGGTGTGTGAACACACACACCTGCACACATCCCGGGGCCGCGTGAACACACACACCTGCACACATCCAGGAGCTGCGTGAACACACACATCCCGGGGCCACGTGAACCCACGCATCCAGGGCTGCATGAACAGCGCCCAGGCGGGCTCCGCTCTGCATGTTTCCTCCTGGGCCCCTCCAGCACCTGTGTCTGCGCAGCGGGGGGCACACGGATGGGCGCCCCCACCTCCCCATCCGCCTTGCCCCGCACCTTCCGGTCATGATGCTGGGGGGTGTCCTGTGCCGCACATTTATAAAGGTGACCACGTGGTGACAGAGGCCGATACCACCGAAAGATAAGGTCCGTGTCACGGCTCCCCAGACAAGAGAGGCTGGCGCTCCCGAGGGCCGCAGGGGGGCCCAGGCTCGGAGCAAGGGCTTCGCGGGGAAGGGGAGCCAGGGCAGGGGACCCGGCCAGGCAAGTCCTTCCAGCAGCTCTGGGCCTGGGCGTCTCCAGTCGCCGGTACTGGGCCCCAGGGTCACGCTGATGCGGGACAGGTCCGCCCGGCGTGTGCGCGTCCTGGACAAGGCAGTGGCGCGGGACGGGCTCTGGACCATGAGGGATGCACCTGTGGGACTACTGCACGCCGGGGGGGGGGTGGGGGCTGCGTGCCAGGAAACACCCGGAG
>JAESUZ010005032.1:0-32338 GCA_017311185.1 Proteles cristata cristata
AAATCAACACCAAAATGAGATAGAACCTCATACCTGTGGGAATGGCTAAAATTAGCAACATGTGAAACAACAGATGTTGGCAAGGATGTAGAGAAAAGGGAAATCTCTTACACTGTTGGTGGGAATGCACACTGGTGTAGCCACTGTGGGAAATAGTATGGAGGTTCCTCAAAAAGTTAAAACTAGGGGTGCCTGGGTGGCTCAGTCGGTTAAGCGTTCGACTTTGGCTCAGGTCATGATCTAATGGTTCATGGATTGAGCACCATGTTGGGCTCTGTGCTGGCGGCTAGCTCAGAGCCTGTTTCAGATTCTGTGTCTCCCTCTCCCTCTGACCCTCCCCTGCTCACGTTCTCTCAGGAAAAAAAAAAAAAGTTAAAAATAGAACTACCCAGGGCACCTAGGCAGCTCAGTCGGTTAAGCATCTGACTTTGGCTCAGGTCATGATCTCACAATTCATGAATTCAAGCCCTGCATCGGGCTTTCTGATGTCAGTGGGGAGCCCACTTCAAATCCTCTGTCTCCCTCTCTCTCTAGCTCTCCCCCATGTTCTCTCTCTCACTCTCTCTCAAAAATAAACATTAAAAAAAATAGAACTACCCTACAATACAGCAATTGCACAACTAGGTATTTGCCCAAACGGTCCAAAAATACTGATTCAGTGGGGGACATGCACCCCAATGTTTATAGCAGCCTTATCAACAACAGCCAAACTATGCAAAGAGCCCAAATGTCCACTGACTGATGGATGAATAAAGAAGATGTGGTGTATATAAACTAAAGAATATTACTCAGCCATCAAGAAGAATGAAATCTTGCCATTTGCAACAACGTGGATGGAGTGCTATAGTGTATTATCCTAAGTGAAATAACTCCGAGAAAGACAAATAACACATGATTTCACTCATATGTGGAGTTTAAGAAACAAAACATGAACAAAGAGGAAAAAAGAGAGGGAAGGAAACCTTAAGAGACTCTTAACTATAGAGAACAAACAGGGTTAATGGAGCAATTTGAGTGGGGGATGAGCTAAATGGGTAATGAGTATTAAGGAGGGCACTTGTTCTGTGGGGCATTGGGTATTTTATGTAAGTAATGAATCACTAAATTCTATTTCTAAAGCCAATACTATACTATATGTTAACTAACTAGAGTTTAAATAAAAGTTTGAAACAAAAAGGGAAATTATAATGTTCAAGCAACCAAAGAATGGAAATATAATTTTTGGTTTATTAAAATTAGTCAATGCTAAGACCAAAAACAATACAGTAAGATACCACGTCATGCCAGTCACAATGCCTAAAATCAACAACATAAGAAACAATAGGTGCTGGACAGGATGTGTAGAAAGGGGAACCTTCTTGTGCTGTTGGTGGAAATGCAAACATGTGCAGGCATTCTGGAAAACAGCATGGAGGTTCTTAAAGAAGTTGAAAATAGAACTGTCCTATGATCCAGCAATTAAACTACTAAGTATTTACCCAAAGGATACAAAAATATGGATTCAAAAGGATACATGCACCCCAATGTTTATAGCACTCTTATCTATAATAGCCAAATTATGGAAAGAACCCAAATGTCCATCAACTGATGAATGGATAAAGATGTGGTAGTGTGTGAGTGTGTGTGTGTGTGTGTGTGTGTGTGTGTGTGTGTGTGTGTGTATAAATATAATGAAATATTACTCAGCCATCAAAAAGAATGAAATCTTGGGGCACTTGGGTGGCTCAGCCAGTTAAGAGTGACTCTTGATTTTGGCTCAGGTCATGATCTCACAGTTCATGAGATTGAGCCTTGCATTCGGCTCCGTGCTGAGCGTGGAGCCTACTTGGGAATTCTCTCTCTCTGACCTTCTCCTGGCTCTCTCTCTCTCAAAATCAGTAAATAAACTTTAAAAAGAATGAAATCTTTGCAACAACGTGGATGATGATAAGAGAGTGTTATACTAAATGAAGGAAGTCACAGAAAGACAAATACTATGATTTTACTCATATGTAGAATTTAAGAAACAAAACAAATGGGCAAAGGGAAAAAAAAGAGAGGGAAGAAAACCAAAAATCAGACTCTTAACTATGGAGAACACACTGATGGTTACCAAGAGGGGAGGTGGGTGGGAGATGGGTCAAATAGGTGATGGGGATTAAGGGATGTATTTGTGATGAGCACTGGGTGTGGTATGGAAGTGTTGAATCACTATATTATACACCTGAAACTAACATTACAGTGCACATTAACTAATTAGAATTTAAATAAAATCAAGAAATACAGCATAGTACTGGCACATAAACAGAAACAAAGGTCAATAGAACAGAATACAACACCCAAAATTGAACCCACACCTATACGGTTAATTAATCTATGACAAAGGAGGTAAGAATATACAATGGGGAAAACACAGTCTCTTCAAAAAATGATGCTGTGAAAGCTAGACAGCTACGTGCAAAACAATGAATGAAACTGGACCACCTTCATATACTATATACAAAAATAAAATAGAAATAGATTAAAGACCTACATGTGAGACCTGAAATCATAAAACTCCTAAAAGAAAACACAGGCAGTAATCTCTTGGACATTAGCCTTCACAACATATTATGGATCTGTTTCCTCGGGCAAGGGAAACAAAAGCAAACAAACTATTGGGACTACACCAAAATAAAAAGCTTCTGCACAGTAAAAGAAACAATCAACAAAACTAAAAGGCAAACCTATGTAATGGGAGAAGACATTTGTAAATGTCATATCCAATAAAGGGTTAGAATCCATAACATATAAAGAACTTATATATAGCTCAACACCAAAAACACAAACAATCCAATTTTTACTTGAGGGTGTTATGCTGAGCGAAATAAGTCAGGCAGAGAAGGACAGCTACCATATGTCTGCATGTATAGGAGGATTAGGAGGAACTTAACGGAGGACCATGGGAGAGAAGAAGGGGGGAAATAGGTGGGGGAGAGGGAGGGAGCAAACCATGAGAGACACTTGAATATTGAGAACAAACTGAGAACTGATGGGTATGGGGGAGAGGGGAAGGGGGGTGATGGGCATGGAGGAGGGCACTTGTGGGGATGAGCACTGTGTGTTATATGGAAACCAACTTGACAATAAACTATTTTTAAAAAATGGGCAGAAAACCTGAATAAACATTCTTCCAAAGAAGTACAAATGGCCAACAGACACATGAAAAGATAACTCAAGTCACTAATTGTCAGGGAAATGAAATCAAAACCACAATGAGATTAGCACCTCACATCTATTAGAATGGCTGGTATTAAAAAGACAAGAATGAACAAGTTTTGGCAAGGATTTGGAGGAAAGGGAACCCTCCTGCACTATTTATGGGAATGTTAATCATTATAGTCCCCATGGAAAACAGTACAGAGGCTCATCAAAAAAATAAAAAACAGTAAAACTATTTTTATAGCAAAAATATATGATCCAGTAGTTCCACTGCTGGTTATTACCTAAATAAAACAAAAACACTAATTCAAAAAGGTGTATGTACTCTTACATTTACTGCAGCATTATTTACAATATCTAATATACAGAAGCAATCCAAGTGCTCACTGATAGATGAATGAATGAAGTCGTATATATATACAATGGAATATTACTCAATCATAAAAAAGAATGTGGTCTTGCCATCTGCAACAACATGGATGGATCTAAAGGGTATTATACTAGAAGGTAAGTCATTTAGAGAAAGACAAATACTATATGATTTCATTTATATGTGAAATCTATAAAACAAACAAAAACGACAAATACTGAGAAGCAACTGGTGGCTGCCAAAGGGGAAGATGGAGGGGATGTGCAAAATAGATAAATGTGATTAAGAGGTACAAAGTTCCAGTTATAAAATAAGTCATGGTGATGAAAAGTACAGCATAGGGAATATGGTCATGAATGCTGTAATAATGTATGGTGACAGATGGTGTCTACACTTATAATGGTCAGCACTGAGTAATTACAGAACTGTTGAATGAATGTGTTGTACACCAGAAGCTAATATAACACCGTATGTTAATTATACTTCAATCATAAAAGGTCAAAACGATAACATGGGGCACCTGGGTGTCTCAGTCAGTTAAGTGTCTGACTTTGGCTCAGGTCATGATCTCGCAGAACGTGGGTTTGAGCCCCACATCGGGCTCTGTGTTGACAGCTCAGAGCCTGGAGCCTGCTTTGGATTCTGTGTGTCTCTCTCTCTGCCCCTTTCCTGCTCACTCTCTGCCTCTCAAAAATAAACGTTAAAAAAAAAAAAGAGAGAAATCACAAATGACATTAAAAAAAAACTATAACTAACCACTTCAAAATGAGATTAAAAACCATTAAGAAAATGATACAAGAAAAAAAATCAGAAATGAGGTATTAGATCACAGAAAAAATTTAGAAGAAATTATTTCAGAAATGAAGACTGACAAAAAGAAATACGAGCATAAGTACAGTCAATAATGCCATAAGAACATAGGAAACATTTTAAAATTTAAAAGGAGGAAAATTTTCAAGTTAAATAGAATGGAAGATTATATATATTCTATCAGAAGAAAAGATAAACATGAAAAAAAGAAGACAACCAAAGTGATCCACAGATTCAATGCAATCCCTATGAAAATCTCACTGCCATGTGTTTTGTTTTGTGTAGAAATAGAAAAACTCATCCTAACATTCGTATGTAGTCTTAAGGGACTCTGAGTAGCCAAAAAAATCTTGGGATAAAACAAACAAACTTGAAAGACTCACACTTCCTAACTTCAAAAGTTAATACAAAGCTACAGTAAGCAAAACAGTGTGGTACTTGCATTAAGAACAGACATATAGGTCAATGAATTAGAATAAAAAGCCAGATATAACCCCTCACATATGCTCAAACGATTTTTTATCAGACTGCTAAGACCATTCAATGGAAGGACAGTGTTTTCAACATATCATGCTGGGAAAATAGGATATTCACATGGAAATGAATGAAGTCAGATCTTTACTATACCCCATATATAAAAAGTAACTTAAAATGGATCAAAGGCTTACATATAAAAGCTAAAATTATAAGTCTTAGAAGACATCATAAGAGGAAATCATGACATTGGAATTGGTGGTGACTTCCTGGATATGACACTAAACTAAAAAATAGATACTTGGACTTCATCATAGTTATAAAATGTTTGTGCTTCAAAGGACACTACTCAAGAAAAGGAAGTGACAATCCATAGAAAGGGAGAAAATATTTACAAATCATATCTTGATAATAAATTAATATACAGAATACATAAAGAGCTCATGAGGCACCTGGGTGGGTTGGGTGTCCGACTTTGGCTCAGGTCATGATTTCATGGTTCATGGGCTCGAGCCCTGCATTGGGCTCTGTGCTGATAGGCAGCTTAGAGCCTGAAGCCTGCTTCCGATTCTGTGTCTCCCTCTCCCTCTGACCGTCCCCTGCTCACACTGCCTCTCTCAATCTCTCTCAGAAATAAAAACATTTTAAAAAATTAAAAAAATAAAAAGAGCTCCTACAACTCAGCAACTAAAAAATAAACAACCCAATTAAAAAGTAGGCAGAAAGACTTGGAATTTTTCCAAAGATTATATACAAATGGCCAATAGGTACATGAAAAGATGCTCAACATCAGTGCTCATTTAGGGAAATGCAAATCAAAATACAAGAGATCGCTTTATACCCATTAGGATGGCTATTATCAAAAAACTAGAAATTGATCAGGATGTGGAGAAATTGGGACACTTCTGCTTTCTGGTGAGAATGTAAAATGACACAGCCATCATGTAAAATAGCAGCTATTCTTCAAAATGTTAAACATAAAATTACCATATAATCCTGCGATTCTACTACTAAGTATATATTAAAAAAACTGAATGCAGGGACTCAGATACTTGTATACCTACAAGTTCATAGAAAGTTCATAGAAATTTTATTCATAAAAGCTAAAAGGTGGAAGCAACTGAGGCACCTGGGTGGCTCAGTCGGTTAAGTGTCCAACTTCACCTCGGGTTATGATCTCATGGTTCATGGGTTTGAGCCCCACATCAGGCTCTGTGCTTGACAGTCTGAAGTATGCTTCATATTCTCTGTCCCCTTCTTTCTCTGCCCCTCCCCCACTCACAATCCATCTGTCTGTCTCTCTCTCTCTCTCAAAAATAAACATTTAGAAAAAAAAAAGGTGGAAGCAACCCAAGGGTTCATCAACACATGAATGGACAGAAAAAAGGTGGTATATACATACAGTGGAATGTTAATGAGTCTTAAAAAGTTAGGGGATTCTGATACATTCTACAATACAGATGAACCTTGAGGACATTACACTGTGTGATATAAACCAGTTAAAAAAAGAACAAATATTGTATGATTCCACTTACATGAGGTAGCTGAAGTAGTCAAAACCATAGAAACATAACACATAATTGTGGTTGCCAAGGGTTAGGCGGTGAAGGAATCAAGGAGTTATTGTTTAATGGGCACAGAGTTTCAGTTATGCATGATAAAAATAGTTTTGGAGATGGATGTAGAATATTGTGTATGTACTTAATGCCACAGAACTGTACACTTAAGATGGTTTAGATGGTACATTTTACCATAATTTTAAAAATCAGTTATATTCCTATATGTTAGTAATGAACAATTGGAAATTGACATATAAAGCAAGACCATTTGCTGTATCATCAAAAACATGGATTCTCTGGGATAAAGTTAGCAAAATATGAGCAAGATTCTTATGCGGGAAACTCTAAGACAATGAAAATAATTAAAGAAGACCTAAATAAATAGAATGCTATGCTGTGTTAATGGATTTGAATACAATTCTGTTAAGATACTGTTTCTTAAAGTGACCTAAAGATTCAATGCAATCCCAATAAAAATCCCACCAGATATTTTTGTAGTAATTAATAAGCTGATTTTAAAATTTGTGTGGCAATATAAAGAATTTAGTCAAAAGACTCTAAAAAAGAACCAAGCTGATGACTTACCAGCTGGATTTTAAGACTTACTGTAATACAACAATAATCAAGACAGTGAGGTATTAGCATAAGGATATATACAAAGAAATCTATGGAATCAACAGAACGGAGTACAGAAGCAGATCCCAATATTTATAATCACCTGATATCTGACCAAGGTGCCAAGATAATTCGATTGAGTAAGGACAGTCTTTCAATACTGGTACTAAAAGAACATGAGATCTATATGGGGGGAAAATGAACCTTAATCTTTATCTCTGTGTCTCTCTTCTTTACACACACACACACAAATACACACACACACACACACACACACACACACACACACAGAGATTGACTCAAAATGGATCATAGGTCTAAAAACAGCTAAGACTTGGAGCACCTGGGTGGCTCAGTTGGTTAAGCTTCCAACTTTGGTTCAGGTCATGATCTCATGGTTTGTGGGTTCGAGCCCCACATCGGGCTCTGTGCTGACAGCTCAGAGCCTGGATGCTGTTTCAGATTCTGTGTCTCCCTCTCTCTCTCTGCCCCTTCCCCACTCATGCTCTTTCTCTCTCTGTCTCAAAAATAAATGAACTATAATTAAATAATAAAATAAAATAAAAACAGCTAAAACTATAAAATGCCTATAAGAAAGCATAGAAGAAATGTACAGCCAACCTTAATAGGAATGCTATAGTAAAACATATCAAAAGTGAAGAAAAAAGAAAGCATAGAAGAAAAATATTTTCATCTTGGGGCAAGCAAAGATTTCTAAGGACACAATAAAGAAACCATAACTGAAAAATGTAAATTTGACTTTAAAACAAACCTACAACACACCTACTAGAATTACTGAAATTAAAAGGTTGAAAATACCATCTTTGATCCACTGGCACCTTCATCCACTGATGACAGGAATGTAAAATGATACACACCTCCTTTGGAAAACACTTTGGTGGTTTCTTATAAACTTAAAAATACTGTTACCACATAACTCAGCAATTCCACTTCTGGATACTTCCCCAGAGAAATCAAAACAAATATCTATACAGAGACTTCTACCTTGAATGTTCATAGCAACATTATTCATAATAGCCTCAAACTAGAAACAACCAAAATGTCCATCAATAGATGAATAGATAAACAAATTGCAGTATATCCATGGAATACTACTCAGGAATAATAAGGAATAATCTACTGATATATGTAACAACATGAGTGATTCTCTAAAACATTATGCTGACTGAACGAAGCTAGACCAAAAAAGAAGCACATACTGTATGATTACATGTATATGAAACTCTATAAATCTAGATAAATCTATAAATAAATCTAATCAATAGTGATGGATAGTATATTAGTCACTACCTGGGGCCGAGAGTGTAGACAGGGACTGACTTGAAGAAGCACAAAGGAATCTTTTGAGGTAGTGAAAATACTGCATTACTAGATTGAGGTAGTGGGTACACTGGGTAGTTTTTAGTGTAAATTATACTTCAATAAATTCAATTTTTCAAGTAAATTAATAATGATTTGTAAGGGTCCCTTTGGTTCTAAAACTTCAATTATCTTTGAACTTATTAACTCCAAAAAGACTTCTTTGCTTACTACAGATTTTACCAGATTATAGTATCTTAGACCGATATGGTTGGAAGAGACCTCAAAATTATCTTAGTCAAAAAAAAATTCTTCTGATACTTGAATCTTCTTTATAACATTCACACCAAGTACTCAGTCATTCAGTCTCTGCTTAAATACCTTCAGAGAGAGGGAATTTACTATATTTTAAGAAAATCCATTTCAGTTTTGGACAAGTCTACTCATTAGACAGAGTTTCCTTATGATGACCTGAAGTCTTACTCCCTGTATGTCTCACCTGTGAAAATATGCATGGAATAAATATAATTCTTTTGATCCTTGACAGTCATTCAAATACTAGGAGGAAGCTATTGTGTTTCTTCTAAATCTTACATTTTCCAAATTTAAAATCCTTATCTACTCTGGCGCACCTGGGTGGCTCAGTCGGTTAGGCGTCCAACTTTGACTCAGGTCATGATCTCATGGTTCATGAGTTCAAGCCCTGCATCGGGTTCTGTGCTGGCAGCTCAGAGTCTGGAGCCTGTTTCGGATTCCATGTTTCCCTCTCTCTCTGCCCCTCCCCGCTCATGCTCTGTCTCTCACCGTCTCAGAAATATATAAACTATAAAAAAATTTTTTTAAATCCTTATCTACTTTAACCATTCTTCAAATAAGATGGCTTGAGTGATCTCACCATCCTGAGTGCCTACCCCTTGACACTTTAGTTTGTCAAAATCATCCTTCAAAAGTGTTACCCCCTAGTCAATATGGTAGGTATGCTATAACCAGAGCAGAACACAGGGTGATTACCACTCCTTCACATTTCTATTGATACAACTTAATTTGAATTAATGTTTAGAATTATTGGTTTATATCAAGCTTACAGTCAACTAAAAACAATAAATCTTTTACATGTAATACTGTTTAGTGACATTTCATTTATTCTGTTCTTGTACAATGATTTTGGGGGATCCAAGTATGGCATATTTTGTTAGTCCCATAACTGGGTCTGCATCCTGTTCAAACAGGCTCATGATTTCAGCCTACTGAGGTCTGATTATTTATCTGAGTATGTGTTCTAACATATTAATTACATTTTTCATCTTTACATCATATGTAGGTTCAGTCAGTATTCACAAAGCCTCATCTACATAGGTGGTTCTAAATTCATATGATATATACATACCACACTATTTGATATTTGACTGTATACTTCTATTACTTTGTAATTATGTTGTACATGTCAACTTTGTTTTTAGAGTAATATTTTAAGCTGATCTATAGAAAGGATCCTGTATTCTACCTTTTCTATAATACTAGGCACAAATTAGGCATTCAATAAATGTTTGTTGACTTGAAACCTCAATTACAGTATTTCTATGGTATAACTGTATCAAGAATGAGCTACAACTAACCTTGGTCTCATTTTTACTGAAGTGTTTTCTTTTATATTCATACAGATACATTTGTGGGAACGGCTATACCTGCCAAAGCATCGCAAAATCAGACATGCTATTATAACAGAAACAAGGGCCACAGTGCCACCTACTGAACGTTACTAGTTTATTTCTTCTGATCACAAGGTCATTTTCAGTCCTACAATGGAAAGGCATGATTTTTAGAACTCTATATAGTAAATATAACCAATGTAAAACCAACACATGAGACATGGTTGTTTTCACTCTAGGTTATATAAATATTCTACAAAAAGTCTTATCTTGTAACTTGTAAGTCTTATAGCCACATTGTATTTTGAGATTGTGCTGTAATTTCATCAATCTATAGTAGTACTAATGATATTTCATGTAGCTAAATTGCAGTTGTAAACTGAGGATGAGATTTCTACACTGAGTTAAAGAATGCTCAGCTGAATCTTACCATTTGCCACTATCACCAAAACAATCCATTATCCATCTCTTAATGAAAATTAAGGTTTTGTTATGATTTGCAAAAAATCCCATTATATCAAGTTGTGATCAACTGCTCCTATACTTAGACTTACTAAGTCTGTCTATTCAAGCCTATGACTTATACAAACCACTTAAAAATTCTGAAAAATAGGGGGGCGGGCGGAAAAAAAAAAATTCTGAAAAATAATATAATAAAGATACTGGACTTAAGGTACTATAAACTCCCCAAAGGCAGAGTTGATACCTATGAAACTACATAGTTTAATATTGTCTCAAACAAAGTACTGGAGATACTCAATGGATAATGGCAATGAAAAATATACATTTATATGACTTCAAATACAAACCAAAGAAATAACCTATATTTAGAACTGCTCTCTCAAAAGGATGTTGCTAAATGTATGAACTATGAAATTGCAACATAATCTACCAAGAGTTTAGAGGAATATATTCTCTGACACCTTTGACTCACCCAAATTAACTCCTGAAATATGATTTAGTATTTCATTTTAAAGAAAAATAAAACAGGGACGCCTGGGTGGCTTAGTCGGTTAAGCGTCCGACTTTCACTTAGGTCATGATCTCGTGGTTTGTGGGTTCGAGCCCCGCGTCGGGCTCTGTGGGCTCTGTGCTGACTGCCAGCTCAGAGCCTGGAGCCTGTTTCAGTCTGTGACTCCCTCTCTCTCTCTGACCCTCCCCTGCTCACGCTGTCTCTCTCTCTATCTCCTAGAAATAAATAAAACATTTAAAAAAATAAAATAAAATAAAGAAAAATAAAACAAAATGTGTTTCCCTCCTCCCAAAGGAAAATGCACTATAGAAAGCAATAATGGGGCTCTTTTTCGTGGTGCCTCAGAGGCGGCAGACAGCCTGAAGATGAAGCTGAACATCTCTTTCCCAGCTACTGGCTGCCAGAAACTCATTGAAGTGGATGATGAACGCAAACTTCGTACCTTTTATGAGAAGCGAACGGCCACAGAAGTTGCTGCTTATGCTTTAGGGGAAGAATGGAAGGGTTACGTGGTCTGAATCAGCGGTGACAATGACAAACAAGGCTTCCCCATGAGGCAGGGTGTCTTGACCCATGGCCGTGTCTGCCTACTATTGAGTAAGGGGCATTCCTGCTACCGACCATGGAGGACTGGAGAAACAAAGTGCAAATCTGTCCGGGGTTGCATTGTGGATGCCAATCTCCGTGTTCTCAACTTGGTCATCGTGAAAAAAGGGGAGAAGGATATTCCTGGACTCACTGATACTACTGTGCCTCATCGCCTGGGGCCAAAAGAGCTAGCAAAATCCGCAAGCTTTTCAATCTCTCAAAGGAAGATGATGTCCGCCAGTATGTTGTGAGAAAGCCCCTAAACAAAGAAGGGAAGAAACCTTGAACCAAAGCACCCAAGATTCAGCATCTTGTCACTCCACGTGTCCTCCAACACAAACGTTGGGGCACTGCTTTGAAGAAGCAGCACACAAAGAAAAGGAAGAGGCTGCAGAATATGCTAAGCTTTTGGCCAAGAATATGAAGGAGGCCAAAGAAAAATGCCAAGAACAGATTGCCAAGAGACGGACGCTGTCTTCTCTGAGAGCTTCTACCTCAATACCTCAAAGTCTGAGTCCAGTCAAAAATGAGACTGTTGTAAGAGGAATAAATAAGATCAGACATCAAAAAAAAAACAAACAAACAAAAAAAAAAAACAAAGAAAAGAAAAAAATAATGGGGTGATTTCTAAAGTAATACAATCTCCTTCAGTTCTGATAATCAAGCATAGATCTTGATCACTTTTAGTTTCCAATTATCCACAGTAGCAAAGACAGAAATAGCATGAACAAGAGCAATACTTTCATCACAAGAAATTGACAGGTATTTATTGAGTCTCTATGACTATTCTTAATATAATGAGTGTTCACTATGCATTAGGCTCTATGCTAGCTATTAGGAAAAATTAAGGTAAGATATAGTCCCTGCCTCAAGGAGATGGCAATCTAATAGGGGACGAATTCAGGTATATAAATGACTAGAATACAAGGCAGAACATAAGTATCTAGGTATAAACAGAAGTGTTACAAAGTTTTACTGGAAGAGCAAGACTCAGAAATTTCCTTATAAAGCTAAGACTGTCATTAGGACCTAGGCTCTGAAAAGGGAAATTTCATAATGTAGGGATGCAGGGAAGAGGTATTTTGCAATGGTGAAGCATGGAAAAGGGTACAGAGTTAGAAAAGCATAGATCATGGTTAGGAAGCTACAAATCATCCAATTCAGGCTAAACACAGTATACATGTAATGGAAATAAAACATGATTGTGTTATTTATAGATTCTGGAGGACATCAGCACTAAGGAATGTGGTCTTTATTTCTAGGGAGCCACTGAAGACTACTGAATGGCTCCCTGTAATTGGTTAAAAGATTATTCTAATAGTCACAGAGGTGATGAAAGCTTGCATTAGAGTAGTGAGGTAAAAATGGAAGAGGAGACAGCTGGCAAAAACACTGCAGAGGTAGAACTGATCAGACGTGGCACTTGATGAATAGAGAGAAGGAATCCATGAATCTAAAATTTCAGTCTTAGATGATAGCTGGATATACTCAAAGAAAGTAGAAAAGTGAATGTGGGTTATGAGAGCGATCAGGGCTAGACATATAGATTTGGGAATGAAGAGTTGAAGCTAAGAAGGATTACTGAGAGTAGAGTGTACAGAAGAAAATAGAGAATAAATTCATTCAACAAATGTTTATTGAAAACTTACCATGTACATGCATAGTTGTGGGTGTTAGGGATAAAATAGTGAACAGGATAAACATAATACTTGCCCTCATCCAATATTTATTTGGTGAAAAGAGCCAATAACAGAAATAGAGAAGGAATAGTCAGAATAATAAATAGGATTAAGAGAAGATGTCATAGATGCCAAAGAGAAAGTGTCCAGGAAGATGAAGAGGTTGACACTATTATATTGTTTTGTGCTAGAGAGATCAGAGGACAAGGACTGACAAAAGATTAGACTTGATCATTAAAAGGTCACTAGTCTTCAAAAGAGAAGTTTATAGAATCACAGATGCAAAAATCAAGTGGGGAGTAGGTGGTGAGGCCAAAAACCTTAGAGTCAGCTTTATCTATTCTTTCTCTTCTACCCTACAACTGGTATGTCAGGGAATTCTATCATCCTTACTTTTATAATCCACAAGTCTTCCACTCTTTTCCATGCTACCTCATCTCTTGCCTTGGTTATTTCAATGTTCTCCTAATTGGTCTCCTTACTTTCACTCTTGCACCACCCTCATCTATTCTACACAGTAGTAACAGTGATATTATTAAAATGCAAGTCAGATCATGTCAATCCTCTGCCCCAAGCCTCTCAATAGCTCCACATCTCATTCAGTTAATGACATAAATCATTACAATGAACTACAATGTCTTTCTTATGTGATCTGTTTCCCCACTACTTCCCTGATCACAGCTCCTACTTTTCCTAATATTATCTCTGCTGGAGCCACACTAGTCCTTTGCTATCCTTCAAATACCCCAGGTATGCTTCTATCCCCACAACCTCTGCACTTGGAATTCCCATTATTTGGAATGTTGTTTTTTCAGATATCCACATAGCCAGATCCCTCACTTCCTCAGGTTTCTATTCAAAAACCACCTTCTCACTGAGGCCTTCCTTGGCCACTCTATCTAAAATCTCAACCCTTCATTCCTCTTCTAAAACATTTAATGCCACCCTTTCTGCTTAGTTTTCTCCTTAGAACTTACCACTATTTTAATATAACAAGGTTAGCAAACTATGGCCTTTGGGCCACTTCTTGACCACCATCTAATTTTATACAGTCCACAAGCTAAGAAGGGTTTTACATTTCTCAAAGGTTGAAAAAATTCCAAAGAAGAATATTTTATGATACATGAAAATTATATGAAATTCAAATTTCAGTGTTCCTAAATAATTAAGTTTTATTATGACACAACCATGCCAATTTGTTTACATGTGGTCTACAAATGCATTCATGGTACAAAAGCAAAGTTGAGTATTTTCAACAGAGGCTGTATGGCCTAGAAAACCTAAAATATTTACTATTTTTTCCCTACAGAAAATTTGCTGACCTCTGTAATATACCATAACAGTCATCTTTATATTGTCTGTCTCTCCTAGTAGAATGATAAACTCCAAGGGTATAGGTGCTTTTGTCTATTTTGTTCATTACTATACTCCAATGCCTAGGACAGTACTTAATGTATAATAGACAGTCAATAAATATTTTTTTAAATAAATGGACACTAAAAAATATCAGCACTAATTTTAGGCTAAAAAGTTTGGTGAATAAAGGAAGTACAAAGAAACAACTGTAATTTGAGTAGGATGACAAGAATGAAAAAGGGTTTTTGAATTAAAATGACCTCAAAATAATTGTTTTGACAGGGAAAGAAATAGTTGAGAGAGAAATATTAAAGAGCTAAAGTTGAGATTGGTAGAAAACATTTCCAGAGAAAGTTCTTTCTTAGAGATAAGGAAGAAGAAAGGCTGAGTAAAGAAAGAAGCTGTTGAAGTTCAGATTAGTGATTGCAAGTTCAGAAACTTACAAGATAAAGTTTTTTTGATAAAGGGAAGTGTAAGGTATAAGGGCTTAAGGACAAAAAAATCCTGGAATCACCATTGTGAGGAATATGACACAGTTAACAAGAGTTAGTTTTACTGACTACCTAGCTGAAAAACCGCGGAATTTTAGCAGATCCAATAAACATGGTTTCATAAATTTCCTGAAGAGCATTCAAATAGCTCAAAGAAAGGAATGAAAAAAGCAGATGATGAAAATTAACAAGGTGGGAATAGTAAGATAGTAAAATATAATAGATCATGTTCCTTCTTTTCACCTTTCTGTCTTAGTGCATAGCAGAGTATTCCTTACATATGGAGGGTACCAAATCAACATCTAAGTTTAAGACAGGAAGGTTGAAAGAGAAAAATACACTAACAGTAATCAAACAAGATTACACTGAACATGCTGAAAATAACCTTTGGCTTCACCACCAATCTGATCTTAAATGATATAATCACACACTGAATATACACTATTAGGACGGGCTTGGTTTCCTGCTCTCCTCTTCTTCCACTTCTGACCACCAATACCACTTGAACTCCAAATTATAGACTATTTCCTATATTAGGCTCTAGGAACTTTTGATCCTAGAGCCTAATATTTGTTCGAGGAGACTTAAGAAGCACTGCTTCGAGGTGCCTGGCTGGTTCAATGTGACTCTTGATCTCAGTGTCATGAGTTTGAGCCCTACACAGGATGTAAATTAATTTAAAGGAAAAAAAAAAAAAAAGGAAGCATCGCTTCAAGTCTTCAAAGATTGTGTCTACTCACTTCATATTCTCCAAGGAATTGCATCTCAGCCTGGCCTGCTATGCCTGACCTCCACTCTTAAAAACAGCCTTATATTCTAGTCCCTTTAGGTTTGGAACTCTATCTTGCTCTTTCTAGTCTAGCTACACAAAGATTTGAGTCCTGCCTTTGAATCCAAATGTCTATGGCTGAAGACCTGTTCCTTGCTGATACGCGTATATGATACCAACTATTTTCATACATAACTTATAGAATACTTTCAACACTTAAGATTTTCTTCCTTGCCATGATCTTCTTATCTGCCTATTAAGATACCCTGATGCCAGCTGCTTAACTGAATCCAAGGCAACTAGGTCTTGTTCGTGTCTGTAACCTCAGAAGCTATGATGGTGTCTTGTGCTGTGCCCTTTTGATTGGCATTAGTTAGATAGATATCCTTCCTTGGTGTGGAAATGCAACCATCCCCCACAAATGGCATGTCTGGCTCCAAGTGCAGGTCCTTCCCAATCTGCCAGGCCAACACAAATCACAGAAGTTACAGTAACTTTCTGATCACCTTCTTTACATCTTTAAGTAAGCAGTAAGCAACTATCTTTTTGAAATAGTTAATAGTATCCTATGCAGAAATACAATGAATTAGGTAATAAAATCTGTATGATAATTTTTTCAGGACATTAGGTAAACAGTAGTCAATTATCTTTCTGAAATGCTTACATGGCTAGCCTGTGCTGAAATATCATGTACTAAGTAACATTGCAACTTCTCTTCCAGAACTATGAATTTTGGATATACAAATTAAATGATAAATATTCTTTTGAAAGAAAATTTGAAGTATTTACTCAAATAAACAACCATTCAAAGTAAACAAAAACTCAAAGAAAATGTCTGGAATTACAACCATTAATCACATATTTCCCCCTAAACTAATCATTAAAACCTGAAAAACAACAAAAGCCTTCATATTTTATTGGGGTCCACACTTGTCCTTTTTACATATCCTTCCACAAGCCAATACCTTTCCCCAATACGTGCATACTACATGATACACAAAGGAAGAAATGTCCCAGTTGCTTTGGGAACTATGAATGGTTTATCCTTAAATAACTTGTTTTCTCATTCACCTCCTAGAATTTTGTCCTGATAAACAATCAAATGCTAAACATTTTGTAGAGTGGTGGTATAGGCAACAGGTAACCCAGTTAGTAAGAGACAGACCATTTTGCAGCACCTGGGTGGCTCAGTCGGCTAAGCATCCAACTTCGGCTCAGGTTATGGTCTCACGGTTCGTGGGTTTGACCCTTGTGTCGGGCTCTGTGCTGACAGCTAGCTCAGAGCCTGGAACCTGCTTCCGATTTTGTGTCTTCCTCTCTCTCTGACCCTCCCCTGCTCACACTGCCTCTCTCTCTCTCAGAAATAAATAAAACATTAAAATTTTTTTTTAAAAAAAGACCATTTTATCCAAGTATTTTCCCACACTGAATATTTGACCAATAAAAATGTACCTTATAATTTAGTCTGTTTCAAAGGACAATGTTGCAGATGGTTAGTAGCAGATAACTTTGCTTAAAAGTTCCAATAATATATTACTTTTCAGAAAAAGGTGCCAAAAAAAAACCCCAGTTAAGTAATGGAATTAATGGTTTTCCAAATTCTCTCTTTCTGGGAAGTCCCAATCAGGAAATTATCAATTTGAGTTTATTTTGTATGAACAAACTCTCAGACGTCTTAACCTAGTAGCCAAGATGTCACACCAAACTGTATCTCTCTGCCACTGCAGATAACATTTTCTGCCATTGTAAAATATATAAATCAAAGGACCTTATCAAGTTGTTTCAAATGCAGGTAACAGGAAGCCATATTCCTCTGCAGCTTGGCCAAGTCCAGATCCATTTTATCGACTGAATAAAATCTCAGAGAATAATGGTACCAGTTTAGGGCCTCAGCATAATTTTGTACCTAAAGTTTAAAAAGAAATAAGAAAATTACAGAGATATCTCCACATTTGACCTTAATTTTTCTAAGTCATCTCTAGAAAAAAAAGTGCTGTATTTTTTTAAGGCAACAAACCCACAACACCCTCTCTAGTTGAGTAAATTTTATGATCCATTTGGATCATTATAAAGTTACAGATAAAGTGGCAATCAATATTATCTCTTCTTTCCCCCTATTAGAAATTTCACAGAAACCATCAACAAAAGTAAAAGGCAACCTAAGGAATGGGAGAAAAATATTTGCAAACCACATATTCAACAGAGGGTTAATATCTAAAATATACAAAGAATGCATACAACTCAATAGTTAAAAAAACACAAACAACCCCAATTTAAAAACAGGCAAAGGATCTGAATAGACATTTTTCCAATAGACATACAAATTAAGAAAGGGTGCTCAATATCACTAATCATTTGGAAAATGCAAATCAAAACCACAATGAGATATCATCTCACAACTATGAGAATTGCTATCATCAAAAAGCAAGAGATAACAAATGCTAGTAAAGATGTGGAGAAAAGGGAAATCTTCTATGATACTGGTGGGTATGTAAAATGGTAGAATCACCATGGAAAACAGTATGGAGGTTTCTCAAGAAATTAAAATTAGAACTACCACAGGATCCAGCAATCCCACTTCATTATCTAAAAGAGATACCTGTACTCCCATGTTCAATATTCACAATTAGCCAAAGTATAAAAAATCTAAGTGTCCATTTACTGAAAAACAGATAAGGAAAATATGGTACGTGTATACAATGGAATCTTATTCATTCATAAAAAAGAGGGAAATTCTGCCATTTGTGACACAGATGAACCTGGAGGACTAGTATACTAGATGAAATAAGACAGACAGAGACAAGTATTTCATGTGATCACTTATATGTGGAATATGAAAACAAACAGTCAAACTCACAGAAACAGTTCAACAGCGGTTGTGAGGGACTACTGGGTAGGAGAAATGGGGAGAGGTTGGTAAAATAGTACAAACTCGGGGTGCCTGGGTGGCTCAGTCAGTTAAGCCTCCAACTTTGGCTCAGGTCATGATCTCAAGGTTTGTCGGTTTGAGCCCCGCGTCAGGCTCTGTGCTGACAGCTAGCTCAGAGCCTGGGGCCTGCTTCAGATTCTGTATCTCCCTCTCTCTCTGACCCTCTCCTGCTCATGCTGTCTCTCTCTCTCTCTTGAAATAAATAAAACATTAAAAAACAATAAAAAAGGGCGCCTGGGTGGCTTAGTCGGTTGAGCGTCCGACTTTCGCTTAGGTCATGATCTCGCGGTTCGTGGGTTTGAGCCCCGCGTCGGGCTCTGTGCTGACTGCCAGCTCAGAGCCTGAAGCCTATTTCGGAGTCTGTATCTCCCACTCTCTCTGACCCTCCCCTGTTCACGCTCTCTCTCTCTCTCTCTCCTAGAAATAAATAAAAATATTTAAAAAAAAACAATAAAAAAAAATAGTACGAACTTTGTTATAAGATGAACAAAGACTGAAGATCCAATGTATAACATGGTGACTATAGCTGATAATAATGTATTGTATAAGACCTTAAGTGTTCTCACCAAAAAAAAAAGTTGACAAATATGTTAATTAAATCAATGGTTAGAACTCTTTCACAGTGTCTACATATGCCTAATCAAATCATCATATTGTACACTTCTATATCATTTTGCCAATTACATCTCAATAAAAAGTTTTTAAAAAGAAATATCACATGTGGGATGAAAAGTCTGAGGTGTAGTGAACCACCCTAGAAAATTCAAAATATAATTTCAAAGTTATTAAAATGACAGTGATAAAATCTTTAAAAGAGAATTTCCATAATTCACCATGCTAATACAGCTATTTTCATTTTTCTACATTCCATTTTAACTTTGTCCTTTTCTATTTGTTTATGGTTGAAATCATAGCTTATGTTAGAGTTTCATGTCCTATTCTTTCCCTTTGACTTTGTTTTGTAAATATTAAACTATGTTACTATGGAGTCTTAACAGCTGTCCATTTAAGGAATATTTATACTCAATTAGGTTAATATACAATGATTTTCTTAATGTTTATCTCATTGATTTTCAGATTTTCACTATTATAATGAAATGCCACTGTGTTTTTGCAGAAAATTTGTTTGTTTTACTTTTGAGGCACTAACAAATTTTCAGTGGTAAGACACTATTAGGAAAAATCTGATAGAAATAACCTGGATAACTTTTTTTAAGCTAAGAAAATTCACATTGCTCATGTACACCAAAGTAAGGTAGATTGAGTCCCTTGGACCTTCTATCAAGAAGCTTCACATTTTTCCATGAAGAAGAGGACCCATTAAGACCTAAATGGAATAAAACACTTTTCAACTAGAAACAGCTGTGCTGTGTAGGTCTGACATTGCCGTTGACTATTCAGAATTAGGATTATATTCATCTCCAGGGTTGGAAGTGGGAATTTAAAAATTAACATTCTGGGGGCGCCTGGGTGGCTTAGTCGGTTAAGCGTCCGACTTTCGCTTAGGTCATGATCTCGCGGTTCGTGGGTTCGAGCCCCGCGTCGGGCTCTGTGCTGCTGTGCTGACTGCCAGCTCAGAGCCTGGAGCCTGTTTCAGTCTGTGACTCCCTCTCTCTCTGACCCTCCCCTGCTCACGCTGTCTCTCTCCTAGAAATAAATAAAAATAAAAAAGAAAAAAAAAGAAAAAAAAAGAAAAATTAACATTCTGCAAGACTGGAAAATGAGGAGAGGGGAAGGATACAGAATAGAAAAGATTTCTGAAGTAATTTTACATCTGCTCAGTAAAGAAATACAGGCCCTCTAAAAGAAAACAAAAATGCCCTTCCATTTTGCAGTACCTGATTTGATGGAGTAAAACAAGGCATTTTGATATATGAATACATTGTGAAATAATCACCACAATCAAGCTAATTAACACATCCACCACCTCAAATAGTTACTTTGTTTTGTGGTGAAAACACCTAAGAATTATTCTCTTGGCAAATTCCAAATACACAATACATAATTATAATTATAGGCATCATGAAGTAACTTAGGTCTCTAAAACTTATTCGTTTAAAAACTGAAAGTTTGTATCCTTTGACCAACATACTCCCAATTTCCAAACCCTGATAACTACCATTCTACTCTGTTTTTAGGAGTTCGACTATTTTTTTTAATTTTTCTAAAAGTTTATTTTTGGGAGGGAGGGGGAGAGGAGTGAGGGGGAGAGAGACATACAGAGAGAGACAGAGACAGAGCAGAGGAAGGGCAGATAGAGAGGGAGACACAGAATCCAAAGCAAGCTCCAGGCTCTGAGCTGTCACAGAGCCTGACGCAGGTCTCGAACTCAGACTGCAAGATAATGACCTGAGCCGAAGATGGATGCTCAAACAACTGAGCCATCCAGGAGCCCCGAGTTTGACTTTTTTAGACTCCACATATAAACTGAGATCATGCAGTATTTGTCTGTCTGTGTCTGTCTCATTTCACTTAGCATAATGTCTTCCAGATTCATTTGTATTGTTACAAACGACAGGTTTTCCTGCAGATATTTTGGGTAATATGAATATTTTAACACTATTAGTTCTTCCAATCTGCGAACACAAGATATCTTTTCATTTATTTGGGTCTTCTTCAATTTCTTTCATCAATGTCTTATAATTTTCAGTGTACAGATCTTTCATCTCCATTTATATGTGGAATCTAAAAAAGTCAAACTTGGGTCACCTGGATGGCTCAGTCGTTTGAGCATCCAACTTCGGCTCAGGTCATTATCTAAAGTCATTTCTAAGTATTTTAGATGCCATATTAAAGGGGATTATTTTCTTAATTTCTTTTTCAGATAGTTCATTGTTAGTGCATAAAAAGGCAACTAATTTTCGTATATTGACTTTGTATCCTGCAACTTCAGTGAATTTGTTCAGTAGTTTTATTTGGTGGAGTCTTCAAAGTTTTCTATATATAGTATGTCATCTGTAAAGACAATTTTGCTTCTTCCTTTCCAATTTGGATGCCTTTTATTTATTTTTCTTGCCTAAATGATCTGGTTAGAACCTTCAATACTATGCTGAATAGAAGTGTTAAGAATAAACATCCTTGTCTAGTTCCTGATCTTTGATAAAAAGCTTTCAATTTTTCACCAATGAGTATGATGTTACCTGTGGGCTTATCATTTAAGGCCTTTATTATGTTGAGATACATTCCTTTTATACCTAATTTCTTGAGTTTTCACAATTAAAGGATGTTGAATTCTGTGAAATGTTCTGCATTTATGAGATGATCATATGATTTTTAACCTTCATTCTGTTCAGCGATGTATCATATTTACTTATTTGCATATATTAAACCATCCATGCACTCCAGGGGAAAATCCTCCTTGGTTGCTATAGACGATCCTTTTAATATGCCGCTGAATTCAGTTTGAATGTATTCTGTTGAGGGTTTTGTTCATCAGGAATATTGGCCTATAGTTACCTTTTCTTGTAGTGTTCTTACCTGGCTTCGTCAACTCAATGCTGACCATGTAAAATTAGTTTGGAAGTGCCTGGGATAAGTTTGAGTTTGAAAACAAACTGGGATTAATTCTTCTTCAAATGTTTGGTAGAAGTTTACCAGTGAAACCATTTGGTACTGACCATTACTTCATTGGGAGTTTTTTGATTACTGATTCAATCTCCTTAGTCATTATTATCTGTTCACATTTTCTATTTCTTCATAATTCAATCTAGATACATTGTATATTTCTAGAAACTTATGCATTTCTTCCAAGCTATCCAATTTGTTGTCATATAATTGTTCACTGTATCTTCTTATAATCCTTCATATGTATGTGGTATCAACTGTAATGTTTCCCCTTTCACTTCTAATTTTATTTGAGTCTGGTACCTTTTTTTTCCTGGTTAGTCTAGCTAAATATTTGTCAATTCATTTATCTTTTCAAAAAACCAACTTTCATTCTCATTGACATTTTCTACTTTTTAAAAAATCTCTTATGCCATTCATTTCTGCTTTACTTTTTGTTATTTCCTTCCTTCTGCTATCTTTGGGCTCTGTTAGTCTTTTTCTAGTTCCTTGAGGTATAAAGTTAGGTTGTTTACTGTTTTTATTTTTGATTCTAGTGTAGTTTTTACAGTGTTATATTAGTTTCAGCTGTACAATACAGTGCTTCCACAATTCCATACACCACCCAGTACTGATCATGACAACTGCACTCCTTAATTCCCATCACCTATTTCATCTATCCCTCCATATACCTCCCTTAGATAACCATCATTTTGTTCTTTATAGTTTAGAGTTTATTTCTTGGGTTGTCTTTCTTTTTTCCCCCTTTGTTCAGTTGCTTTGTTTCTTAAATTCCACATATGAGTGATATCATATGGTATTTTTCGTTCTCTGCCTGACTCAATTTCACTTAGCATAATACTCTCTAATTCCATCCATGTCATTGCAAATGGCAAGATGTCGTTCTTTTTTATGGCTGATTAATATCCCATTGTATACATATATACCAGTTTTTCTTAGGCTATTTCCACAATTTGGCTATTGTAAATAATGCTGCTATCAACATAAGGATACACACATTCCTTTGAATTAGTGTTTTTATATTTTTTTGGGTAAACACCCAGTAGTGTGATTACTGAATAGTAGGGCAGTTCTATTATTCATTTTTTAAAGAACCACCATACCATTCTCCAGAGCAGCTGCACCAGTTTGTACTCCCACCAACAGTGAAAGAGGGTTCCTTTTTCTCACATCCTCCCCAACATTTGTGGTTTCTGGTTTCTCATCTTTTTTATTTTAGTCATTTTGAAAGGTGTGAGATGGTATCTCACTGTAGTTTTGATGTGCATTTACCTATGAGTGATGCTGACCATCTGGATGTCTTTGTTCATGTCTTCTGTCAGTTTGGGGGGGATGGTTTGGGGGGGATTGAGTTGTATCAGTTGTTCATGTATTTTAGATACTAACCTTTTATTAGATATGTCATTTACAAGTATCTTCTCCCATCCCAAAGGCTGCCTTTTAGTTTTGTTGACTGTCTCCTTTGCTATGCAGACTCTTTTTATTTTGATGAAGTCCCAATAGTTTATTTTTGTTTTTATTTCCCTTGCCTCAGGAGACATACCTAGAAAAATGTTGCTACCACCAATGTCAGAGAAATTACTGCCTATGTTTTTGAGTATTCTTAAGTTTCTTTTTTTTTCCCCTAGAATAAGCTCTACACTCAACATGGGGCCTCAATTCACGATTCCAATATCTAGAGTCCACTGAGTCAGCCTGGAACACCTATTCTTTACTTTCTAAAACAAAAACAAGAACAAAAAAATAAAAAAAACTTATCTGAAGTTTCAAATTTTTCTGCAGTAAACCTGGATTCTTTCATAAAGAGAAAAAATATTACTACTTTTTGGCATTTTACTGCACAACACCTTTTTAAAGAGCAGTTTTAGGTTTGGGGCACCTGGGTGGCTCAGTCAGTTGAGTGCCTGACTCTTGATTTCAGCTCAAGTCATGATCCCATGGTCATGATATCAAGCCCTGTGTCGGACTCCATGCTGAGCATGGAGCTTGCTTGGGATTTTCTCTCTCTCTCCATCTGCTCCTCCTCCTCCCCAGCTCGTGAGCTCTTGCTCTCTCTCAAATAAATTAAGTAATTAATAAGATTTTTTTTTTAAAGGAAGAGTTTTAGGTTCACAGCAAAATTGAAAAGAAATGTACAGATATTGGCTATATGCCTCCTGCCCCCACAGGTGCACAGCCGCCTGCATTATCAACATCTTCTACCAAAGTGGTACACTTATTACAACTGATGAACTTACATGGACATATCATAATCACCCAAACTCCATAGTTTACATCAGGGTTCATGCTTGGTGATGTATATTCTATGGGCTTACACAAATGTATAATGACAAGTACCTATCATCATAGTATCATTCAAATTATTTTCATTGTCCTACAAATCCACTGTACTCTAAATAATAGTTTTTTAAAGGGAATAAAACTATTTCTTGTTCACCATGGTACAATAAATTACTTTCCTATATCTTAATATCAGATATGTCATTTCCCCTACACTGTAAGCTCCCAGTGAGGATAAACCACATCCTAGTAGGTTTCTTTCTTAACATTTGTTCATGTTTGAGAGAGAGAGAGAGAGAGACAGAGTGAGAGTGGGGGAGGGGCAGAGAGAGAGGGAGACACAGAATCCAAAGCAGGCTCCAGGCTCCGAGCTGTCAGCACAGGGCCCAAAGTGGGGCTCGAACCCACGAGCAGTGAGATCATAACCTGAGATGGAGTTTGGACACCCAAGTGACTGAGCCACGCAGGTGCCCCAGTAGTTTTAAATAAATTCTTATCCAATGCCCATTAACATTCTACATTATGAATATTTAATACACAGATGGTACCTCAGCAAAGAGATTATTGAAGTATTTAATGCTCTATGATTTTTACAGTGAACACACTTATCTGTTAGATTAGAGAAAGAATATAAAGAATAAAAATAGATTGCTCCCAAACCTCAAAACTTCTGGCAGCTTTTTGCCACAGAATGTTGTGAAAACAGATCACTAATTGTGGTGCCAGTTTTCTTCCTCTTTGGTGATCTGAAAATAAAAACTCAAGCTCTAAAAACAAAAATCAAGATCTATTACATTAAATATAGAGTGCTAACTATATTCAGAACCTATAATCTTTAAGTAATGGCTACAAACACAATCACATTCAGACAGGTTTTCAGCATCAATTTTAGATTTCCTAGCAAAACTGATTATATAATACAATCAGAGTTTGCTATAATCACAGTAATTCTTCTCTCAATTTGTGATAGTTTTCTAGCTTAGTCTCTTTTTAATGTATTTTCCATGTTCCAAATTTGATCATCATCTGGTGCTTTAATGTTATTGTGAATGAACAGACAGCAATGCTAAAAATCGTTAATAAGAACTGTTTATAGTATTATGTACTAACAAGATCTGATCAAGTTCACAAGAAAGGCCAATTATACCTTAAAGCCTTTGTAAAATACTTTAAGACCATGTTTACACATAAACTTCATTACTTTCAATTGTAACTCATGTCTGATTGTTTCTGGTCTAGACATTTACAGGGTTCAAATACATTAGCACACATTCAAGTAGAGTTTAAACTGTAATACAATTCTATATACTTCCTTCTCTTCTACCCTTTTGGCACTATTGATTTCCACAAAAGTCTTGATAGGAACACTAAGAATGTCTGACGGCCCAGGCCAGTCAGCAGATATAATTTGTTCCATGGCTTAGATAAAATTACTCACATGAGAGTAAAAACCTACTGAATATACTACTTAAAATATTATAATACTTTGAGAGTGTAAGTTTATAATTAGGTGTCACAACAAAACTGGCTAACTATAATCTTAGGAAAATTAGTCATTTTGGATAAACACATTTTCTAGTTATGTGACAGTGAACTTTCATTAAACATAAGATTTTTTAAAAAATTTTTTTATGTCTTTATTTTGAGAGAGAGAGAAAGAGAGTGAATGGGGTAAGGGCAGAGAGAGAGGGAGACACAGAATCTGAAGCAGGATCCAGACTCTGAGCTGTCAGCACAGAGCCAGACGCGGGGCTTGAACCCACGGACTGTGAGATCATGACCCGAGCCAAAGTCGGATGCTTAACCGACTGAGCCACCCAGGCACCGCAAGATTTTTTATTTTACAAAATCTAAATTATTTCACTAAAGTTCTTACTTTTTCTAAAAATTGTGTTTTATAAATTATGTTTTTTAATGTACTTTCTAGTTTTCTGAAGTACAATTTAACATTTGCTCAATCAAGGTCAACACAAACAACTACAGTATTTTACTGCAGCATTAATATAGCATAGTGATGCCTTTGAGAATTATTATAGAGTACAGATTTTTGTTTTTTAAAAAATATTTGAAATTAAAAATACTTGAAACTATTTTATAAAATTTATAGAGTTTTCCCTTTCCTTGTGGTCAGATTATCTGTGCATTTCCCTGTAGACCCTTTCTCTCTTTGTAATATGCTGCCATTAAAATCCTAAGGGTTGGAAAACCAGGTAATCAAACTTATCAAAATTGGGTCCAAACCAACTGGATTCTTAGTGAGGGTCTGCAGGGAGTGTATTACCAGCAAAATACGGCTCATAGAATCTAGAGTTCAAAAGATTCTTAGAGATTATATACTCAAAATTTCCCTTTAGGGGCGCCTGGGTGGCTTAGTCGGTTAAGCGTTCAACTTTCGCTTAGGTCATGATCTCGCGGTTCATGGGTTTGAGCCCCGCATTGGGCTCTATGCTGACAGCCAGCTCAGAGCCTGGAGCCTGTCTTCAGATTCTGTGTCTCCCTCTCTCTCTGACCCTCCCCTGCTCATGCTGTTTCTATCTCTTTCTCAGAAATAAATAAAACATTAAAAAAATTTTTTTTTAATTCCTTTCAAAAAGTATCAATGATTTTGTTGTTTTTTTTTTAAATATGATACATATTTGTAAAAATTCAAGAAATCTGGTAAAATATAAGGAAAGCAGTAAGTCACCTACAATGCCATTACTCAGAATATATCCCAGTATTAACATTTACTGACTATCATTCCTGTTATATCTCTGTATATGTGTAGAGTTGGGAGGATGCACAGGGGTGAGAATTTTCTAATAAAAGGATCATACTTATCTGTGTTCTTCAAGGTATAGAGTTCTACAGAGAGACAGGTGGTCAGGAAAATGCTGAAATTTGGTTCTACATCTCTTGCTTTAACAGAAACTCTAGTCTATTTTATTTGGGACAGGATTCAAATAGATTGCATTACAAAAGGACCTTGGAGCTAAAAAAGGAAGTAAAAAACAGGAATGTAAAAAAAAAAAATGGGGCTCCTGGGTGGCTCAGTTGGTTAAGCATCCAACTCAATTTTGGCTCAGGTCACGAACTCACAATTGGTGAGACTAAGTCCTATGTCAGGCTCTGCGTGGAGTGTGGAGTCTGCTTGGGATTCTCTCTCCCCCTCCCACCTCTCTCTGCTCCCCCACACATGCTTTCTCTCTCTCAAAATAAATACATAAAAACTTTAAAAAAACAGGAATGTATTTCACAATCTCTCATTTTAGTTAGAAAAAAACAAGATCCAGAGATTGTTATTAACTTGCCAGAAGGCACACAGCTTACTTGAGATCACACTGAAATCATGGCCTCTAATCTCACTATGTTTCACTTTACAGGAGATTTAAGCTCAGAAGTTTGTATGTTTTTGATGTTTTTCTATTTCTGCTGAGTTTCTTATTCTAGTTTGCCAAACATGTGGAATCTGGATCAGTGAGGCATTACAGTTAATCGCTATTAGGGAGAAAAAAAGGAACTGAAAAAAAGGGATCCTTTGACCTAAGAATTTTGCCACTGTCCTGACATCTATCTAAGAATTACAGCATGTTAACACCTTTCTAAAACCTACAGAAATCCTACTAACCTATAATGATTTCTTCAATCTTCTCCTTGGCAGTCAGTTCTTCCTTTCTTTGTAAAAGCATGTCAATGTGGAGCAGTAGAGCTTTTCCAATATCTTCTGATGACTTAAAATGTTCACAGATACTCTTCATGAAATTAAACCCAACAAATTCTCTGTTCAATGAAACACAATTTAAATGTCATGAATAAAATAACTGGTTTTTGATCAATGGGACTATTGACAATGAGCAAAACATGTGAGATAAATCTGTTTTAGAGCATAGGCAATATAATTAAACATCTAAATAAGCCTATTTGTTAATAATAAGTTATTTACCGGTGTCTGGGTGGCTCAGTCTGTTAAGCCTCTGACTTCGGCTCACGTCATGATCTCACCATCCGAGGGTTCAAGCCCTACATCAGGCTCTGTGCTGACAGCTCAGAGCCTGGAGCCTGCTTTGGATTCTTGTCTCCTTCTCTCTCTGTCCTTCCCCCACTCGCACTCTGTCTCTGACTCTCTCTCTCAAAAATAAACATTAAAGGGGCACCTGGGTGGCTCAGTTGGTTAAGTGTCTGACTTCGGCTCAGGTCATCTCACGGTTTGTGAGATGGGTTTGTAAGCCCTGTATCGGGTTCTGTGCTGACAGCTCAGAGCCTGGAGCCTGCTTTGGATTCTGGGTCTCCCCCTCTCTCTGCCCCTCCCCTGATCATGTTCTGTCTCTCTCTGTCTCTCAATAATAAATAAATGTTTAAAAAAAAACATTAAACTCTGGAAAAGTGTGGAGATTCCTCAAAAAAATTAACACTAGAACTCCCCTTTGACCCAGCAATAGCACTGCTAGGAATTTACCCAAGGGATACAGGAGTGCTGATGCATAGGGCCACATGGACCCCAATGTTCACAGCAGCACTCTTTTTTTTTCTTACAAATAGTTTATTGTGAAGTTGGTTTCCATATAACACCCAGTGCTCATCTTCACAAGTGCCCTCCTCCATGCCCATCTCCCCCCTCCCCCCCACATCCATCAGTCCTCAGTTGTTTCTCAGCATTCAAGAGTCTCTCATGGTTTGCCTTCCTCCCTCTCCCTCACCATTTCCCCCCTTCTTCTCCCCCATGGTCCTCCGTTAAGTTCCTCCTAATCCTCCTATACATGCAAACATATGATATATGTCCTTCTCTGCCTGACTTATTTCGCTCAGCATAACACCCTCAAGGTCCATCCATGTTGCTACACATGGCCAGATTTCATTGTTTCTCATTGCCATGTAGTATTCTATGGTATAGATAAACCACATCTTCTTTTTTTTTTTAATATTTTTATTTATTTCTAGGAGAGAGAGGGAGCAGCGCGAGCAGTGGAGGGACAGAGAGAGGAGACACAGACTCTGGAAACGGGACTTCAGGCCTGAGCTGGCAGTCAGCACAGAGCCCGCGGGGCTCAAACCCACGAACCGCGAGATCATGACCTAGCGAAAGTCGGACGCTTAACCGACTAAGCCACCCAGGCACCCCATAGATAAACCACATCTTCTTGATCCATTCGTCCGTTGATGGACACTTAGGCTCTTTCCATGTTTTGGATATTGTCTCAACAATGGATCAAGAAGATGTGGTTTATCTGTACAATGGAATACTACATGGCAATGAGAAAGAATGAATTCTGGCCATGTGTAGCAACATGGAGGGAACTTGAGGGTGTTATGCTGAGCAAAATAAGTCAGGCAGAGATGGACAGATACTATATGTTTTCACTTATAAGTGGAACAGGAGAAACTTAACAGAGGACCATGGGGGAGGAGAAGGGGAAAAAACAGTTGGGTAGAGGGAGAGAAGCAAACCATGAGAGACTCTTGAATGCTGAGGACAAACTGAGGGCTGATGGGGGTGGGAGAGAGGGGAAGGGGGGTGATGGGCATGGAGGAAGGCACCTGTTGGGATGAGCACTGGGTGTTATATGGAAACCAACTTGACAATAAACTATGAAAGAAAAAATAAATTAAAAAACATTAAATAAACAATGAACTAAATAGAGGGAGAGGGACAGAGAGAGAGGGAGACACAGAATCCAAAGCAGGCTCCAGGCTTTGAGCTGTCAGCACAGAGCCCGATGTGGGGCTTGAACTCACAAACCGCAAGATCATGACCTGATCTTAAGTCAGGTGCTTAACCGACTGAGCCACCCAGGGGCCCCAAACAATCTACAGATTTAAATGTAATTCCTACTGAGGCACCTGGCAGTTAGGCACCCAACTCTTGATTTTGGCTCAAGTCATGTTCTCATGGTTCTAATTTCTAGCCTGGCACTGGGCTCTGTGTTGACAGCATAGAGCCTGCTTGGGATTCTCTCTCCCTCTCTCTCTGTTCCTCCCCTGCTCACATATGCTCTCTATCTCAAAAACGAATAAACATTAAAAAAATAAATGTTCGCAATCCCTATGAAAATCCCAATGACATTTTTTTACAGAAATGGAAAACTCCACCCTAAAATTCATATGGAATCACAAGGGACTCTAAAGAGCCAAAACAAACCTGAAACAGAAGAACAAAGCTGCAAGACTAACAATTCCTGACTTCAAAATTTATAACAAAGGTAATCAAAATAGTGTGTTACTGGCATAAAGACAAATATATATACCAATGGAACAGAAAAGAGTTCAGAAATAAGATGTCACATCTATGATCAAATGATTTTCAACAAGGCTGCCAAGACCATTCAGGGAAAGAAAGAACAGTCTTTACAATAAGTGATCTTGGGACAATTGGATATCTGTAAGCAAAAGAATGAAATTGGACATTCATATTATACCATCTACAAAAATGACCTGAAAATGGATTAAATGATATAAACAGAATAGATAAAACATAAAACTCTTAGAAGAAAACACAGGAAGGGGCATCTGGGTGGCTTAGTTGGTTGAGCATCTAACTCGATTTTGGCTCAGGTCATGATCTCACTGTTCGTGAGATAAAGCCCCAACATCAGGCTCTGCACTGACAGCATGGAGCCTGCTTGGGATTCTCTCTTTCCCCCCCACCTTGCCCCTCCCGTGCCTGTGTATGCGCTCTCTCTTTCTCTCTCTCTCCTCCTTTCTCAAAATAAATAAACATTAAAAAAAAGAAAACATAGGGGAAAATCTTCATAACACTGAATTTGGTAAGAATTTCTTGGATATGACACCAAAATCACAGGTAACAAAGCAAAAATAAACTGGACTAAATTAAAATTTAAAACTTTTGTGTATCGAAAGATACAACATAATGAAATAGGCTATCTATGGAATGGGAGGAAAAATTTCCAATCATATCTGAAATGGGATTAATATCCAGAATATGTAAAGAACTAAAACTCAACAACAAAAAAAGCCAAAAACCTGATTTTAAAAATGGCAAGTAACTTGAATGGACATTTCTCCAAAAACAATATTATGAATGGCAACAATCACATGAAAACATAATCAGTATCACAAACCATTAGGGAGAAGTGATTCAAGACTCCAATAAGATGCCACCTTATGCCCATTAGGATGGCTGCTATCGAAGAAACAAAAAATAACAAGTGTTGGCTAGGATGTAAAAATTGGAAATCTTGTGCCACTGTTGGTGGAAATGTAAAATGATTATAGCTATTATGGAAAACAATATAGAAGTTCCTTTAAAAATTAAAAATAGAATTTCCATATAATCCAGTAATTCTACTTTGGGTATAAACCAGAAGTAACTGAAAGCAGGGTCTCAAAGAAATATTTGTATATCCACGTTCACAGCATTATTTGCAATAGCCAAAAGATGGAAGTAACCTAAGCCTCATCAACAAATGAATGGATAAATGAAATGAAGTATATGCATACAATGGAATATTATGCAGGCTTTAAAAGGGAGAGAATTCTGATACAGTTAATTTTGAGAACATTATGCTAAGTGAAATACACTAGTCAGAAAAAGACAAATAATGGGGCGCCTGGGTGGCTTAGTCGGTTAAGCGTCCGACTTTCACTTAGGTCATGATCTCGCGGTTCGTGGGTTCGAGCCCCGCGTCGGGCTCTGTGCTGACTGCCAGCTCGGAGCCTGGAGCCAGTTTCGGTCTGTGACTCCCTCTCTCTCTGACCCTCCCCTGTTCACACTGTCTATCTCTCTCCTAGAAATAAA
>JAESUZ010005033.1:0-13526 GCA_017311185.1 Proteles cristata cristata
ACCACTGAGGAGATTCTGGGCTTGCTGCTCTCTGTGTTTTGAGTAACTGGGGTTCAGGGCACCCTGGCCTGGGCTCTGCGGCTGCTTCCCGCATGCTGCCCAATCCTCACATCCACTCCTACCATACCATTGTGCTCTTGCACACCTAAGAGGATTTGAGGTAGAGATGATGCTCCTGTGATTGGCAAGTATTTAGGCCTTCATCTGCAAGGCTACTAACCGGCTGGCCTGGCCTGGCCTGGTCATGTGGCTTACATGGCATAGGGGCTCTATTGGAATGAGCCAAGTTCATTCTTCCCTTAGCAGCAGGAATTTTGGCCAGTGAACAGGCACTGGGGTTCCCTGACCAGAGGAGGCAAACTCATCTGCATGCAAGGCCACACCCTGCCCCTGGCAGATAACATGAGGATGAGAGTTAGTTAAGTGAAGGACAACTCATGGTGTGACCAAACACAATGCTTGTCTCCTCATGTTACTTTTGAAAACACTGAGCAGGCCAAAAAGAAAAAAAAAAATGGCCAGACCAAAAGCATCTACAAACCGCATTTCAGCCTCCCGGCTGCTAGTTTGTGACCACCATGAGAAGCAAAATTTCGCTGCACATCACTGACAATGAGTTTTACCTGGTAAAATCTTTTCTGACATTCCAAATCCAGCTTAAATGGCATCTGTGTGATCCTCTCTGACCCCCTCCTTAGGCCAAATGAATACTTCTGTGATCCTTTAGTATCTCTCTTGTAGCATATTAGACCATTCATTCATTCATTCAATAAAACTTTATTGAATACTTTGGCAAGGGCCATACTGGGGTTACAGAGATGAATAAAGGTCAACAGCAACTAGTCCAGTGTAGAGAGAGATGGGAGAACAGATAGTGACTCTCAAATGTGTAAAGGCTCAGAGCTTCATGAGGGAGGCTTCCTCTGTGTGAGTGTGTAAAATCTGAGGAAGGCATGCTTCTGGTAAGAGAGGGTGGCTTGGCCAGGTACTAGAGGAAGAAAACAAGTAAACCAAGCAGAAGCAGCTTTTTCCTAGTAGGCCCTTCCTAGCCCTGGGAAGTCCCTGAGCAGACACTTGGAGTTATGGCTATTGATGGCCTGCTCTGGCCCTGGTGAGTGGCTTTGTGACTAGTGTGTGAGGAATGGGGGGGGGGTGCTGGGAGGGGCAAGAAACAAGGCAAATCATTTAGAGCCTCTGTGGCCATGCTAGGGACGTTGGCCTTTACCCGGGAGGCAATGGGGAGCCAGCTGAGGCTTAGAGCAGGGGAGAGACACATCTGACCTTGGCTTTGGAAGGCCCACACTGGAGCCTGTGTGTGTGTTAGGTGGACAGGAGGGGCAAGAGACTGATATCAGGGAGGCTAGCAGGGACCCCTGTCCCCAGTGCCTGGGCTTGCTCACTCTGTACCTGCTGAACCAGGGAGTGATTGGGGTAGGATGGGATGTGTAGAGCGGCTGCTTCTGCTGTTCCTCGGGAACCCCGCTTGCCCTGCTACCGCGGGTGGCTTTCGCAGGCATCCACTTGGGTGTCTCATAGGCATCCCAGACTTGCCGTGTTGAAATACAGACTCCGGGGGCGCCTGGGTGGCTTAGTCGGTTAAGCGTCCGACTTTCGCTTAGGTCATGATCTCGCGGTTCATGGGTTCGAGCCCCGCGCCGGGCTCTGTGCTGACTGCCAGCTCAGAGCCTGGAGCCTGTTTCAGTCTGTGACTCCCTTTCTCTCTGACCCTCCCCTGCTCACGCTGTCTCTCTGTCTCTCTCTCCCAGAAAAAAATAAAAATAGTTAAAAAAAAAAAAAAAGAAAGAAATACAGACTCCTAACTGCCTGCCCCACCCAAACCTGCTGCTCCCCATCTCAGTTAATGGCATCCCCAGCTTTCTAATCACTCAGGACCCAAACCACAGAGTCATTCTTGACTCCCCTCTTTTTCTCGTATTCCACATCTACTCCGTTAGCATATTGTGTTCTTTTCACCATCATAATACCCACAATCAAGTCACGTGTTACCACCTTCATCGTCTGTGCCACCCTCATTGCTCCCCTGGATGTGTGCAACAGCCTCCTACCAGGTCTCTCTGTTCTATTAAATTATTATGCCATGGATACTCTACAGTCTAGTCTCAACACAGCAGCCAGAGTAATCCTGATGAAACCTGAGTCAGATATGTCCTGCCCCTGCTCAAAACCCTCTGATGGCTCTCTGTTTCAGACCAAAAGCCAAAGTCCTTACAGTGGCCCACAAATCCCTGAATGATCCGCAAACCACCCATCCATGACCTGTCTGACCTCATATCCAGTCACTGTCCCCCTCACTCACTCTGTTCCAGCCATACTGACCCCCTTGCTGCTCCCTCAAATAGTTTCAGGGTCTTTGCATTTGCTGTTCTCTCTGCCTAGATATCTTTTCCTCCAGATACCTCTGTGGTTCACTCCCTCACTTCATTCAGATCTCTGCTTAAATGTCACCTGAATGAAGCTTTCTTTGACCATCCTATTTCTTTTTTAAAGCTTATTTATTTTGAGAGAGAGAGAGAGAGAGAGAGAGAGAGAGGAACCCACAAACTGTGAGATAATGACCTGAGCTGAACCTAAGAGACAGGCGACCAACTGAGACACCAGGTGCCCCCATACTATTCTAAAATAGCACCCCGGCTCTGATGGTCCCCTGAGCTCCTCTCTTGTTTCATTTTTCTCCAAACCAGACATTGCCTTCTAACTTACTACAATTTTACTCATTTATTTCCCTTACTGTCTGTCTCCCTCCACCAGAATGTAAACTTCACAAAAACAGGCATTTGTGTCTGTTTTTGCTCCTGCTGTATTCCTAGTGCTTGGAAGAGTGCCTGGCACATAGTAGGTACTCAATAAGGACTTAATGAATAAACAGGTAGAGGGTGGGGATCAGTGAGGTTGCTGTGGGAAATTTCTGGGCTATATGACCTAGGATTCTCAGCAGTAGATTGTATATAGGAAGCAGAGAGCCCACTGGACCATAGGAGTTAGGAGGTCTAGCCAGGGTGACCTTGGGCAAGTCCATGCCACTCATTGATCCGCAGTTTGCTCATTTATAAGGTGAGAGATCTGATGTGATGATCTGTAAGGGGCAAGGTGAGGGCCTGGCCAACTGGACTTGGCACTCAGGCCCCATGAGCATGAGAGCAGAGGTCCTCAGCTCTGCCATTCTCTTTTTCCTTCTTGACCTCTTCCAATGTGCCATTTTATTTTCTCCCTTTTTTTTCCTAAAACATTTATTTATTTTTGAGAGACAGAGACAGAGCACGAATGGAGGAGGAACAGAGAGAGAAGGAAACACAGAATCCAAAGCAGGATCCAGGCTCTGAGCTGTCAGTCAGCACAGAGCCCAACGTGGGGCTTGAACTCACGAGCTATGAGATCACGACCTGAGCCGAAGTCGGACGCCCAACCGACTAAGCCACTCAGGCGCCCCTCCATCTTATTTTCAACCCGCATCTCTTAAAACACCACGTTATAGGTGTTCAGACAATAATGGGGGGAGGGGGATGGCTGCCCATCAGCTGCATTCAACCAAACCAGCTGTACTCTCTGAAGTGTGCCTGGCTCTGCTTCAAAGGCCTGGTGCAAGGCAGAAGTCTGTCAGAGACCAGCAGTGGGGTGATGTCCCATCCCACTTTCCAGAGCAGAAACTTCTACCACAGCTGCTCGTCAGGTGGGTCATCTCGGGAACAATCCCATCTTCTCTCCCAGACCAAACTCTTCTACCTAGTTTACTTGGGGCCTAGCATTTTTCAAGCATTTCTCACTTAAAATTTTAATTCTTACAATAACAATATGAAGCAGACATTCTTAGACCCATTGTTTTTTTCAGAGGACAACACTGGGTCTTGGAGGGGTTAAGGAATTTGCTCAAGGTCCCACACAACCTCTCTTTCTGCAGGAATCACTTGGAAATCTGCTGACCAAGGTTTGGGAGGCTCATTTGTGTGGTTGGAGCTGTGAGAGAATCAGAAGGGAGGATGCTTGATTCTTCCTTCTGCTCCATCTAGGCCACAGGTGGAGCCCAAGGGATAGAAAACAAGCCAGCCCAGATGGAAGTCATCACTCTCCCGCCAGCTCCCTGAGGTCTGAGCAGAAGGGAGGCGCCTTCCCCGCCTAGCCCTGCCAGGAATCTGGGTGTCCTGAGAGGCTGAGACCAGTGAGCAATGGGGGTGGTGTGTTCGGGGGTACTCCATGTGATAAACTATTTTCCTTTCTCATTCCAAAGATCAGAGAGCACTTGGTGAGCTGTGCTTTGTTCCAATGGAAACAGAAAACTAGAAAAGCCCAGTGGGGGTTGGCCAAACTTTCCTTTGTCCTCTCAGGCTGGAAGACTAAATGGGCGGACTGTGGCAAGGGGGGAGGGGTGGGTCAGGGGCCCTGTAAGGGGAACAAATTAGTAGAAGGGAGACCAGAATGGATTCTAGGGGAAAAAAAAAGACAAAGAGCCAAGTACATGCTGATGGGAAGGCCTTGGAGTCCCCTTCACGCAGCCTTACTCCATGTGTGTCTGCTAAGTCTGGCAGTCTCCAGCAAGGGGCCACAGGACCCCAGAGATACAGCACAGCCAGTGCTCTCCTGGCCTAAGAATGCCAAAGGTGCCTCTGGGACCACTACTTTCCATTCATCCTCTGAGCCCCCAGCCCAGTCTCTTTCATGCCCCTACAGCACATCGTGCTCCCACCAAGAATAAAAGGAACTCAAATTTGTCAAATTCATCAGAGTCTGTCAAGCACTTCCCTATATAATAGCATTTCAGGGAACAGAGTAGCTTATTGGTTAAGAACACAGGCTCAGAGCCCAGACTGCCTGGCTCTGCTATTCTATAGCTGTATGATCTTGAGCAAGCTACTTAGACTCTGTGCCTCGGTTTTCTCATCTTTAAAATGGGAATAATCACAACAGCTACATCTCTTAAGGTTGTTTTTAAATATTTATTTATTTTGAGAGAGAGAGGGAGGGAGGGAGAGGGAGAATATGCACATGTGTGTGCACAAGCAGGGACAGGGCAGAGAGAGGGAGAGAGAGAATCACAAGCAGGCTCCATGCTGTCACCACAGAGCTCAAAGGTTTTTGTTTTTTGTTTTTTTCATTGAGAGAGGGAGGCCACAAGTGAGCGAGGGCAAAGAAAGACAGAGAGAAGCAGGGCTCACCCGAAGAGGGGCTCGTGCTCACTGGACGTGGGACTTGAACTCACAAACTGTGAGATCATGACCTGAGCCAAAGTCAGATGCTTAAGCGACTGAGCCACCCAGGTGCCCCAAAGGTTGTTTTTAAGTTAAATGAGCTAATATTTAAATTCCCCCAAAGCAGAGATTTTTGCCTTCTATTACTGCCCTATCCCTAATACCTGAACCTAGCAGAGACTCAGCAAATATTTATTGAATATATTTGAAGTGCTCAGAATGGGAACTGGTACTTGGCAAGTGCAACAATGTTAGTTGTTGTCTTTCACACTCTCACAACAGTTCCAAGAGGAGTGTTCTGAATTTCACCCAAGTCCATTTTCTTCCTCCATGTAAGGTTCAGGTTCTGGGTCAAGGCACTGAGGATAGATAACAAACTTAACATTGAGGGAGACAGTTTGGGTCACAGAGGGTTAGAAATGCAGCCCTCAAATCTGAGCAGTAGCATCCATACTCCCATTCATTCATTCACTTGTCCATTCCACAAATAGTGCACCAATGCCCCTATGGGCCGGGCCCTGAGCTGGGAGCTAGGGGTACATAGATGACAAGACAGACAAGGATCTGTGTTTGAGGAGCTGAGATCCTAGTAAACGGAGACAGGCAAAAGCAAGTAAACACTTAGATAATTTCAAATGGTCATAAATGCTATGAAGAAAATAAAGCAGTATAATGAGACAGGATAGCTGGGGTGTATACGTAGTGGGGCTGAGGAAGTGACATAGGAGCTCTTCTGCGGGGCGGGGGGTGGCCTTGCTTGAGTTGGTCTTTAGTACCCTGGAATACACTGGAATACCTTGGAGTACATTACTTCATCCTGTGAGCATTTACATGCTGTCTGCTCAAGGCAGGTGTCAGGTGCTAAGCATAGTTCCTAGGGGTCTGTACATGGGGGTCTGGGTGTGGAGACAAGGGGGCCGTGTACATGCACTACCTGCATAGGAAGTTTCTGGCATCAGTTGTCCTCTGGCAAAAGCTGCTAGTTATACTGGCTGAAATGATGGTAGCAGCCTGGAAGCTTCCCTGAGGTCCTTCCACGCTCCCAGGGAGGAGGAGTCTGTCTAGTGTTTTCATGCCTCATGCTCGTTCATGATGCCACCTTCACCCACACAAACAGCACCCCATCTTAAAGACAGCCCAGGTACTGTCTCGTGCCATAATAACCCTAGTCACACGTGAGTCTCCTTATTCATTACATGTTTGGGCATTTCCAGAGCCCAGTACAGAATTGATGCCTAATAAATACTTATCAAATGAAAGAATAAATGGGTGACTATTTTTCCTTCTGCTTCTTTAACTGACTCAATCCCTCTTATGCATCAAGATGCAGCTCACAGCTCACACATCATCTTATCTCCTTGCTTAACTTGCTTTAATTAACTGTTAAGTGAAAAATGTTAAACTGTGTAAACCTGAGGAGTTCTTGCTTATCCTTTACTTCCTCTTTGAAGCCTATCTTGACCTCCCCTAGTCAGGGTTGGTCCTTCCCAGCTGAGTGCTCCAGCCATTCTATCCCCACATCATAGCCTTGATCACTCTAGGGGTATTTTCTGCTACTGTTCTGTCATATCCCCAACCTATAATTTTCTCAGTGGCAAGGACTGGTTTTGGTCATCTTCACATCCCCAGAATTAGCCTCTAGAGGGCGCTCAATAAATATTTGTGAAATTGATGGAGAAACCTGCCCCCACCCCCCCAAAACGTATGGTTTGTCAATTTTGCCTAGAAGGGTCCTAGGCAGTGGTGTGGAGCTGGAGCTGGAATGTTGTGGCTCCTGAGACCCGACTGTTAAATATTTAGGAGATTTTTTGAGCCAACTGTTAAACACAGACATCATTAAAAATTAAATTATATGCGACAACAGAAGACAAACTGAAATTGAGGGACATTTTATCAAATACATGACGAGCTAAATGCAATAGAGGATCCTGGTTTGGATCCTAGAACAGAAGAAAGGCTTTAGTGGAAAAACTGGTGAAATTCAAATAAATTTTGTACCTTAGTTAATAATGTACCAAGGTTAATTTCTCAGTTTGATGAATGTTTTATAATTATGTAAGATGTCAACATAAAAAGAAGCTGGGCGAATGTTATGGGGACCTCTCTGAACTGCCTTTGCAACTCTTCTTCTTCTGTAAGTCTCAAATTGTCTTAGACATAATAGTAAAAAATTAATTATTAAACAAAAACATTGAATTCTTTAAATCTCCAATTAAATAAATTATATTTTAAAATCATAACAAATATTTTTTTGACTCAGATAATTAGTTTACTTTGATCTTCTCAATTAGTTTACTTCCTAATTAGTTTACCATTGTCTATTCCTTTGGCTGATTCACATCCTTTGCATCAAAATGATGTGCACCTTTACCCACTCTGTGTTTGGTGATGTCACACAGGTACCTTTAAATAGGCAGTAGAGAAAGTATTTATATCATGAACATCTGAAAATGCTACAAATCAGGGCTTGGATTCTTGTTTTGTTCACTGCACTCTAGACTTAAGAAAGCAATGGAGAAAATATTAATAACGTACATTGGGGTGCCAGGGTGGCTCAGTCGGTTAAGCGTCTGATTCTTGATTCAGCTCAGGTCTTGTCAGGGTCATGAGTTCAAGCCCCGCGTTGGTCTCTGCACCGAGTTTGAAGCCTACTTTAAAAAAATGTACATTCGGGGCGCCTGGGTGGCTCAGTCGGTTGGGCATCTGACTTCGGCTCAGGTCATGATCTCACGGTTCGTGGGTTCGAACCCCGCCTTGAGCTCTGTGCTGACAGTTAGCTCAGAGCCTGGAGCCTGCTTCAGATTCTGTGTCTCCCTCTCTCTGACCTTCCCCTGCTCATGCTGTCTCTCTCTGTCTCTCAGAAGTAAATAAAAAAAAAAACACATTTAAAAAAATTAAAATAAATAAATAACTGTACATTAAACTTAAAAGTGTGCTGTGTCAGGGAACCTGGGTGGTTCAGTTGGTTAAGCATCTGACTTCAGCTCAGGTTATGATCTCACAGTTCTTGAGTTCGAGCCCCATGTCGGGTCTGTGCTGACAGCTCTGAGCCTGGAGCCTGCCTCGAATTCTGAATCTCCCTCTCTCTCTCTGCCCCCTCCCTGCTCATGCTCTGTCTGTCTGTCTCTCTCTCAAAATAAATAAAACATTTTTTTTAAAAAAGTATGTTGTGTCTTTGTTACTTCGTGAATAGCACACACAAAAAGTGAGGAAGTATGCTTTCAGTATGTGGAAACTATTATCTGATTCAGCAAAGTTGTTTGAAACTTTGATGAATTTGTCAAGTTCCAACACTTCTTCATTGTTTCCCCTTCTTCTTATTCATTAACATAAACAAAGATACCAACCACCATTCATGTAGGAACTACACTTGCTCTTCTATTGCAACTGCAGGTTGGCAATGGATGTAAGGATTCAGCAAAATCAATGAAACCATTATACGAAAATCGATTGACTACATGGAATTTGCAATAAAGAGTATTATGTATTTCATTATTATTCATAAATTCTATGCTTCACATTCTTATATATTAAGTAACATATATATATTTCATATTGCATACGTATATGTGCAATCTTTTTTTGAGAGCTGGTTGCTACACATTTACCAAAACACCACTGGTCCCAAATATTAATTAGCGTTTCATCAAATGCACTGATGGAAAGAAAACAACGTTGCCGGTACCTTCCCTGTGCCAGGAAAGTGCTAGCTCCTTGTGTTCATCACCTCTGTTGCTTTTCATGTCAACTCTGTGCAGTGTAAGTATTATGGACACCACTTGTGAGGACGAGATGAAGATATTGTGGTTCAGAGAGGTTAAGTGACTGGACTAATGTCAAGTCCTTGGTATATAGTGGAGCCAGGATTAAACACTACATCTGTCTGAATCCAAAGCTGGTTGTATTAGTTTCCTGTTGCTGCTGTCACAAGTTACCACAAATCTGGTGGCTTCGAACAACACAAAATTTATTATCTTACAGTTCTGGGGGTCAGAAGTCTGAAACGGGTGTCATTGGACTAATACCAAGGTGGTGGCAGGTTCGAGGGAAGAATTTGCCTCCTTGCCTTTTCCAGCTTCTAGACCCTGCCTGCATTGCTTGGCTTTTGTCTCCTTCCATCTTCAAAGCCAGCAATGGCTGGTCGAGTCTTTCCCAGGCTTCCGACCCCTCTTCGGGCATCCCATCTCCTTAACTAACTCTGCCTCACTTTGCAAGGACCCTTACACATTGATTGTGACCACATTGAGCTCCCCTGGAAGATACAGGATACTCTCCCCATATCAAGGTCAGCTGATTAGCAACCTTAATTCCATCTGCAAACATTCCCCCCCCCCACTTTGCCATTTAACCTAACATATTCACATGTTCTGGGGATTTAGGGGATGGACAACTTTGAGGAACCATAAATCTTGCACTTGCAAGACTTTCCACTGACCCTTACCTACCTTGCTTCTTGTTTTAGTGGGTTGCATAATCCCATGCGAGACTAACAGTATTCTCCCTGACACTTGCATGCCACACGTCCTGCGCTCTCCACTTTGGGGGTAAGATACCGTCTTTCCTTTATTTACTCTCCCAGCCTGCCGGAGAACACTGAGGGAGAATGGTTTCTAATCCCTGGGGCTTTTAATCCTGGACATATATTTTACCTGTGCTCTTACTGAGGTCTCACTTTCTGGACTTGTTTCTAGCCACCACCCAGGGTCACGCCTTATTTATTTGTCCTTCTCCCAGGTCTTTACATTGCTGTATTCTAGAAAAGTCCCTGGACTTAACTAAAATGTTCTTTTCCCATGCCTCCTGATGAAGTCTTTGTCTGTTTGTGTTTAATATTGCTCTCTGACTGGCTTTTCAGAATCAGACTCTTTAAGTAGTAATCACCCACCTTCCCTTGTTTTCCTCACTCTGAGGTCCCAGGTGAGAAACCTCCACTAACACCAGCCGATGGCTCAGAGCTGCCCCTTCCTCCAGAAAGCCTTCACAACAGCCAGAAGCACTGTCTCATCACCTCTGAGTTCTGACCACAACCTTCTTTTCTCCCCCCTCTATCCTTGCCAAAAGCTTTGTGCCCCTCCCTTCTGCCTATCAGATTCACACCCACACTTGGGGCCCTGTCTGAATCCTGCCACCTTGAGGAAAACTTTCCAGATTATGCCATCCCAAGGGGCTCCTGTCCTCCTCTGAGCACCTACAGGCCTTATTGTCAGTAACACTTACTTTGACACTTTATCATCTACCACTATGGAGAGGTCTCCAGCTGGTGGCTGGTGGGCCAAATAATACCCACAGGTATGTTTTGTTTGATCTGCACATGGTTTGTGACTTTTCAGAATTATTTGCTAGCATTTGGCTATCAGTAATATATCCATATAATGTGGATTTCTGGCTTCTTTGAAAAACAGAAAAATCTGGTAATATTGGCTCTGGGTTCCCACTGGATGGTAATTAGCTGGATTGCGGTAGTAGCTTCCCCTTTATTTTATTTTTTTAAGTTTATTTATTTATTTTGAGAGAGACAGAGACAGCATGAGCAAGGGAGGAGGAGGAGGAGGAGGAGAGAGAGAGAGAGAGAGAGAGAGAGAGAGAGAGAGAGAGAGAGAGAGAGAGAGAGAATCTCAAGCAGTTTCCACACCATCAGCACAGAGCCTGACATGGGGCTCAAACACAAAACCTGTGAGATAATGACCTGAGCCAAAACTGAGAAAACTGAGAGTCAGATGCTGAGAGTCGGATGCTTAACAGCTTTACTGACTCAGCCACCTGGCTTCCTCTTTAGATGGAGCATGCGCCCTCCAGCTCACCATGTTTCTACCACTCCTTATTAGTGTGTTTCTCTAACCTCCTTCACTCATTTATAGCACTTGCCTGGCTCCTAAAGGCATTCTGAAATATTCCATGCTTGTGCAAATGTCCAGCTATATCACAGTCTCTTGGAGGAATGAAACTTTATTTTGCGTTTCTTTTTAAATTAATTTTATTTTCTTTTTCATCGTCATAAGTATTCTCTTTACTCCCCGTCACCTATTTCTCACATCCCCCCACCCACCTCCCCTCTGGTAACCATCAGTTTCTTCGCTATAGTTAAGAGTCTGTTTCTTGGTTTGCCTCTTTTTCTTTTTTTTGCTCCTTTGTTTTGTTTCTTCAATGCCACATATGAGTGAGGTCATATGGTGTTTGTCTTTCTCTGAATAATTTAACTTAGCATAATACACTCCAGCTCTACCTGTGTTGTTGCAAATGGCAAGATTTCATTCTTTTTATGGCTGAATAATATTCCATTGTATATATACACTTCTTTATCCATTCATTTATCAATGGACACTTGGGCTGCTTCCATAGTTTGGCACTTATAAATAGTACTGCAATAAACCTAAGGGTGCCTGTATCACTTTGGATTAATTTTCTTTGCATTTTTTGGGTAAATACCCAGTGGTGCAATTACTAGATTGTAGAATAGTTCTATTTTTACCTTTTTGAGGAACCTCCACACTAGTTTCCATAGTGACTGCACCAGTTTAAATACCCACCAACAGCACAACTTCCTTTTTCTCCACATCCTCGCCAACACTCATTGTTTCTTGTGTTTGTTGACTTTAGCCATTCTGACAGGTATGAGCTATTATCTCCTTGTAGTTTTGATTTGCATTTCTCTGATGATGAGTGACGTTGAGCATCTTTTCATGTGTCTGTTAGCCATCAGTATGTCTTCTTTGGAGAAATGTCTATTCATCTCTTCTGCCCATTTTTATTGGATTATTTGTTTTTGGGGGGTATTGAATTGTGTCAGTTGTTTATATATTTTGGATACTAACCCTTTATCATATACGTCATTTGCAAGTATTTTCTCCTATTCTGTAGGTTGCCTTTTAGTTTTGTTGATTGTTTCCCTTGCCGTGCAGAAACTTTTTCTTTTAATTTAATCCCAATAGTTTAGTTTTGCTTTTACATCCCTTGCCTCAGGAGACATGACTAGAAAAATGTGCTATGGCCAATGTCAGAGAGACTACTGCCTGTGCTCCGTTCAAGGATTTTTATGGTTTTAGGTCTCACATTTCGTTCTTTATTCCATTTAGAGTTTATTTTTATGTATGATGAAAGAAAGTGTTCTAGTGTCATTCTTTTGCATGTATCCTGCGACTATTACTAAATTCATTATCTGTTCTGGTAGTTTTTTTGGTGGAGTCTTTAGGGTTTTCTATATATAGTATCATGTCATCTGCAAATAGTGAGAGTTTTACTTTTCCATTACCGATTTGGATGCCTTTTATTTCTTCATATTGTCTAATTGCTGTGGCTAGGACTTCCAGTACAGTACTGAATAAAAGTGGTGAGAGAGATCCTCATTGCCTTGTTCCTGACCTTAGGGGAAAAGATCTCAGTTTTTCGCCATTCAGTATGGGGTTGGTTGTGGGTTTCCCATATATAGCCTTTATTGTGTTGAGGTATGTTCCTTCTAAAACTACTTTGTTGCGGATTTTTATCATGAATGGATGTTGTACTTTGTCAGATGCTTTTTCTGAGTCTATTGAAATGATCATATGGTTTTCTATCCTTCCTCTTATTGATGTGATGTATCATGTTGATTGTTTTGTGAATATTGAACTTCGTTTGCATCCCAGGAATAAATCCCACTTGATCATGGTGAATGACTTTGTTAATGTATTGTTCAATTCAGTTTGCTGGTATTTTGTTGAGGATTTTTGCATTTGTGTTCATGAGAGATATTGGCCTGTAGCTGTCTTTTTGTGGTGTCTATCTGGTTTGGGTAACACGGTAATACTGGCCACATAGAATGATTTTTGAAGTTTTCCTTCCTCTGTCTTTTTTGGAATAGTTTGAGAAGAATGGGTATTTACTCCTCTTTAAATGTTTGGTAGACAAGGGATACAGAAATGCTGATGCATAGGAGCACATGTACCCCAATGTTCATAGCAGCACTCTCTACAATAGCCAAAACATAGAAAGAGCCTAATTGTCCATCATCAACTGTCGATTGGATCAAGAAGATGTGGTTTATCTATACCATGGAATACTACATGGCAATGAGAAACAATGAAATCTGGCCATGTGTAGCAACATGGATGGACCTTGAGGGTGTTATGCTGAGTGAAATAAGTGAGGCAGAGAAGGACAAATATCATATGTTTGCGTATAGGAGGATTAGGAGGAACTTAACTGAGGAACAAGGGGGAGAAGAAGGGCGGAAATGGTGGGGGAAAGGGAGAGAGGCAAACCATGAGAGACTCTTGAATGCTACGAAAACTGAGGACTGATGGATGTGGGGAGGGAGGGGGGATGGGCATGGAGGAGGACACTTGTGGGGAT